>OZ017740.1:234291147-234408647 GCA_963969285.1 Odontomyia ornata | reverse complement strand
TATATATATATATATATATATATATAGATATATATATATATATATATATATATATATATATATATATATATATATATATATACATATATGTGTAGGAACGATATCGGATAAAAGATTTGAATATTTTTGTGATTGACTGTATTAGCAATGACGTTTCATAAACCTACTTTCTGTTGGAAATGTACTAGAGAGAGAAGTGACTTCACGGGAGTCTCTCGCTGATGCGCGTCACGGAAAATATGTTTAAATTATTCCTTGAAGTTTCTGCCTATTTGTTTTAATAAAACGTTTAAAACCTACAAGTGGCGCATTTCTTTATTTGCTCCTTCCATTCGGATCCCTACAAGTGGGGGCTCAACCGGGATTCGCCAAAAAATGGAGTAACTATTGAAATGAAAATAGAAGTAAAAGTAGACGAAAGTTCTAGACGGTGAAAGATTTCGTGTCCATACGTGTTCGATAGACGGCGACGCGTTCAAGGACAAATAGACGGTTTTGCTGCAAGAAAATTTCGTGTCCATACGTGTTCGATAGACGGCGACGCGTTCAAGGACAAGTAGACGGTTTTGGTGCAAGAAGATTCCGTGTCTATACGTGTTCGGTTGACGACGACGCGATCAAGACGAAAACAAAGAGTAAATTGTTCGGAAGATTATTATTTAATATGCCGGATGAAGAAAGCGAAGTACCAACGGGAAGTAAAGCGGTGCTACGCGAACGACTGAGGAGCTCAGTGGCCGTTGCTAAGATGGATATTGATTCGTTGACTGTGGAAGAAATCAGGGAACGATTGCGTACTTTGGAGTTGCCAGTCAGCGGAAAAAAGGCAGTTTTACGTGAACGATTACGTGCTGCGACGATGTCAGAGAACGAGGACGACGAGGAAGAGGAAGTGGCTGCAAGTGAAATTGACCGAACGCCCTCTGAATGTAGTGCGGTGTCTTTTAGGCAAACAATGTTGTCATATCGCGATGTTGAAGACTCGCTGGAAACATTTAGTGGCGATAAATACCAAAATATTGAAAGATGGTTAAAAAACTTTCAAGAAACCGCGGAAATGTGTGGGTGGAATGATATGCAACGAGTAGTGTACGCGAAGAAATTGTTACGTGGATCAGCGAAATTGTTTGTCGGTTTTGAGTGCTCCGCAAAATCATGGGATCAATTACGTAGCTCGCTGTGTGTAGAATTCGGACAGATAGCTAATAGCAACGACATTCACAAACAATTGACTGAAATTCGAAAGTTGCCGAGTGAAAGTTCGAACGAATATGTTTATCGTGTCTTAGATATCGCGAGACACGCCGAGATCGAGTTGGAGGCCAAGATACAATACATCATTGACGGTATTCCAGACGATGAGCGTAATAAAACAATTTTATATGGTGCGAGCTACGACAAAAATTAATTCAATACGAGGCTATAAAATCGCGAATAAAATCAAAGTATCCGTTACGTGAAAAAAATACACCGGATACTAAGTCTGGCAAACGCTGTTTTAACTGTGGAAATTCCAATCATCTCGGTAAAGACTGTCCTGATAAAAGGAAGGGAACAAAGTGCTTCGCATGTGGTGATTTTGGCCATGTTGCAAGCAAGTGTCCAACCCCGCGAGTGAACATCCCGAAGGTTAGATGTGATGCGTTAAAATTAGCGGATATGAAGACTTATAAAGACATACAAATATGCAAAAGAACAATTCGTGCAGTTTTTGATTCGGGTAGTGATCTCCATTTAATAAAACGTAGTATCTATGACGGACTAGACGCTCCATGTCTTGAGAAAAATTATGTTAGATTTGGTGGCAGTGGCTCTGGCAGTCAGCAAACTCTTAGTCATTTTACCACGACGGTTACAATAGACGGTGTTCGTTTAACCCTTACGATTCATGTAGTGCCGGATTCGACTTTCCCATATAACTTGTTGCTTGGTGGTGAATTATCGGAGTTCGTAGAAATAACAATAAAAAATCGGAGTGCTACTGTAAGAATTGTAGGCGAAAATAACTCCGAAGCAGCTCAACAATCAACAAGGAATGAGAAGGATATAATAATCGACAACGCCAATCAACAACCGGAAAAAGTCATCAGTCAACAAGGAGCGAATGACGAAAGCGTTTACGATCACTTGAAAACTTTAAGTGTCAGCCCAGATCCAGACGAGTGTGAAGTTGACCTGTGCCATATCAATGACTCATCTATAAAAGCGGAAGTCAAAAATCTCATCGGAGCGTATATACCAAACAAAATAAAAGAGACAGGAATCGAGATGCGCTTGGTTCTTAACGATGAAGTTCCGATTCACCAAGGTCCGCGACGACTGTCGGACAAACAACGGAAGGTTGTAGCAGACATAGTCAATGATTGGATGAGAGAGGGTATCGTGCGATATAGCTCTTCGCCATATGCATCTCCCATCGTGTTGGTTGAGAAGAAGAACGGAGACGCCAGATTATGCGTGGATTACAGAATGTTGAACAAGAAAATTATTCGTGACCCATATCCGCTTCCGCTAATAGAAGACCAGCTAGACCGATTACAAGACTCGACGGTTTTCACCACGCTCGATTTGAAAAACGCATTTTTCCACGTACCTGTAGAGAAGGAGAGTGTGAAATACTCAGCCTTTGTGACACCTGACGGACAATTTGAATTTCTTCGAGTACCTTTTGGTCTGAGTAATTCACCAGCTGTTTTCCAAAGGCATGTTAAAACTATTTATCGGGAATTGATTGGGTAAGGTGTCGTTTTGACCTACTTGGATGACATTATTATCCCGGCACGGAGTGAAGCAGAAAGTCTAGAAAAACTGAGAAAAGTTTTAGAAATCTCGAGTGATTTCGGCGTCATGATAAACTGGAGTAAGTGTGATTTCATGGCCAAACGAGTCGAATACTTAGGGTACATCCTTGAAAATTGTACAATCAGACCATCACCGAAGAAGACGACAGCAGTCTCGATGTTCCCAACGCCTAAAACCGTTAAGGACGTTCGAAGCTTTTTAGGTTTGACGGGTGCATTCCGCAAATTCATAGCCAACTATGCAGTAATTGCGCGACCTATATCCAATTTATTGAAAGACGGAGTCTCTTTCGAGTTTGGCGTGGAGCAAAAGAACGCGTTCGAGCAGTTGAAAACTGCACTGATAACAAACCCAGTTTTGAGGTTGTATAAGACGGGAGCACCAACAGAACTACACACCGACGCATCTAAGGACGGATTAGGTGCGATTCTTATGCAGAAAGATTCGGAAGATGGAATGATGCATCCTATTCATTATGCCAGCTGGAAGACGACCCCAACTCAATCAAGATATACTAGCTACGAATTGGAAATTCTGGCAATAGTGCAAGCATTGAAGAAATTCCGTGTATATCTGCTGAGCGCACAATTTAAAATAGTGACGGATTGTCAAGCATTCGCAAGAACGATGGCGAAAAAACATTTGTGTCTTCGAGTTTCACGTTGGGCAATGTTATTGGAAGAGTTCGACTACATTGTGGAGCATCGGTCGGGATCATTAATGAAGTATGTAGATGCATTAAGCAGATATCCTGCAGACGTATGTGTTCTTCAGCGAATGGACAACATCATTCTGGAACAGATTAAAAATGAGCAATGTAACGACGAACAGCTGATTAAAATATTGGAAGATGGCAATAACAAGAAGACGCTCGAATTCACGTTGAAAGGGAATTTTTTATATCGTGAGATGGACGGAAAGACTCTGTTAGTTGTACCAAATACGATGCAGCACGACATTATCAGGGGTTGCCACGAACAAGGACATTTTGGTTGGAAGAAAACCGAGTATATAGTGCTACAAGAATATTGGTTCCCTCAGATGCGCAAAAAAATCGAGAAGTTTATAACAAACTGCGTAAACTGTATTCTTGCGGAACGAAAGCAAGGCAAGACGGAAGGATTTTTGAACACCATCGACAAAGGCGATAAACCGCTGCAGACATACCATATTGACCATCTAGGACCAATGCCGTCGACGAACAAGAGCTATAACCATTTGTTTGTAATCGTTGATGCTTTCTCCAAATTTGTTTGGCTGTATCCGACCAAATCAACTACCGCCGATGAAGTAATTGGTAGGTTGCAGAGGCAATCCACTATTTTTGGAAATCCTAGACGAATAATTTCCGATCGAGGGGCATCTTTCACATCAAAAGCGTTCGAGGAATACTGTCGCCAAGAGGGAATTCACCATGTGCGAACGACAACGGGAGTTCCTCGCGGAAACGGTCAGATTGAGCGAATCAATCGAATTGTGATACCGATTCTTACGAAATTATCCATTGATAATCCTGCGACATGGTATAAACACGTAGAAAAAGTTCAGCAGCAGATCAACGTGGCCTACAGTAGAAGTATTGGTATGAGTCCTTTTGAAGTAATGTTTGGACAGACAATGCATCTAAGTAACAACGATGAACTACGAGGAAATCATGAACTGTTTCCAGGACCATCGATCGGCTCTCCGGCAAGAAGCGCTTCAAAACATTTCGAAAATCCAACAGGAAAACAGGCGTAATTACAACCAGAGGCGTAAGGCGGCACGAAAGTATAAAGACGGAGACTTAGTAGCCATACGAAGAACTCAATTCGGAGCTGGTTTGAAGGTGCATTCCAAGTTTCTCGGACCATACAAAGTAACCGCCGTTCTAAAGAAAGATCGTTATCGGGTGAAAAAGGTCGGCGAGCACGAAGGGCCGAATGAGACGGGGACACCTCAGCTGACAAACTAAAGCCCTATCCGACGTCGATCGATTCCATTGCTGACGGGTTTCGCGGATTCGAAAACAGCAGCATCGAGGGCGATGCATAGGTCAGGACGGCCGATCTGTAGGAACGATATCGGATAAAACATTTGAATATTTTTGTGATTGACTGTATTAGCAATGACGTTTCATAATGGACCTACTTTCTGTTGGAAATGTACTAGAGAGAGAAGTGACTTGACGGGAGTCTCTCGCTGATGCGCGTCACGGAAAATATGTTTAAATTATTCCTTGAAGTTTCTGCCTATTTGTTTTAATAAAACGTTTAAAACCTACAAGTGGCGCATTTCTTTATTTGCTCCTTCCATTCGGATCCCTACAAGTGGGGGCTCAACCGGGATTCGCCAAAAAATGGAGTAACTATTGAAATGAAAATAGAAGTAAAAGTAGACGAAAGTTCTAGACGGTGAAAGATTTCGTGTCCATACGTGTTCGATAGACGGCGACGCGTTCAAGGACAAATAGACGGTTTTGCTGCAAGAAAATTTCGTGTCCATACGTGTTCGATAGACGGCGACGCGTTCAAGGACAAGTAGACGGTTTTGGTGCAAGAAGATTCCGTGTCTATACGTGTTCGGTTGACGACGACGCGATCAAGACGAAAACAAAGAGTAAATTGTTCGGAAGATTATTATTTAATATGCCGGATGAAGAAAGCGAAGTACCAACGGGAAGTAAAGCGGTGCTACGCGAACGACTGAGGAGCTCAGTGGCCGTTGCTAAGATGGATATTGATTCGTTGACTGTGGAAGAAATCAGGGAACGATTGCGTACTTTGGAGTTGCCAGTCAGCGGAAAAAAGGCAGTTTTACGTGAACGATTACGTGCTGCGACGATGTCAGAGAACGAGGACGACGAGGAAGAGGAAGTGGCTGCAAGTGAAATTGACCGAACGCCCTCTGAATGTAGTGCGGTGTCTTTTAGGCAAACAATGTTGTCATATCGCGATGTTGAAGACTCGCTGGAAACATTTAGTGGCGATAAATACCAAAATATTGAAAGATGGTTAAAAAACTTTCAAGAAACCGCGGAAATGTGTGGGTGGAATGATATGCAACGAGTAGTGTACGCGAAGAAATTGTTACGTGGATCAGCGAAATTGTTTGTCGGTTTTGAGTGCTCCGCAAAATCATGGGATCAATTACGTAGCTCGCTGTGTGTAGAATTCGGACAGATAGCTAATAGCAACGACATTCACAAACAATTGACTGAAATTCGAAAGTTGCCGAGTGAAAGTTCGAACGAATATGTTTATCGTGTCTTAGATATCGCGAGACACGCCGAGATCGAGTTGGAGGCCAAGATACAATACATCATTGACGGTATTCCAGACGATGAGCGTAATAAAACAATTTTATATGGTGCGAGCTCGATAAAGGAATTACGACAAAAATTAATTCAATACGAGGCTATAAAATCGCGAATAAAATCAAAGTATCCGTTACGTGAAAAAAATACACCGGATACTAAGTCTGGCAAACGCTGTTTTAACTGTGGAAATTCCAATCATCTCGGTAAAGACTGTCCTGATAAAAGGAAGGGAACAAAGTGCTTCGCATGTGGTGATTTTGGCCATGTTGCAAGCAAGTGTCCAACCCCGCGAGTGAACATCCCGAAGGTTAGATGTGATGCGTTAAAATTAGCGGATATGAAGACTTATAAAGACATACAAATATGCAAAAGAACAATTCGTGCAGTTTTTGATTCGGGTAGTGATCTCCATTTAATAAAACGTAGTATCTATGACGGACTAGACGCTCCATGTCTTGAGAAAAATTATGTTAGATTTGGTGGCAGTGGCTCTGGCAGTCAGCAAACTCTTGGTCATTTTACCACGACGGTTACAATAGACGGTGTTCGTTTAACCCTTACGATTCATGTAGTGCCGGATTCGACTTTCCCATATAACTTGTTGCTTGGTGGTGAATTATCGGAGTTCGTAGAAATAACAATAAAAAATCGGAGTGCTACTGTAAGAATTGTAGGCGAAAATAACTCCGAAGCAGCTCAACAATCAACAAGGAATGAGAAGGATATAATAATCGACAACGCCAATCAACAACCGGAAAAAGTCATCAGTCAACAAGGAGCGAATGACGAAAGCATTTACGATCACTTGAAAACTTTAAGTGTCAGCCCAGATCCAGACGAGTGTGAAGTTGACCTGTGCCATATCAATGACTCATCTATAAAAGCGGAAGTCAAAAATCTCATCGGAGCGTATATACCAAACAAAATAAAAGAGACAGGAATCGAGATGCGCTTGGTTCTTAACGATGAAGTTCCGATTCACCAAGGTCCGCGACGACTGTCGGACAAACAACGGAAGGTTGTAGCAGACATAGTCAATGATTGGATGAGAGAGGGTATCGTGCGATATAGCTCTTCGCCATATGCATCTCCCATCGTGTTGGTTGAGAAGAAGAACGGAGACGCCAGATTATGCGTGGATTACAGAATGTTGAACAAGAAAATTATTCGTGACCCATATCCGCTTCCGCTAATAGAAGACCAGCTAGACCGATTACAAGACTCGACGGTTTTCACCACGCTCGATTTGAAAAACGCATTTTTCCACGTACCTGTAGAGAAGGAGAGTGTGAAATACTCAGCCTTTGTGACACCTGACGGACAATTTGAATTTCTTCGAGTACCTTTTGGTCTGAGTAATTCACCAGCTGTTTTCCAAAGGCATGTTAAAACTATTTATCGGGAATTGATTGGGTAAGGTGTCGTTTTGACCTACTTGGATGACATTATTATCCCGGCACGGAGTGAAGCAGAAAGTCTAGAAAAACTGAGAAAAGTTTTAGAAATCTCGAGTGATTTCGGCGTCATGATAAACTGGAGTAAGTGTGATTTCATGGCCAAACGAGTCGAATACTTAGGGTACATCCTTGAAAATTGTACAATCAGACCATCACCGAAGAAGACGACAGCAGTCTCGATGTTCCCAACGCCTAAAACCGTTAAGGACGTTCGAAGCTTTTTAGGTTTGACGGGTGCATTCCGCAAATTCATAGCCAACTATGCAGTAATTGCGCGACCTATATCCAATTTATTGAAAGACGGAGTCTCTTTCGAGTTTGGCGTGGAGCAAAAGAACGCGTTCGAGCAGTTGAAAACTGCACTGATAACAAACCCAGTTTTGAGGTTGTATAAGACGGGAGCACCAACAGAACTACACACCGACGCATCTAAGGACGGATTAGGTGCGATTCTTATGCAGAAAGATTCGGAAGATGGAATGATGCATCCTATTCATTATGCCAGCTGGAAGACGACCCCAACTCAATCAAGATATACTAGCTACGAATTGGAAATTCTGGCAATAGTGCAAGCATTGAAGAAATTCCGTGTATATCTGCTGAGCGCACAATTTAAAATAGTGACGGATTGTCAAGCATTCGCAAGAACGATGGCGAAAAAACATTTGTGTCTTCGAGTTTCACGTTGGGCAATGTTATTGGAAGAGTTCGACTACATTGTGGAGCATCGGTCGGGATCATTAATGAAGTATGTAGATGCATTAAGCAGATATCCTGCAGACGTATGTGTTCTTCAGCGAATGGACAACATCATTCTGGAACAGATTAAAAATGAGCAACGTAACGACGAACAGCTGATTAAAATATTGGAAGATGGCAATAACAAGAAGACGCTCGAATTCACGTTGAAAGGGAATTTTTTATATCGTGAGATGGACGGAAAGACTCTGTTAGTTGTACCAAATACGATGCAGCACGACATTATCAGGGGTTGCCACGAACAAGGACATTTTGGTTGGAAGAAAACCGAGTATATAGTGCTACAAGAATATTGGTTCCCTCAGATGCGCAAAAAAATCGAGAAGTTTATAACAAACTGCGTAAACTGTATTCTTGCGGAACGAAAGCAAGGCAAGACGGAAGGATTTTTGAACACCATCGACAAAGGCGATAAACCGCTGCAGACATACCATATTGACCATCTAGGACCAATGCCGTCGACGAACAAGAGCTATAACCATTTGTTTGTAATCGTTGATGCTTTCTCCAAATTTGTTTGGCTGTATCCGACCAAATCAACTACCGCCGATGAAGTAATTGGTAGGTTGCAGAGGCAATCCACTATTTTTGGAAATCCTAGACGAATAATTTCCGATCGAGGGGCATCTTTCACATCAAAAGCGTTCGAGGAATACTGTCGCCAAGAGGGAATTCACCATGTGCGAACGACAACGGGAGTTCCTCGCGGAAACGGTCAGATTGAGCGAATCAATCGAATTGTGATACCGATTCTTACGAAATTATCCATTGATAATCCTGCGACATGGTATAAACACGTAGAAAAAGTTCAGCAGCAGATCAACGTGGCCTACAGTAGAAGTATTGGTATGAGTCCTTTTGAAGTAATGTTTGGACAGACAATGCATCTAAGTAACAACGATGAACTACGAGGAAATCATGAACTGTTTCCAGGACCATCGATCGGCTCTCCGGCAAGAAGCGCTTCAAAACATTTCGAAAATCCAACAGGAAAACAGGCGTAATTACAACCAGAGGCGTAAGGCGGCACGAAAGTATAAAGACGGAGACTTAGTAGCCATACGAAGAACTCAATTCGGAGCTGGTTTGAAGGTGCATTCCAAGTTTCTCGGACCATACAAAGTAACCGCCGTTCTAAAGAAAGATCGTTATCGGGTGAAAAAGGTCGGCGAGCACGAAGGGCCGAATGAGACGGGGACCTCAGCTGACAAACTAAAGCCCTATCCGACGTCGATCGATTCCATTGCTGACGGGTTTCGCGGATTCGAAAACAGCAGCATCGAGGGCGATGCATAGGTCAGGACGGCCGATCTGTAGGAACGATATCGGATAAAACATTTGAATATTTTTGTGATTGACTGTATTAGCAATGACGTTTCATAATGGACCTACTTTCTGTTGGAAATGTACTAGAGAGAGAAGTGACTTGACGGGAGTCTCTCGCTGATGCGCGTCACGGAAAATATGTTTAAATTATTCCTTGAAGTTTCTGCCTATTTGTTTTAATAAAACGTTAGAACCTACAAGTGGCGCATTTCTTTATTTGCTCCTTCCATTCGGATCCCTACATATATATATATATATATATATATATATATATATATATATATATATATATATATATATATATATATATATATATATATGTATATATATATATATATATTTTTTTTTTTTTTTTTTTCTTTAAAAGCCGTCGGGCCTTGCTTAGTTGTGTGAGCAGACGCGTTTCGACTACTTTGAGTCATCTTCAGTGTCTAAAGGATGTGTTGAAGGGAGCGACTTTATATAGTCGTAGGATGGGTAATTAGCGAATAGGTAATCAGCGGATGGGTAA
Organism: Odontomyia ornata; assembly: GCA_963969285.1. Lineage (NCBI taxonomy): Eukaryota > Metazoa > Arthropoda > Insecta > Diptera > Stratiomyidae > Odontomyia > Odontomyia ornata. Next base: position 234,398,494 of record OZ017740.1, on the reverse strand, counting down.
TTAGCGGATGGGTAATTAGTGGATGGGTAATGAGGTCAGGAAGTAAATTACTCAATTATACCACGTAGGGGGATATTATGTTTTTGTTTTTTTGCTTGTTAGCTGTCCGTTTGCTCTGTTTCATCTCGTTTCCGTTTTCGTCTAAGAGTGTGGTCTAGGACTGAGAAAATTGCGTCGGAATTGGTAACAAGTTGTTCGTTGATAATGTCACCGTCTGTCTTTCTATGTTTATAAATTTCAAGCCTTTCTAGGATGTCAAGTCTCGGTCCTTTGTCTTGTTTGTGTAGCAATTTCATAGAGTTTGTCATAGCATCAGGCTCATGTGCGTGGTTTTGTAGGTGCGTCGTATAATTGGAGTCTGCCTTGTTGTATAAGAAAGATAGTAGGTGCTCTTTGTATCTTGTCGTTAGTTTTCGTGTTGTCCTTCCTATATATACCATGTCGCAGTCCTTGCATGTCAGTTTGTATATGCCGCTGCCTTCGTATATCGATGTGTCATTCAGTTTTGGCTTCAGTTTGTTTCCAATGTTGTTGTTCGTTTTGAATGCAGTTTGCAATTTGTATTTCCTAAGGAAGTTTGATAGTTTGTATGTCTCTTTGCCTACGTATGTTAACGATACCCACTGTTGGTCGTTCTTATGAGTTTCCGTCGGTTGGCGTTCCTGTTTTTGTTTGTACTGTGTGACAAGTTTGTCAATGTCGCATTGTTTGTATCCGTTATTATTAGCTATTCTGTAAATGTTGTTTAGTTCGTTGGAGTAGTTAGTAGGAGTCATGGGGATGGAGTGAAGCCTCTGCACCATTGATCTGTACGCTGCTAGCTTATATTGTGCGGGGTGGTTAGATGTTTCATGTATGGTATGATCAGTTGTGGTTGGTTTTCTGTATATTTTGTAGTCCAATCGTGTTTGTTCACGTGTCACAGTTAGGTCCATATAGTTGAGTTGTCCGTTTGTTTCTTTTTCCATAGTGAACTTTATATTCGGGTGAATTTCATTCATATAGGCGAGTAGTTCGTCTTGTTTATTTTCTTGTGAGTCAATAACAATGAAACAGTCATCCACATATCGTCTGTAAAATATTACATTGAATCTTTTGACAACTTTGGGTATAAAGACTTCTTCCAAAGATTGTAAGAATATTTCTGACATTATTGAGGACATTGGATGTCCCATACCCAGACCGTCTTTGGCAATGTATGTGTTGCTATTGAACTTAAAATAGTTCTGTTTGATTGTGGTCTTTATGAGATTGAGTATTTGATCTGTGAATCGTCGGCTGTTGTTGAATGAAAGTTTTTCTTTTAGTATGGCCAGTGTTTCATCGACAGGGATAGACGTATAGAGGTTGGTGATGTCTAATGATAAAAGTTGACAATTTTCAGTCAATTTTAAAGAAGTGGTAGAATTTGCTAGCTCGCGGCTGTTCTTTAATGCGTATTTGTCGTCAAGGTGCACGACATCAGCCATTATCGTTGCCAAGTACCGTGCTAATTGGTATGCAGGAGCTGGGCGTTAGTTGACGACAGGACGGATAGGAATATTGGGTTTGTGGAGCTTAGGTTGTGCTTTAAGGGGTGGTGTGCATGGATTTGGGTTTATGTAGCGTTGCTTAGTATTAGGAGGAATAATTAGTGGGGATTGTATAATGGCAGTACGTAAGTCCGCTTGGAACCTATTGGTGGGGTCTTTGTTTACCAGTTTGTAGCCGTTGGCGTTAATGAAGTCAATTGTTTTTTGTACATAGTCCGTTGTTTTTAGGATCACCGTTGTATGTCCTTTGTCAGCCTTCGTCACTGTTAGTAGGTTATCCGTTAGCTTTGTCTGAATGTGTCTTAATATCTTATGGTCTTCGTCGAAATCCGTTTTTTTTACGCTAGTGCGTATTTTTTGTAGTATGTCTACTGCAGTATGTCTCGCATGTGTCTGTTGTTCCTGCGGCAGTTTGTTGATGGCTAGTTCAGTGTCGATTACTAGTTGTTCTAGGTCTTTGTTGCGGTTTGTATTATGTAAGTTGTGTTTCAGTCCCTTATTTAACAGCTCCATTTCTTGTGTCGTAAAAGGCGTATCTGATAGGTTTACAGTCCGTGGATAGAAAGTTCTGTTCGCTGGTGTGGTCATTTTGTTTTGTTTTTTCATCAATTTGTCAAGTTTTTTCGTCATGGTCTCATATTTAGTTTTGAGCTGAATATCAATGTTTTGCCTCACGTCATTATAAAACTGTAGAAAGTTTTCAGTTTGTATAGTGTTAGTTAATTGTAAGTGTGAGTGTAGTAGTTGTCGGTTGATTTCGTCCTTTTTTATGTACAGTGTTCTTATTTCGTTTTTAATGCGGAGCATCTGTGCGCTACGTTGTGTGTTACGTGCAGCGATTGTGTTTTGTTTTATTACGATTCTTGCAAATGCTGGTATATATATATATATATATATATATATATATATATATATATATATATATATATATATATATATATATATATATATATATATATATATATATATATATATATATATTTGTTCTCTCCATCGGGTCTAACCTTTTTGGGTACCACTAGAAGCGGGGAGTTCCAGGGACTCTTGCTATGTTGGACAATGTCACTGTTTCTTTAAGTTGCTCGTTAATTACCTGCCTTTGGGGCTGACTCAGTCGATACATCTTCTGATTGATAGGAGCTTGGTCGGTTAATAGGGGCATCTCATGGGATAAAGCTTTTGTATAAGTCAGTTTGTCATCCGGTAAATGAAAAATGTCATTGTAGTCTTGACAAAGTTTTGTTATGGCAGCCTTTTCTTCAGGGTTTATGTGCTCGTATAATGAAAGTACATACCTTAATTTTGCATTCCGCATTATTTTAACTGAGTTGTTTTTATTTATATAGCTTTTTTGGTTGCGGGTTTTATTATTTTGTGACGTGATGCAATTTACGTGTTTAAATGTTGCATTTCTAGCGATATTTGTAAGCTGCTCATCGTTATTATTTGTTTCGTTTAATTGGCCAATATGGTATCCCTTAATTGTTTCAAGTTTCAGTTCAATATCTGTTAGTGGTATTGGAGAATTGATTGAATTGAGAATACTAACAAATATTTTAGATGGGCTTATGAGGCAGTTAGCAAGGAAAACTCCTTCATCAATCTCCTGCGCCAAACGAAGCATTTCCTTAATCAATCGTAGTGGGATATTCACTATATTTTGGGTTCGAGGGCGTATAGTAATGGCCTTCTCTAAAGTTAGCCTATACACCCCATTTGTAATACTTTGAGTATCCCTTTCTTGTCAGAGTTACAGCTCACATCCTTATGTTGGCCTTCTACGTACGTCACACTTAGCGTCGTCGTGCTGGGACTTAATCAGTGCCATTCAACGTGACAACTAGGACCTGATTTGATTGTGCTGTACCTTCCGGGGGCTCCAAAGGAATGGAAAATTCCTTAGGATTCATTTCCGTGCGAGGCAACCTAAGTGACTGACTTGGATCCCGTATGTCACAGTTTCTTGATAGGAAGAAGTCGTTTCCTAATAATCCGTCGTTTGGTACTCCAGGTAATATTCCTACCACATTAAAAAGTGCATGGTAGTTTTGAGGCGAGTGTAAAATTGCCTTGCGTGGTTCCAAGGGTTTTACCCTCTCCAAAAGGAATTTGTAGAGTAATTTTTTGTTTTGGATTTATTGGACATGTTTCTTTTATTGATGTCGTTTTGATGATACTAACTGCAGCACCCGTGTCGATAATTAAATTTGTTTTTGGCTGTTTTCCTATATTTAAAAGTAATGACGCTGCCATTAATTTTGTTTTCTTTTCGTTTTTGGTATTTTTAAATAGTGGTATTTTTATGATCACCCATGGTGTTAATTATAGTCTAGTCGAGTCGGGGATTGTCGGCTCGACTACCGCTCGTTTCCCTTAGTTTTTTCTTCCCATTTCTTTTTCTGAATACATGTGGTTACTGCATGATTTCTGCGACCGCAGAAGTCACATTTTATTCGCACATTGTACACTTTGGCAGTTTCATTAGAATGCTTCATGTTCCTAAATATTCAAACAATTCCACAATTGTTTAGTACAACCGATAACAGTCTGAAGCTCAAGAACAAGTATTGGACTTGGGGTCCCCGAAAACAAAGGGATCATTTGTCCCATTCACTTCGCGACTTTTGAGTAGTCGGTCATATTGCTGGTTTTTAGTATAGATTTTTCTGAGGTTTTATCTTTAACCCGGGGTTGTGGAGCAGAGAAGCTGGTGTTTGGAGAGTGCTATGAGTTTCGAAAGATAATTTAAAGTCTTGAGACGTAAGGGCTGGTTTGAACGATTGCGATAGGTCTTGAGGACTGGTTTCCTGGTTTAATGTGATTTCACGAAACCTTTGAATTTCTTCTTTGAACTCTTTTGTGATTTTACGAAAATGTTCCACTTTTCCCAGACGTTTGTCGTGTATTTCGTTTAAAGTATCTGCTAGTTTGATAGCAGATGGTGATTCCTGGCTCGCGAGGTCTCGTGTGATCCCAAATTTGGTTTTTAATAATGATGATTCCGATTTACATCTATTTGGCTGTAGTATTCGACCGCTCCTTAACGTTAAACCGGTAGTTCTTTTGCTGGGAGTCGATTGGTGAAACTCGTCGTTTTTATTAAAGGGCTTATTAGAATTGGTTCACTTTTTTTTCAAATAGTTTGATTTTACCTAGCTTTTGTTTTTCTTGTTTTGTTTCTGCTGAAACTTTTTTTCACTTTTAATTGTTCATTACGTCCACTGTGAAAAGATTTATTAAAATTATTACTATGATTATTTTTCTTTTAAATTGTTTTGTTATAATTTTAACTGGAGTAAAGTGCCCAAGTCGGAGAAGGTTTCCACAAGTGAGGCTGAATAGGGTCGACTTTTGGCATAAGTTTCGAACAGCTTTGAATGCTGTAAACTTAAAAACCGAAATTACCGGCTGCGCCAATGTTATATTCTTATGTTTTATAGCCCTGTTATTCCAGCCATAAAGCCTTTTTTGTTCACTCCAACACACTTACCTTTATCAATTCTCTACTCGGACTCTTCTTTGGCTTCAGTTAAATATATGGTCTTGTTATTGTAATCATTTTTTTAATTAAATGTTATTTGTTTTATGTTCACAATTTATTTTCACTACATTTCAACTTAATAACTATTGGACTATGAGGTTTTAGGTTTCTGCTGTCGTCCTGCTTTATTTTGAATGTTGCCTCGTTGGTCGGGGGCCGCCTGTTCGGCGTGTCGTGGTTGGGACGCCTTGACCATCCCCGTCTGTCCTTGAATCTCCTTTCGACGCCGGTACTCCTGCCGTAGTTCGCTGACCAGGCGCCAGAACTTGTCGCGCTCCGCTGCAGTTCTTGAGACCTTGGCGAGTCGTTTTGCTTCGCAGGTGCGTTGTCGTAACTGCCCTGCCAGCCATCACGCAATGCCGGTGGTTTGCACTCTACCACCTTAGTATTGAGCGGCTTCTTCTGCCGAGCCCGGTATTCAGCGATGCTGATTGGCTTGGGGCCGGCTTGGGGGTCCGCTGCAATGTCCTCTGGCAAACTTGGTCCTGGCGGCATCTAAGGCTCTAGGCAACTAGCCAACTAGAGCACCTAGATATGAAGAAACGGGTCTAGGCACTTAAGCCAACTAGACAGAACCAGGCGCAAGGCCAACTGGTTTTCAACCAATCTGTTAGGCAAAGCCAAGTTCGAAGAAATTAGTCTAGGCGCAAGGCCAACTAGACAAAACTAGGTGCAAGGCCAACTGATTTTCAAAATAGTTGTGTGGGCGAAGCCAACCACTGGAAGCAACGAATGATAGTCGCTTGACTTTTCCTAGCCAGTTTCGCTGTTATATACGTTATTTTTGCTTGCTCAGCAAAATTGTCTTTTCCTAAAGCGTGGGAAAGAATTCATTTGAACTTCATTGCTGTTGCCAGTGACATCTAATCTTGTGCATCAACCTTATGTTAGTTCTGGTAGATGTTTTGGATATTTACGATCAAAATTTCTAAATAAGGTTTTTGTATTGGAATTGTTGTTTCCGCTGTTACATTTTCTATGAAAACTTGTACAAGGATCTTTTTTCCACTGTCATTGTGTTTCTATACATAGTGGTGTCATCGCAGCGAACATTTTAACTCCACATTGGGGGAACCCATGTTTCTGGTGGCGTACCTATCGCTGGTAAATGTCTGAGGTAGAATATCTTTAGTGAAAATCCAATCCAAGTACAGAAACTTTTAAAGCTGTTTTGAAAGTGGTTATGAACTTTGAGATATGTGATATACATATATCAACATATTAGCAAATCCAAGCGAATGAGTTATGTAGGATGGATGTTCGCTATGTGACGGCATGCCCGCGATACGTTTTGTGTGAAGATTCACCACCGCGATGTACGACTTAAGCTAGTCGTAAGATTATTTCATTCTTCACGATTATAGAAGAATGTAAATAAATGTAAATGTTTTCAATTTTGTGCATCCATTCATAAATTTGGGACGTGTTCATTTTATAGATGAAAGTCCACAAGTTTTTTGTGTGAAACAATTTAAGAAATAATTCTTTTAATGAATTTAAAAGATTATAAATTCATTATATTTTGTTTATCGCTAAGTGTTCTTTCTGTGTTTTCTTCTAAACAATAATTTATATAAAACTAAATTGTTGAGTGTAATTCTATTTGGAAACGTAGAATATCTAACTTAGCAAGTATACGTATTAGAATTAGAAATATATATGTTAATAAAATCAAAAACATAGTTTTTACTCTTGTCGATTTTAAAATTGTCATTGGATAAATTGCAATGGTTAGACTTTTTGACTCTGACAAGAACTTGAAAGTAAAAAAAACACTCAAGTATGATCAGTGTAGAATTTCATTGCAATATTTTTCATAAATTAATGTTACATGAATGTCTTTGCTTTACTTGGTATGACAAGGGATATAAGCTGAATGCTGATTCATGGTTGCAAGGGCTAAAATATAATTGCTTTTATTTTAATTAATAATGGTGCATTGATTTTTGTATGAAAAATGTAACACTGGGATTCAAAAACTTTTATGGTAGCATTATCCAATCAAACTTTTTAAAGCTTTCTGTCTTATTAAACTTTCAAAATGAAAATCGAGTTTCTTTTCGCGACTTTACTGACTTTGATTAATTGGTAGCATGTACGTGTTTCGATGGTAGTACCTATTTCGTCTCCGCAGGGGGAATGCCGGTCGACAAGACTACTCTTGGAGGCTAGCATTCTTTGGGGAGTTCCGCCCCCAAGTACCCGAGGAAATTCCCGCAGGGAGAAAGCCGGTCGACAAGATCATTCTTGGAGGCTAGCATTCTTTGGGGAGTGCCGCCCCCCACGGACCTGAGGATATGGGGGGTGCCGTGAGGTTCCCTCCTGGGATGACAGGTAACGACTCTAATTGTATCTGGACTACGCTTTGGACAACGAACTGGAATTGACGCTTTGGGCTGGCGGATGTGATGGTTTGGACCTAGTTGCTTTGCACAGTAGCGCCGAGGTGAAACTCGTGTGTGAACGGCTCCAATTCAACTATCATACCGTCTCCGTCCCGGTAAAACCTTGGCAGGCCTCGGAGTACGTTCGAAGTTCGCACCATTGGGTTGGTGGTGTAGGTTCGGTTGAGACGGACTCCCGATTACCGCTGGTCTGGCTCTGAGCACTTGTCCCCATAAGGGCTTGTGCCAACCCTCGCATGGCCTCCCTGCTCTGCAAAGATAACCATGGGACCAAAAAGGCGACTACACACACGAACGGAGATAGCGGCTCCGAGGGGGACCCAATAAAATGGAGCAAATAAAATCAACAGATCAAAAACATCCAACAAATGAAACCACAAGCAAACAGGACGCTAGCACGGAGAACCCTTTCAGGCAAAAACCGCTGTTGGCAAGAACACCGATAAAACAAGTCACCGATTGCGGGGGGAGGCAGCAAACCCCAGAAACACTGTCAAAGACAGACCACAGACGGACTAACGAACGAAAGAAGGCAGAGTGCGTTGTGCAACCTGGCATCATTGCGGCCTTTGGGCGCAGTAGAAGGACTATGCGCACCCCGGAGCGCCCAGTACAAGACGTACACAATCCGGATCAAGCTGCGACACCAACAGAGGCCAGTGTAAGACTGGGGGAGGGAGAAGTTTTGCCGTTGGCCGACGCCACTTCAAACGCGACCCAAGCGATAGAAGCAAAAGGGCTAGGAAACGGGGGCCTCTCCCAAGAGGTGGCGCCAAATAACACAATCGCCCTTGACCGCGCCGAAGAGGAGCGGCTTACTCGGAAAGCGGGGAATATCGTCAAACAACTGAGGGCTGCCTGCGAAGTGCAGAAAAACATAGGCAAGAGTGTCAAGAATGGCATTCTTGAACTGGAGGAGCTTTTTGGCCGCATAACGCACTACAGGCGGAGGTGGCTTGCAACCGAAAAGCACCAAAAAGACACACTCTCCCTCGAGGCATCAGTGGGTCCTAGCAGCAGCAAAAGAATGGCCGGTAGCCCAATTGAAAGCGACCGTGAGAAAAGGAGGAAGGACGAGACCATAAACGAAGTTGACACTCCAGGCGAGGAGTTTCATGTGGTGCGAAACAAGGCAGCGAAAAAAGCGGCCAAAAAGCTACTCCTAGAAAAAACAGACAAAGAGCTCAACCACGAAAAGAACAAAGAACCCCCCGATATACCGCAGAAAACAAAAAGCAAACCGCGGCGCAAACCCTTGCGAGAGGCACTCCTTATTAAACCCACTAAGGGCCGAACCTACGCAGATGTCCTCCGTGAAATTAAAGGAGCGGTCAAGCCAGACGACACCAAAACTACCATCAAAGCAGTTCGACCAACCCGGACCGGTGGCCTGCTGGTGGAATTCGGGCCAGAGGCCACAAACAAAGATGCATTCCGTGACGCGGTTCAAAAGGTTCTTGGAGATGCGGCAACGGTTGCCTCGCTCGAACCAATGGCCACCCTGGAAATCAGGGACCTCGACTGCGTCACGGACAAAGCTGAAGTAGAGGATGCCATTAGGAGGGAGTTCCCCAGCTTAAGTGAAGTCAAGGCAAGATTGACACGTGAAAACACAAGGGGGCAACGCATGGCTATTGTCGAACTAGCTGATAAAGACGCCCAGCAAATCCTGGCAAAGGCCAAAATTAAGATAGGTTGGGTGATCTGCAGGATACGGAGAAGAGCGATCCCTATCCGCTGCTTCAGATGCTTCGAATACGGACACACCGCGTATGGCTGTAGGGGACCCGACAGGAGATCTCTGTGCTACAAATGTGGTGAAACGGGGCACAAAAGGAAGGAGTGCACGAACGAGGCAAAATGCATTCTTTGCAAGGATGCTAAGCTAGCACCCGGCGACCTCAAACATGAGCCGGGGACAGGGAGATGCTGGGTTTTCAAGGAAGCCCTAACTAAAGCCAAATCGATACTCAAATGATCCGTATCCTGCAGGTCAATTTGCACCGAAGCAAAAACGCCCAGGACCTACTTGAGCAGTTTGCGAGGGATAAGAAAGCTGACCTCCTGTTGCTGAGCGAGCAACATCATAACAAGGGCTCGCAAGCGTGGTACTCTGACAAAACTGGTACCTCGGCCATCTAGGTTCGAGACAGCGCCCGCCTTCAGGTGCAGGGCCATGGACGCGGGGATGGTTTTGTGTGGGTGCGGTGTTCAGAGATAACATATTTCAGTGTTTATCTGACGCCTAACGAGGCAATGCGATCTTTTCGAACCAAACTCTCCCTGGAGGACGCTGTCTCGAACACAGAGGGCCACATGCTGGTCGGGGGAGACTTCAACGCTAGAGCCATTGAATGGGGTATGCCACAATCCGACCCAAGGGGAAAGCAAATCTTGGACATGGCGGCCAGAACAGCGCTTTTTGTCCTAAATACTGGTAACACCCCTACTTTCCGCCGCTGGGGTTGCGTAGGAACCATACCCGATGTGACACTCGCTTCGGAGTCCCTGGTGCCCAGAGTACACAACTGGCGAGTACTAGAGGACTACTCGGCTAGTGATCACCAGTATATAGCTGTTGAGATTCACGACGGACCCACTCTGCGTGCATATGCCCAAACTTCAATCCTCGGATGGAGGACTGGAAGGATGGACGTTGAGAGGTTTGTTGACGCGCTTACGGCAGGCGCACCGTTGCTGGGAGCTCCGCCAGGGAGTGGAGGGCCTACAGCCAAGGACTTGGTGAACTCAACTATGAGTACCATCATAGCTGCTTGCGAGTCTTCCATGCCCCGTCGGAGACCCCGACATGGTAAGCCTCCAGTATACTGGTGGTCAAACGAGATCGCCGAACAAAGAAGCGAGTGTCACAAACTTCGGCGAGAGGCCCAGCGGGCGCGAACACGGGAGGAGGCAGACACTAGGCTAGCAGCATACAGGTCCGGCAGGAAATATCTTCGCAGGCTTATTAACAAGAGCAAGGCCCGATGCTGGCAAGACCTCGTGGACGATGTAAATAGGGATCCGTGGGGCCTTGGCTACAAGCTGGTCATGGGGAAACTTGGTGCCCTACGGAAGCCTTGTATACATGACGCGGAAAAGATGGACGCGATAGTGCTGGGACTCTTCCCCGCCCATCCCGTCCGTGTTGACGCTGTCCATGGTGAAACAGCAGTCGAGTGCCCACTCTTCACACAGCTGGAGCTGGAGGAGGCAGTTCTCTCATTGAAAACGAGGAAGGCTCCAGGTCCAGATGGTGTTCCAGCTGAGGTGTTGCAGCTCGTCTATCACCATTGTCATGACTTGCTGCTCAGCACATTCAACGCTTGCCTACGGGACGGGGTTTTCCCGGTACGATGGAAGGTGGCGAGGCTCGCGCTGGTCAGCAAGGGGAAGGGAAATCCCGAATCGCCGTCTGCATACCGCCCGTTATGCATGCTAGACACGGCTGGGAAAGTGCTAGAGAAACTCATCAAGGGAAGACTCACTGACGCGATATGTGCTGCTGGGGACCTATCTCCTCGGCAGTACGGCTTTAGAGCAGGACGTTCTACCATTGATGCGATTGCAGAGGTGGTGAACGCGGTCCAAAAGGCAGAGGCATATAGTCGCATCAAGCGACGGATCGTCCTGTTGGTGACACTCGACGTCAGGAATGCCTTCAACTCCGCTAGATGGGTGGATATTCTGGACACGCTGGAAAACTCTTTTCAAGTTCCAGAATATCTAATGCGGCTTTTGAGGAACAACCTAAAGGACCGAAGCCTGCTCTACGACACGACACAGGGCCAACGAAGGATGGAAATTACATCGGGTGTTGCCCAGAGATCTATCCTTGGTCCGGACCTGTGGAACGTGTCTTACGACGGGCTACTGAGACTTGAGATGCCAGATGAGTCGCGCTTGGTCGGCTATGCGGATGATGTTGCGGCTCTGGTCGCTGGACGCACCGTTGAACAAGCGCAACTTAGGCTAGGTATGCTAATGCGCCGAGTGAGGGACTGGATGACAGCTCGCGGGCTCAGTTTAGCACTGGAGAAAACCGAAGTGGTCATCTTGACAAAAAAGAGAATCCCTAGAGTAAGGATGATCAGTATTGGAGATATACAGATCGAATCGAAGCCAGCGGTGAAGTACCTGGGGCTACTGATCGACTCGAAGATGAGTTTCTCTGAGCAAATCAGGGCAACGGCTGAGAAGGCTGCTTCGGGAATATCGGCCCTGAGTCGACTTATGGCCAACGTAGGGGGACCCAGCCCATCAAGAAGACGCCTCTTGATGAGTGCTGTAGGGTCAGTGCTACTGTACGGAGCAGAGGTATGGGGCGACGCTCTCAGCAAGGAGGTATACCGAAAACGATTGGCACAGGTACAGAGAAGAGGAGCACTGAGAATTGCATCTTCGTATCCAACAGTCTCCGACTCGGCGGTGAGAGTGATTGCAGGCGTGATACCTGTCGCCCTCCTTGCTAGAGAGCGCCGCGCTATTTACCTGCGCCGAAACGAAGATGCGAGGGAGATGGTTGTCCGCGAGGAGAGACAACGCTCGCTCTACGATTGGCAGCAGTCTTGGAGGAATTGCACGAAGGGATGTGAGACCGTGGCTAAATCGAAGGCATGGTGAGACTGACTTCTATCTGACCCAGCTTTTGAGCGGGCACGGGTGTTTTCAGTCTTACCTGCACAAGATCGGCAAGTCACGGTCTCCCGATTGTCGGTTTTGCCCAGGAGAGGAGGACAATGCCTGTCACACATTTTTCGCGTGTACCAAATGGGCCAGGCTGCGAAGGGAACTCTGCAGGGAGACGGGAGAGCTCACCCCGGATAATATAGTTGCGGTGATGCTCGAATCGGTTGACAAATGGAACCAGGTGGCACATTATGCTCGGGCAGTCCTAAAATATAAAAGGGACTCACAGCAGCCGGAGGCACTGGGGCTGGGGGATCGCTCTTCTGGCAATTCCTCTTCCCCTCTCCCCTCCCGCTAGGAAAGGGACTCCCCAGCTTGAAGGCGCCCCACGGCGTAACAAAACGAGACCTGGCCCGAAGTAATGTGTCAAACGGTTCCAGGCTAGGTTCTCAGATTGACAGGGGAGGTGTTTAGTGGGTAGTCTAAAGGTATCCTCCATGGGAGTCCCACACTGCCAGACTCGGCGGGCATAAATGCCTTCACCTCCCTACCACAAAAAAAAAATTACTTTAGTCTCATTCCGCTACAACATAGCAATCTTTTCCGGCGACCAGAGCCGCAACATCATCCGCATAGCCGACCAAGCGCGACTCATCTGGCATCTCAAGTCTCAGTAGCCCGTCGTAAGACACGTTCCACAGGTCCGGACCAAGGATAGATCCCTGGGCAACACCCGATGTAATTTCCATCCTTCGTTGGCCCTGTGTCGTGTCGTAGAGCAGGCTTCGGTCCTTTAGGTAGTTCCTCAAAAGCCGCATTAGATATTCTGGAAATTGAAAAGGAGACTAAACTAATAGGTATAAGTGTCGGACATAGTTAATAATTTGTGGAGCTGGAACTCAACTATCACGCGAAGCATGTCGGGCTACATAGTTACATGACAACAGCTATAAGGATGCCAATCAAAAAATTAACCTCAGTAGAAAAAATCTGCGCTTGATAAATAAAAAAAGTACACATCAGTAGAAATTGGGTGGCAAACTGATAGCATAGATTACATCTTTGGAATGCTATGGCTTTGAAACAAAACCGATTACTTAATTGCCTTTTAAATCTGGATCTGAGGTGATTAGCTGCAGCGCATTAGAAAAGAGGATTTAAGCGATGGGTGGTAACATGCAACCATATGTGATGTAGACTATTTAACAGACCTTACTGTTGCCATATGAAAAGACTATAGAAGGTGCAACGAGTATGCCTTATGGGAGGAAAGAAAAAATAATTAACAGCTATACAAAGCCCCTGATCAATGAGGAAGCTTGAGAAACACTAATGCAGATCTATCATGAACCAAACACAATAAGGCGGACAAATGTAGCGAAGAGTGATACTGAAAAATTTATGTCGAAAGCAAAGAAATTTAAGTAATGCAAGCCTTAATCTACGACATTACTTAACAACCGAATGCAATGATGACCAAATCAAGTGACTAATCTAGAAAAAACTTTTAAATGGAAAAAATATCAACAAATAAAGGTATCATTATTAAAAAGTTTCTTAACATACATAGGGAAATATTTTAATTCACAGCGCATTCAAGACTTACGAACGAAAAACAAGCTGATTATAGAATTCCTGAAAAAATGAGAAACCCAAATTTAATAAACCTTGTGCTAGAATATTGGTAAATGGTACTTATATAGCCTTACGAAAGAAATAATTAAAGAAAAAAGAGTGGCGAAACAATTTACTTAAACTATCAAATACAGACTGTTAAACTATTGGCGAAAACCTACTTTGAAAGGGCTCTGGATAATACGATAATCATTGGACTCATTAACCAACATCTATCTATTCAAGTCCCTTCAAAAAGTTTATCCTATGGCTTTTCTCACCTTTATGCAGAATTTTGTTCATATGGTGGAAATATAGGCGGATGAATTGTTGTAAAATAAACTTCAACCCTATATACTGTAATGTGACGCCTACGCCCGGGAATCGGAGTGATTCCGATCCCGAACCCTGGCACCCGGCCAGATATGTATGACTTCGAAATGCAAGCAGACTTTATCTTTCGTGCAGCCATCATTGCGCCGAAAATATTTTTCTTCAAATATTTATATTTGTGGAAAAATATTTTCTGTCAATGTGAGCCGCTGAAGTAAAACTCTGATACATTTCGAAGCATATCTATCTGGCAATGCCTCCCACGAGTTGCCATCCAAATGTCAAACAGGCAGAACGTGTTCGCCGGTTAGCTGTCCGTCGAATTAAAATTCTCGCGAGGGTTAGCGGATTAGCGGTAAGTCCGAAAAAAATTAGCGTGGCGTGCAGATAACGCAATCTAAATTTATCCACAGGAGGAGGTAGCAAATGGGTGACTTGGCGAGCATATGAACCTTGTTTTGGGAGTCAAGTTGCACTGGACAGAAAGAAAAAAAACATAGCGAGCGGCTTGGAGAAACACATTTCCAATCTACCGCAATGCCTATTAATACGCGGTCGTCAGGTAATTGTTACAACACATGTGTATGGTGATCGGCGTGATGCACACTACATGATAAACGGTATCAAGGTCAATTAAAGTGTTCTACAGTGAATGTGTCCTGCCCACACTGATTGCGAGCATTTCATTCTTTTCGGTATATATTGCTGTGGGAGGAGATCCAAATTGTTCATGGAAATTCAGATTATAGACCGTTTTCACCGATCACCTTCTAGTTGGATTTGCAGATCTCGCTGCAGTGGTTACGTATAAGTTTTTAGAAATAAGCTTATCTACCTGCAACCACTGTATATAAGTATCACATATAGGAAAAGAAAATACAGTTCTGCATGCCCTCGTTCTGAACAATCAAGTTTCAGTGATACCAAAGGCCGTTGATACAGCTCATTTGCAACCGAATCCATGCAAACATCCAGAAGGAGAAACAAAAATCTGGCTTGAAGAAAGAAAAACTTTGTTAATATATGTACATTATACGATTTTCACGATATATATATATATATAAATATTTAGAGCCTACTGAGGGTAAAAAACCAGGTTACAGCAAGGTGCATGTTAATGTACTCGGCAAAATTAAAGATCGAACCGGGATTCCCGTTTAATATACGCCAAAGCTAACAAATTCTCACCTAACAACTAACACTAGATAACTCCAGTGTTGTAAATAAATAATGTACAACAAGGGATAAATTTTAGAAGGAAAATGCATTGACAATGTTTTGAGCGGTATTTGCGCTTTCTTTGATAAAATTCGTAGTGAGTAATGATGTGGACAACAAAGAAACTTCCACAATATATCCTGCTGATGGCCTTAGAAAATGTCAAACAATTTATATGACCATAGAATTTTCCATTAATGATTTCATAATTACGAATAGCATGTAATGATATTTCATATCACGCCACATACACCAAATACCGAATGGAATAAAACCGGTTTGATCATCGTAATGTTGTCAATTAGAAACGATGAATTTTGTAGGGATGAAGTATTGCTCGCAAACATACATTAGCGCCTAATTTATTCTAAATCTACCGCTGAGAAACCTTTCAATGAACTGTTATAGCACTTATCCATGTTAGTCATATGACTCATCCTTAAGAAACAGCAAAAGATATTCGAGTTAGGCTTTTAGATTAAATAAACATATATTAAAATAGGTAAAATATTAGTAGGATCCTCAGGCTTTTTAAATTTTCATGGTTTCATCAATTCGATCAGTCAGGACATGTTATTTACACTGACATAAGACGGTTTCAGTTCCTGAAGGTTGTCTATTGGAAGAACGGAATCCTGTTGAATACTTAGTTGTACAAACTTGTCCTCTATACTACTGCAAATATACGAGTACTTGTTTGAAACATCGAAACTTTATGAAAAAAAAGGAAAAATTTAAAAATATAGTAGTTATATTTTGAGGAAATAAGAAAAAGAACGAAACAAAAAGATAATGATATATTGATTAATTGATAATTTGAGAGAGCGAGAGGAAGGTTGATGTGCAAGATGAGACGTCCAGATATACAGAAGTTAAAATGGACATTCATCAATCAAAAATAAACTAAACAAGGTTAAAGCTGATTGAAACAATTTAAGATAAATTGAACCAAACTAATAAACATTTCTTTTTAATCAATACGAATAAAACCGTGGTTAAAATAATTTATCGTATATAAAAAAAAAATGGGTTACCATTATCAAAAATTATTTAAGAATAAATAGAGTAAATGAAATAAAATTCAAATGAATCATCATTAATCAACAGCATCAAAAAAAAAAAACGAAATTAAAACTTATTCCAATAAATAAAAACAAGTTAAACTAAGCTAAAATAAATTCGATAAATCGATTAAGACATCTTGTTTCTAACCATGGAAAGGCTCTTATGTTGCTAGTAATATTCGCGTGCTATATGGATTCCTCCCTAATGTTTTCACCGTTTCGTTTGGAGGTTCAATTTTTAATAACTACTAAACGGAAATGGTTTTCCTATACATGCTTCTATGGAATTGTCAGAGCATATCAAGCAATTTTATTTCTATCGGTACTAATGGAGCAAAGGGAACAATGTTTGAGGAAGAAGCTCTATTTCGATGCATCCTTCTATAATTTCCTTTTTGTTCAAAATGAGACGTTCCATGTTTAACCGTCTATACGAGATTGTAATGCACATTATTCCAGTAAATGCTTATAATACTTAGATTTTAATTTCAAACCGAGTGCGTTTAAATGCTACCCTGGATTTATATGCGTAATTAAAGCACTTTTGGTTCAAACCTTTTCCTTTTTTTTTAATTTTAACTGATCTTCTTAAATTAAGATACTTTGAACAAAGGTATTTGAAACGTTTCGTAGTATTTCGTCATTTTCTGAAATTATTTTGTTAAAAACTAGAGTTTGGGTTAAACATTCTTTGCGGAACCTAGGCAAGTCCTATAAATTATAATTTTTGTGGAATGAGTGAATTGTGCTTATATATTACAATATTTAGCCTATTAGTTATTATTATCAATAATTCAAATGGATGTTAATACAGATTCCATAGATATACAGGGGTAGAAAAGTAACTTAAAATAATTTAAACCAAATAGGCTATATAAAATTAAAGTAAAACCTATAAACATTGTTTAAGTAAGGAGTAATAAAATGAAGTACTAAAGGAGCCATAAGCCTTTCCGTTCCGCATGCACTTTCTTTTACAGCGGAAGTGATGACCGAAGGTAAGTATGTCTTGAAGAGGGTTAGGTTTTTATAATCTGCTGATGATTGATTTCGAGTCGGTTACGGTCCGCGGTACCCTTGTTTGCGCTCGTCTTTTTTTATTAGAGTAGGTTATTTTGGACTTGAGGTAGTTTAGCTTGTTTTCTGGTACCGCGTCGGTGATTCGGTAACGCGCCTATGGTTTTAGATTTTGTAGTATTTTGAATTGAGATCTGTGGAGAGATCACATCCAGAACTAACGTAACGTAGGTTTCCTGTTCTGGATGAGTAGTTGTTGACGCGTTTGTAAATCGGGCATGTGAATCGGTGGCTGAGTTACGTAACTCGGACTTAGTCTGCTCGCGTAAGACCCGCGACCGAAACTCCTCTCCGAACTAGCTAGCCTACAAGCAGCCACCACGGAGTAGACTAAGTGTGACCGGACTTGTTGACCTGAAGGGTACAGTCCGTTGTCACTTCCAAGACTGCACGTCTCGAACCGATGAGAGGTCGGTTCTAATTGTGATCGAACGAGACGGAGGTAGGAAACCGTTACAAGAAATTCGCGTCTTCTGACGAGTTGGTCCTTTACGGAGGATGTAAGGTACTTTGGTACTCGAGTCCCACTATCTGGAGTAGTGAAGCTTGTGTTTGACATCCACCTCACTTCACGTGAGTCATAACTTCCACTCCCTTTTGTTTGATATTTTTCATCGCGACCGAATCCTTCCGATGTGTTGTCTTGGGGTAAAACCCGTGAGGACCTTCTATTTTCTTAAGGGAACGGCCAGCCTGATGGGTTTACCTATCAGCATGGACTCTTAAGAGAATAGCGGGCTACCTTACCTTTGTGTCGCGGAAGGATTCTTTACATTCTTTATATGCGTAATAGATGAGTGGATAGAGTTCGAATTTCGTTGGCGTATGCTGGAGTTGTGAAGCCCGGAATGCTTCCACGCGTCGGGACTTTGACCGCGTACTAACCTCGGGACGGTAAGGATACCACTCATCTCGTAGAGTCATTTAACGTAGATTAGAAACGGTTTGTAACGTACAGGAAATGGGGAAAATAACGTAGAAATCAATCTGAAGCACCCTTCTCTTGACAGGCCACCATCGGTCAACATTTCTGCACGAAGGAGTTGGAGCTGCGGAACTGAAAGGCTGCCCTAATATATATATATTTTTTTTGAGGAAGAGTTTAGCTCGCCACTTTCGGCTACTATTAACGTTATAGGCATACCATATCCGAATAAGTTTTTCATATACATATTAGTACGATGGCGTTCCGTACGCCTAATAAAAATAAACACAACATAAGATCACAGACCTATCAAGCGGCGATCTGCGGAATCTGCCAACAAGAGGACCTCAGCGATACCAACACCTGCAGGCTGGAATGTGGACACGTGTTCCACAGCACCTGTGTTCAAGATCTACTCTCAACACCAAACGCTCGATGCCCCAACTGCCGTCGTCCCATCGATCCGGCTAATGTCGCTGTTCCACCTTTGACACCGATTAGCCATCCAGGAGCAGTGCCGAAAAATAATCAGAAGACTAACCACAAAAGCTCCTCCCGAGGAGGAGAAGGAGCTGTCGGAGGCGAACACTTGGATGCAAACCAGCAACCAGCGCTCCAGTCCCCACCACAAACAACAGCAGTCGCAAATGAAGTTTTCCTGAGGGTGTTACAGGGTCTAACCGAACAGATGGCGAAAATGGAACAAAGCATCCAGACCCTACAAGCCAACCAGTCCATCCAGTCGGAATCTCAGCCAGCAGTCTGGGAACCGACACGACGGCGCGACAACAACCTCGTTAGACCACTCGATGAGAGAATTCCTCCACGACCAAGTCTAGGAATGGATCCAAGTGCTCCCGAATATAGACCAAGGTTCAGTACTACGTTACCTCTACGTCAGTCAGGACTGGAAACCCAGCCACAGAACATGTCACTACCACCTCAAGATCCAACACCACGGATAATGGAGAGTTGGCACTTGAAATTCTCCGGATTCAATGCCTCCACTCCGGTAGACCGTTTCCTCTTCAGAGTGCACTCACTAGTGATGAGTACCCTAGGGGGGAATTCCCATGCATTCTTGTGCCACGCACACCTTCTGTTCAGTGGAGAAGCCACAGAATGGTACTGGCGTTATAAGGAGTCTGTGCCTCTTCCGGACTGGAACTCCTTTTCCAGGGCGTTCCGTAATCATTTTGATGACGGTCTAACCGAACGAGACCTACTGGAGTTAATTAGGAAACGAAAGCAAGGACCTCAAGAGACATTTGACCAATTTCACGACAGCATGCTACGACTCGTGTCGCGTTTAAGGACACCAATGGGTGAAGAGGAGCTGGTAGAGAGCTTACGTGAAAATTTGCGCTGGGAGTTGCAGACACGACTACTACACGTACCAATCCACGACATCTAATCGCTGCGCAGGCATGTCCGGAGGGAAGAACGACACGAAGAGAGACGGAGGATGTTCCGAGCAACTCCTATTCCAACTGATACTCACCGCAGACACCATGCAGAACTTTCGATCGAGGATGATCCGTCCTACGAAACCGCTCTAGTTATGCGTACTGGCGTTTCCGGCACTCCGGAACCAAGGCTTGAAATTAAACCACCAAGCATCGAAGCGCTCACCAGTCCGACGACTTGTTGGAACTGCAAGCAACCGGGACATCAGTTCGCTGTATGTCCGGTGGAGCTGACTCTTTTTTGCTTCCGATGCGGTAAAGCTGACACTTATGCAACGGATTGCTCCGATTGCAAACAACGAAAAAACTTGCCAGCGAGTGCCGCTACCACCCGTCGACACTCGTAAGTTCTGAACAAATTGACCCGGAACCGGTTGCTAGCTGCGACCAAACTCCAGACCCGACCCCAAACTTACTGACTCACACCGCCAAAGACACTACTCCTGAAGTTCCGCCACCGGCATCACACGTTGTCGAGCAGGACGAAAACGATAATGGGGGTGAGTCAAACATTCCTTGGCATCGCAAGCCCTTCCATATCAGACTGCGTGACTATCTAGCTACGCGTCAGCGTATCTTCAGTGAGGAGATTTTTACGACACCTCGTCCCAGAAGAAAGCGATCCACACGTCGGATGCGGAGCTTCTGGAGAAGGGTCAGGCAATCCAGGAAGGCCTTACGAGGAATACATTTGGACGAATTGATAAAAGATGACGTTAGGCCCTATGCGTCAGTATACCTTCTACAGAGGCGACTGATGGGCCTAGTTGATACTGGAGCCAGTGTGAACTGCATATCCGGCAATTTTGCGGAAGAGATTCTGACGTCCCACGCCAATCAAATTCAGCATTTTACCACCTGGTTACGAACAGCAGATGGAACCCGTCACTCCGTAAGAGGACGAATTACGACGGAGGTTACTTTCAAGAGCGTGCCAAAATCTTTGGAATTCTTCATAATACCTCAGCTCACACAGGATCTTTACTTAGGAGTGGACTTCGTCCGGAAATTTAATTTAGCCCCGGCACTATTTCCCGGTCCGACACTCGAAACTATTGACACAGTCCATGACGCGACCACCACTTCTCACACACTAAGACATGCTCTGGATGCACATCAACAGCTGCGATTGGTCTCGGCTATATCGGATTTTCCATCGCATGAGAAGGAAGGTCTTGGCAGGACAACCCTGGTGTCGCACGCCATAGACGTAGGTGAAGCAAAACCCATAAAACAGAGGCATTTCGCCATATCTCCGGCGAAGGAAAAGTCGTTATATGCCGAAGTTGATCGGATGTTAGCACTAGGCGTGATCGAAGAATCACAGAGTGCATGGTCCTCCCCAGTCACTTTAGTTGCTAAACCGAACAAGGTCAGATTATGTTTGGACGCAAGACGTTTGAATGCCGTCACAGTCAAGGACGCATACCCTCTACCTTTAATTGAAGGCATATTGAGTCGATTACCGAAGGCCCATTACATTACCAGTCTGGACCTCAAAGACGCTTTTTGGCAAATTCCATTGGATCCTGAATCCAAAGAGAAAACCGCTTTCACGGTCCCCGGTCGGCCACTGTATCACTTCTTGACCATGCCATTTGGGTTATGTAATGCACCTCAAACGATGACGCGCCTTATGGATAAGGTGATACCACCGCATTTACGACATCAGGTTTTCGTCTATTTAGATGACCTACTGCTCATAACCGAGACCTTTGACACATCTGCCTGCTCCAGGAAGTAGCCTTGCAAATCCGGAAAGCTGGTTTAACCATCAACATACAGAAGAGTCAGTTTGTAATGACGGAGGTTAAGTACCTGGGTCACATCATTGGCCATGGCAACATCAGAACGGACCCGGAAAAGACTATGGCAATTGACAATTTTCCTCTACCACAAACCACCAAACAGCTGCGTCGATTCTTAAGATTATGCGGATGGTACCAACGCTTCGTGCGGGATTATGCCACCATCACCACACCTCTGACAGACATGCTGCGAAAGGGACGTAAGTTCGTCTGGGAAGAGAACAGCTTGCGAGCCTTTGAAGAACTCAAGAAGAAGCTAACCACCGCAACCGTATTGCATAGCCCTGACTTTGATAGACCGTTCTCACTCCAATGCGACGCGAGTCAACATGGAGTGGGGGCCGTCTTAGTTCAGGTTACGCACGACGGCGAGGAGACCCCGATAGCCTTCATGTCTCACAAGTTGAACCCAGCCCAGCGAAATTACACGGTCTCCGAGCAGGAATGTCTAGCTGCGGTGTTGGCAGTGAAACGCTTCCGAGCCTATGTGGAGGGACACACCTTTGAAATCGTTACAGACCACGCTTCTCTGAAATGGCTGATGAGCCAGACTGATCTCAACGGCAGATTGGCCAGGTGGGCACTGAAATTACAGGCATTTGACTTCACAATTCGCCACCGAAAAGGAAGCCAGCATGTAGTCCCAGACACCCTATCCAGAATGTTCGCTCCTGAAGGAGCCGAGTTGGTCCAGGAGGACGACAGCCTCCAATCGATCGATCTGGACCATCCTGCCTTCAAGTCAACCAGCTACACCCAACTGATTCACACTATCCAGAATCAACTGTCCCAGCTTCCTGAACTGCGGGTGACGGATGGATTTATATATAAGCGGAGACCCCATACAAGAAGAAGAACAGTGGAAGTTGTGGGTGCCCGAAGAATTAACCACTGATCTTATCAGACGGGCTCATGACCACCCATCAAGTGCGCACGGCGGATACGGTCGTACACTTAGGCGGTTGAAAACCTGTTTCTTTTGGCCTAAGATGGAACGCGTGTTCCAGCGCTTGTACATCGATCTTATCGGTCCTTACCCTCGACCTGCTTCTGGTCACATGGGAGCTGTCGTGGTCCTGGACCAGCTCTCTAAATTCCCTATCATAGAACCACTACGTAACATACACACTGGACCTATACTCAGCTTCTTGGAGAACCGAGTCTTTCACATGTTTGGAGTTCCGGAGAAACTTGTCTCCGACAATGGGGTCCAGTTCACCTCAAGCAAGTTCCGAGACCTAATGTCCAAATACGGCATCATCCACCAACGAACCGCCGTCTATTCACCACAAGCCAACGCATCCGAACGACTGAACCGTACGCTCATAGCGGCCATTCGCGCCTATGTCCATCCGAATCAGAAGGACTGGGATCGCAAGTTGTCCGCCATCACTATGCTCTGCGCTCGTCGTACCACACCACAACCGGCATTTCGCCGTATTTCGCATTGTTCGGCCAGTACATGATCTGTCATGGAAGCGCTTACCGGCTATTGCGGCAGCTGAAATCGCTAGAGGACCCAATCGTGGTTCTGGAACCGCACGAAAAGCTCCAACTTCTGCGAGATCAACTGCGGGAGAAGATTGAAGAAAGTAGACGGATGGGAGAGGAGCGGTACAATTTGCGATCCCATCCTTCTGGCTTTAAGGCAGGCGACGAAATATACCGTCGAAACTTCCGGCAGAGCAATGCCACCCGACATTACAATGCCAAACTAGACAAGAAATTCGTGAAGTGTCGAGTCCTACAAGTAATAAGCCCCACACGATACCTCATCGCGGACATGGCTGGTAAAACCCTGGGAATTTACCACGCAAAAGACCTTAGACGGTGAAGTGCAACTATTTCACGCGAAAAACTATGGCTTATCTAAATTTCTGCCTGGACGAAGACCTCCGAGTAACACCTGACTCCCTACTGTATAGTCACTGTCGAGTCTTAACTGAAATTGTTGTAGCCTATTCCTCGAAATCGACCTTCGACCCGCCGAAAATGAGAAACCCAAATTTAATAAACCTTGTGCTAGAATATTGGTAAATGGTACTTATATAGCCTTACGAAAGAAATAATTAAAGAAAATAGAGTGGCGAAACAATTTACTTAAACTATCAAATACAGACTGTTAAACTATTGGCGAAAACCTACTTTGAAAGGGCTCTGGATAATACGATAATCATTGGACTCATTAACCAACATCTATCTATTCAAGTCCCTTCAAAAAGTTTATCCTATGGCTTTTCTCACCTTTATGCAGAATTTTGTTCATATGGTGGAAATATAGGCGGATGAATTGTTGTAAAATAAACTTCAACCCTATATACTGTAATGTGACGCCTACGCCCGGGAATCGGAGTGATTCCGATCCCGAACCCTGGCACCCGGCCAGATATGTATGACTTCGAAATGCAAGCAGACTTTATCTTTCGTGCAGCCATCATTGCGCCGAAAATATTTTTCTTCAAATATTTATATTTGTGGAAAAATATTTTCTGTCAATGTGAGCCGCTGAAGTAAAACTCTGATACATTTCGAAGCATATCTATCTGGCAATGCCTCCCACGAGTTGCCATCCAAATGTCAAACAGGCAGAACGTGTTCGCCGGTTAGCTGTCCGTCGAATTAAAATTCTCGCAAGGGTTAGCGGATTAGCGGTAAGTCCGAAAAAAATTAGCGTGGCGTGCAGATAACGCAATCTAAATTTATCCACAGGAGGAGGTAGCAAATGGGTGACTTGGCGAGCATATGAACCTTGTTTTGGGAGTCAAGTTGCACTGGACAGAAAGAAAAAAAACATAGCGAGCGGCTTGGAGAAACACATTTCCAATCTACCGCAATGCCTATTAATACGCGGTCGTCAGGTAATTGTTACAACACATGTGTATGGTGATCGGCGTGATGCACACTACATGATAAACGGTATCAAGGTCAATTAAAGTGTTCTACAGTGAATGTGTCCTGCCCACACTGATTGCGAGCATTTCATTCTTTTCGGTATATATTGCTGTGGGAGGAGATCCAAATTGTTCATGGAAATTCAGATTATAGACCGTTTTCACCGATCACCTTCTAGTTGGATTTGCAGATCTCGCTGCAGTGGTTACGTATAAGTTTTTAGAAATAAGCTTATCTACCTGCAACCACTGTATATAAGTATCACATATAGGAAAAGAAAATACAGTTCTGCATGCCCTCGTTCTGAACAATCAAGTTTCAGTGATACCAAAGGCCGTTGATACAGCTCATTTGCAACCGAATCCATGCAAACATCCAGAAGGAGAAATAAAAATCTGGCTTGAAGAAAGAAAAACTTTGTTAATATATGTACATTATACGATTTTCACGATATATATATATAAATATTTAGAGCCTACTGAGGGTAAAAAACCAGGTTACAGCAAGGTGCATGTTAATGTACTCGGCAAAATTAAAGATCGAACCGGGATTCCCGTTTAATATACGCCAAAGCTAACAAATTCTCACCTAACAACTAACACTAGATAACTCCAGTGTTGTAAATAAATAATGTACAACAAGGGATAAATTTTAGAAGGAAAATGCATTGACAATGTTTTGAGCGGTATTTGCGCTTTCTTTGATAAAATTCGTAGTGAGTAATGATGTGGACAACAAAGAAACTTCCACAATATATCCTGCTGATGGCCTTAGAAAATGTCAAACAATTTATATGACCATAGAATTTTCCATTAATGATTTCATAATTACGAATAGCATGTAATGATATTTCATATCACGCCACATACACCAAATACCGAATGGAATAAAACCGGTTTGATCATCGTAATGTTGTCAATTAGAAACGATGAATTTTGTAGGAATGAAGTATTGCTCGCAAACATACATTAGCGCCTAATTTATTCTAAATCTACCGCTGAGAAACCTTTCAATGAACTGTTATAGCACTTATCCATGTTAGTCATATGACTCATCCTTAAGAAACAGCAAAAGATATTCGACTTAGGCTTTTAGATTAAATAAACATATATTAAAATAGGTAAAATATTAGTAGGATCCTCAGGCTTTTTAAATTTTCATGGTTTCATCAATTCGATCAGTCAGGACATGTTATTTACACTGACATAAGACGGTTTCAGTTCCTGAAGGTTGTCTATTGGAAGAACGGAATCCTGTTGAATACTTAGTTGTACAAACTTGTCCTCTATACTACTGCAAATATACGAGTACTTGTTTGAAACATCGAAACTTTATGAAAAAAAAGGAAAAATTTAAAAATATAGTAGTTATATTTTGAGGAAATAAGAAAAAGAACGAAACAAAAAGATAATGATATATTGATTAATTGATAATTTGAGAGAGCGAGAGGAAGGTTGATGTGCAAGATGAGACGTCCAGATATACAGAAGTTAAAATGGACATTCATCAATCAAAAATAAACTAAACAAGGTTAAAGCTGATTGAAACAATTTAAGATAAATTGAACCAAACTAATAAACATTTCTTTTTAATCAATACGAATAAAACCGTGGTTAAAATAATTTATCGTATATAAAAAAAAAATGGGTTACCATTATCAAAAATTATTTAAGAATAAATAGAGTAAATGAAATAAAATTCAAATGAATCATCATTAATCAACAGCATCAAAAAAAAAAACGAAATTAAAACTTATTCCAATAAATAAAAACAAGTTAAACTAAGCTAAAATAAATTCGATAAATCGATTAAGACATCTTGTTTCTAACCATGGAAAGGCTCTTATGTTGCTAGTAATATTCGCGTGCTATATGGATTCCTCCCTAATGTTTTCACCGTTTCGTTTGGAGGTTCAATTTTTAATAACTACTAAACGGAAATGGTTTTCCTATACATGCTTCTATGGAATTGTCAGAGCATATCAAGCAATTTTATTTCTATCGGTACTAATGGAGTAAAGGGAACAATGTTTGAGGAAGAAGCTCTATTTCGATGCATCCTTCTATAATTTCCTTTTTGTTCAAAATGAGACGTTCCATGTTTAACCGTCTATACTAGATTGTAATGCACATTATTCCAGTAAATGCTTATAATACTTAGATTTTAATTTCAAACCGAGTGCGTTTAAATGCTACCCTGGATTTATATGCGTAATTAAAGCACTTTTGGTTCAAACCTTTTCCTTTTTTTTTAATTTTAACTGATCTTCTTAAATTAAGATACTTTGAACAAAGGTATTTGAAACGTTTCGTAGTATTTCGTCATTTTCTGAAATTATTTTGTTAAAAACTAGAGTTTGGGTTAAACATTCTTTGCGGAACCTAGGCAAGTCCTATAAATTATAATTTTTGTGGAATGAGTGAATTGTGCTTATATATTACAATATTTAGCCTATTAGTTATTATTATCAATAATTCAAATGGATGTTAATACAGATTCCATAGATATACAGGGGTAGAAAAGTAACTTAAAATAATTTAAACCAAATAGGCTATATAAAATTAAAGTAAAACCTATAAACATTGTTTAAGTAAGGAGTAATAAAATGAAGTACTAAAGGAGCCATAAGCCTTTCCGTTCCGCATGCACTTTCTTTTACAGCGGAAGTGATGACCGAAGGTAAGTATGTCTTGAAGAGGGTTAGGTTTTTATAATCTGCTGATGATTGATTTCGAGTCGGTTACGGTCCGCGGTACCCTTGTTTGCGCTCGTCTTTTTTTATTAGAGTAGGTTATTTTGGACTTGAGGTAGTTTAGCTTGTTTTCTGGTACCGCGTCGGTGATTCGGTAACGCGCCTATGGTTTTAGATTTTGTAGTATTTTGAATTGAGATCTGTGGAGAGATCACATCCAGAACTAACGTAACGTAGGTTTCCTGTTCTGGATGAGTAGTTGTTGACGCGTTTGTAAATCGGGCATGTGAATCGGTGGCTGAGTTACGTAACTTGGACTTAGTCTGCTCGCGTAAGACCCGCGACCGAAACTCCTCTCCGAACTAGCTAGCCTACAAGCAGCCACCACGGAGTAGACTAAGTGTGACCGGACTTGTTGACCTGAAGGGTACAGTCCGTTGTCACTTCCAAGACTGCACGTCTCGAACCGATGAGAGGTCGGTTCTAATTGCGATCGAACGAGACGGAGGTAGGAAACTGTTACAATACTTATGATCACACTGCCATTGCCAATCAACTATAGGTAAGATTTCCCTGCAGAGTTTGCCCAGTAGGTTATACTCACACATGCTTTGGCTGAATTTATTTTCAAATTCATCACGTACGGATTCAAGGAATAGTTCAAAAGATGGAGTAACTACCGTCAATCCTCCAAATAAACTTTGAGTACTGCCCACGAACTTTTTAAATTTTGTGATCATGTACCTACTGTCATTGGGTGACGTTTCATTAATCATAAACGTACTACAAGTTCCACATTTTATCTTTTTTTGTAGCTTATTTGCTAAGAAGCCGTAGTAATGCAGTTTTGAACTTACTTTTAATTTGAAAGTAGCATCTGATAAGCTTTCTAAGTCATCAGAAGCATCTTCAATAAAGTGGACAACATTATATTCTTCATCATCAGTAGTGATTTCTGCTGAGTCTGCGTTGAAAGTAGCTTCATCATCGACAAAAATTTCAGAGGTTGGGAAAAAGTCCAGCAAAAGTTGTGACTGACAGTCAGAATAATTAGTAAAGTCAGAAAGAGAAACATTTTGAAACATAATTTGTTTGAGATTACGGTACAATCTGTAAGCGGAAGGATTTCATTCATATGACCCTGTAAAAGTGCGCAGCATTGAAATCATATTTTCGATCGGGTCTTGATTAATGTAGGATGTAATCAAATATTGCTGGCTACTCATTACATCATTCCATAGCATGACAATACCGTTTATATTACGAATCAACCCATCGAAACAGTAAGGACAGTTAAGTTTCCCGGAAGATCTCCCCTGTGATATCCAAATCTTGCTTTCTTTCAAGTCCTCTAGCACATGTGGAGCCTCCTTAGATATTGAACATCTATTAGGATTATTCGAAAATTTTGACACGCTATTTAAATTATCGAAAATTTTATTCACCTTGAACAGAAATGCGGCCGTACTAGTAGCACATCTCTCTTCATCGTCGTTACGTTTGAAACATCCCAATTCAACATTGGCTGAAATTGCAGCAGATACGGAATTGCTTAAGACTTTCGTTGCTTGTTTGACCGAAATTTTATCGAAGTTACTTGGGTGTATATGCACGTCCGTGAGTTTATGAAGAGTGGTGATAACGTTATTATCAAATTCACGTACTTTTTGAATAATTCTCCATGAAACGATTTTACTATCGTAACAGATATCATTTTTCAGAAAGATATTCCTTACAATTTTAAAAAGATGAGGCGTGCAAAAAAAGTGTATATACGGTTAACTTCTACGACAAAGTATCGATTTTCAGTAGAAGACACAAGTAAGTTCAAGCAATGTCGATTTACTGCGCTCTGATCACAAACCGTTCCTAACACATCTAAACCAACACTAAGAACCTTACTTATGGTTATTTTTATAATGGAAACCAGTAAATTTCCATCGGGTGAGCCAACAATGTATACAATTCCTTATTTCCAATTTTTATTTAACCCTCGCAACATTAGAAGCAGAGCACTTGATGCTACCTTGTTAATCCGCCCAGCGTTTCGAAAATCGCAAAGACCGTTTTTAGTGACATCTCATCAAAAACTAAAACACCGTCTATCTAAAGTAGACATTCCTTCGACTTTTTTCTTAAGCAGGTCTTTTACCGAATCAGCAAAACCAGTTTGAAAATGAAGATTCGAATGCCAGCGAAGAATAGTCCTGACTGAAGGAACACTCAATCCCATATTGAGAAATTCCCTATAAAGGGAAGGAGACTTGTAGTATATTTTCAAGTAAAAAATTTGTTCATTTTTTCTGCAAGGGGCATTAGGTTTGTTGAAAAGCTGGGAACGTATTAAAAGCTGAACCTCTTGGCTTTTATCCTTCAACAAATTTTTTACTTTTTTTCAACATCCAATTTTTTTTCCTTTTCCGGTAATTCTTTAGGGAAGCAAAACATGCTTTTAGAATTGTTTGTTTTTCCTCAGTGGTTTTTTTTTGGGTGACGGTCTGAAGATGGAAACTGAGATGGGTATACATTTGGTGTGCTAGGCCTTGAAGGAAGTCTATAATTCCGAAGATAAGTTTAATCATTCGGATCTTTCGCACTTCAAGCGGAGGAGACAACCGAGATGACAAGTTATTTAAATTTAAATTGGCTAAAATAGGACGGGTGAAGATTTGTTTGGGCTTCTGTCTAAACTGAATGGGATCAAGATTCTCAAATATATTTTCCTTTGCAGTTTCCAACTCAAAACTACACTGAGGATCTATAGCATACTCACTACATGAGCAAACGGTACTAATAACAGGCCTTGGCAATGCGTTTTGCTTTAATATTTTTCTACGGCCATATTTGTTAATGCAGGAGCTATAGAAATGATCCTCCCACAGAAATTGAAATTTTTTTTTCAAAAAGTTTGGGCGCGAAATGCCTGCATGCTTCAACCAGACATTGGTTCTGTAATCCTGAGGTATTCTAAAATAACTCAAGGAAGAACCAAACGTATAGCCGTTAAGGCAATTCTTATATGAGCAGTTCATGCTCTAAATATGTGTATTTCTACTTGCATATGAAAAATGCATATAAAAATGCCAAATAGAATGCAATTAAAACCAAAAACATGATACTTAAGCCTTTCTGTTGATATATTCACTATACGAGTATTTTCACTATATATTTACTTTCACTGTTAACACTTTGTCTTTTTCACTTCCAATATTCCATTTCAATATATCGCATTTGTTCTAAACTTTCTAACGGCAAAACGTATGGAAAGTTTATCCCCATGAATTTTCCCCACATTTAGAGTTTTCTCGATTGTGGAAAGCGATTTCTAAAAGCTATCAAACATCGTTTGGGCGCTTTATTTTTTGATTGTGGGTTTTTAAAAATTTGCCATACTTAAATCTACCTAAGTGCGTGATCGTTTCAACCAGGGGGCGTGGGTTCGATACCCGGTCTGCGCACATAATTTTATTTTTCCGTTTTATTAGTTAGTTGATTCCTTATTTTTTTTTGTGGTACGGAGGTGAATGCCATTTATGCACAGAGTGTGGGACTCCCATGCGCAACTGGACTACCCACTAAACATCTCCCCTGTCAACCTGAGAACCCAGCCTGAAACCGTTTGACACATTACTTCGGGCCAGATCTCGTTTTGTTACGAAGTGAGGCGCCTTCAAGCTGGGGAGTCCCTTTCCTAGCGGGTAGGGAGAGGGGAAGTGCCAGAAAAACGATCCCCCAGCCCCAGCACCCCCGGCTGCTGTGAGTCCCTTTTATATTTTAGGACTTCCCAAGCATAATGTGCCACCTGGTCCCATTTGTCAACCGATTCGAGCATCACCGCAGCTATATTATCCGGGGTGAGCTCTCCCGTCTTCCTGTAGAGTTCCCTTCGCAGCCTGACCCATTTGTGACAGGCATTATCCTCCTCTCCTGGGCAAAACCGACAATCAGAGGACCGTGACTTACCGATCTTGTGCAGGTAAGACTGAAAACACCCATGCCCGTTCAAAAGCTGGGTCAGATTGAAGTCCGTCTCACCATGCCTTCGATTTCGCCACGGTCTCATATCCGGGATGAGGCGCCCAGCCCACCTTCCCTTCGTGCAGTTGACCCAAGACTACTGCCAATCGTTGAGTGAGCGCTGTCTCTCCTTGCGGACAACCATCTCCCTCGCATCTTCGTTTCGGCGCAGGTAAATAGCGTGGCGCTCTCTAGCAAGGAGGGCGACAGGTATCACGCCTGCAATAACTCTCACCGCCGAGTCAGAGACTGTTGGATACGAAGATGCAATTCTCAGTACGTCACCGCTGGTTTCGATTCGATTTGTATGTCTCCAATACTTATCATCCTTACTCTAGGTATTCTCTTTTTTGTCAATTTGACCACTTCGGTTTCCTCCAGTGCTAAACTGAGCCCGCGAGCAGTCATCTAGTCCCTCACTCGGCGTATTAGCATACCTAGCCTAAGTTGCGCCTATTCAACGGTGGGTCCAGCGACCAGAGCCGCAACATCATCCGCATAGTCGACCAAGCGCGACTCATCTAGCATCTCAAGTCTCAGTAGCCCGTCGTAAGACACGTTCCACAGGTCCGGACCAAGGATAGATTCCTGGGCAACACCCGATGTAATTTCCATCTTTTGTTGGCCGTGTGTCGTGTCTTAGAGCAAGCTTCGGTCCTTTAGGTAGTTCTTCAAAAGCCACATTAGATATTCTCATTAGATGTTCTGGAACTTGAAAAGAGTTTTACAGCGCATCCAGAATATCCACCCATCTAGCAGAGTTGAAGGCATTCCTGACGTCGAGTGTCACCAACAGGACGATCCGTCGCTTGGTGCGACTATATGCCTCTGCCTTTTGGACCGTGTTCACCACCTCTGCAATCGCATCAATGGCTCTAAAGCCGTACTGCCGAGGAGATAGGTCCCCAGCAGCACGAATCGCGTCAGTGAGTCTTCCCTTGATGAGTTTCTCTAGCACTTTCCCAGCCGTGTCTAGCATGCATAACGGGCGGTATGCAGACGGCGACTCGGGATTTCCCTTCCCCTTGCTGATCAGCACGAGCCTCGCCACCTTCCATCGTATCGGGAAAACCCCGTCCCGTAGGCAAGCGTTGAATGTGCTGAGCAGGAAGTCGGGACAATGGTGATAGGCGAGCCACAACAGAGAGGACTGCCACCTCCAGTTCCGGCTGTGTGAAGAGTGGGCACTCGACTGCTGTTTCACCATGGACAGCGTCAACACGGACGGGATGGGCGGGGAAGAGTCCCCGCACTATCACGTCCATCTTTCCCGCGTCATGCATACAAGGCTTCCGTAGGGCACCAAGCTTCCGCATGACCAGCTTGTAGCCAAGGCCCCACGGATCCTTGTTCACATTGTCCACTAGATCTTGCCAGCAGCGAGCCTTGCTACTGTTGATCAGTTTGCGAATGCGTTTCCTGGCCGACTTATATGCTGCTACCAAGTTGCATGCCTCGTCACCGTTCCGCACCCGTTAAGCCTCACGTCGAAGCTTGTGACACTCCCTTCGCTTTTCAGTGATTTCAGTTGACCACCAGTACACTGGGTGCTTGCCGTGCCGGGGTCTTCGACAGGGCATAGAAGCGCACCAAGCAGTCGTAATGATGCTCATAGTA
Source organism: Odontomyia ornata (assembly GCA_963969285.1). Classification (NCBI taxonomy): domain Eukaryota; kingdom Metazoa; phylum Arthropoda; class Insecta; order Diptera; family Stratiomyidae; genus Odontomyia; species Odontomyia ornata. The sequence continues at coordinate 234,365,664 of OZ017740.1, read as the reverse complement.
GAGTTCACCACGTCTTGAGCTGCCAGTTCTTCCGTCCCCTCCGGAGCTCCCTGCAGCGGCTCACCTGTTGTGAGAGACTTGACGAACCTCTCGACGTCCATCCTTCCGATGTTCCATCCAGTTTGTAGAAAGCCGAGAGCACGGACGTCGGGAGACAGCATCACTTATCTCAAGCAGAATACACAGATGATCACTGGCTGAGTAGTCCTCTAATACTTTCCAGTTGTGTATCCTCCGTACAAAGGACTCCGAGGCGAATGTCACGTCCGGTATGGTTCCCTCACAGCCAATACGGCGGAAAGTCGGCGTATTTCCGAAGTTTAGTATGACGAGGGCCGTCCTGGCCGCCATTTCCAGGATTCGTTTTCCCCGCGGATCCGTCTGAGGCATGCCCCATTCGATTGCTTTAGCGTTGAAGTCGCCCCCAACGAGCCTGAAGCTTGGCTTGGAAAGATGATATCGATTCGTTAGGCGTTAGGTACACACTAAAGAAGGTGGCCCCTGATCGCCGAACCCACACGAAACCATCCCCCCGTCCACAACTCTCCGCTTCAAAGTCACTGTTCCGAACCCAGATGGCGGCAGTACCAGTTTCATCAGAATACCATAATGCAGGACTTTTATTATGGTGTTGCTCACTCAGCAGCAAGAAGTCGGCATTCATGTTCCTCGCAAACTGCTCAAGCAGATTTTGGGCGGTTGAACTGCAGTGTAGGTTTAGCTGCAGGATGCGGGTCATCGGAGTTCTGATTTTGCCTTGGCTAGGGCTTCCTGGAACACCCGGCATTTTCCTGATCCCAAGACGTGTCCAAAATCAGGTTTTGGATCAGCATCCTTGCAAAGAATACAATGTGTCTCCTTCGTACACTTTTTTCTTTTATGTCCCATTTCACCGCATTTGTAACATAGGGAACTCCTATCGGGTCCTTTGCATACTTGTGTGGTGTGACCATAACCAAGGCATTTGAAACATTGAAGAGGCGTTGCTCTTTGCCGTATCCTACAGACAACCCACCCTATTCGTCCTTTGCCCTGGTTAAGGAATTGTTCGGCGTCCTTTTCGGTCAAGTCAATTATGGCCATGCGTTGTCCCCTGTTGTTTTCTGGTGTCAGTCTTGCTTTGATCCTTCCCACGCTAGGGAACTCTCTTTTGATGGCCTCTTCTACTTCGGCCAGATCCGTGACGCAGTCAATGTCTCGTATTTGCGGGGCTATAGTTGCGCTTTTGCTGAGGACTTTCTTTACTGCGTCACAGAATGCTTCTTTATTGCCGGCCTCTGCTCCGAATTCGACCAGTATGTGGCCCGACAGCGTTGGTCGTACTACTTTAATGGTAGTATTGGTGTCTTTGGGCCTTACGTTTCGCCTGATGTCCCGCAGTACCTCCGCGTAGGATCGGCCATCTTGGGGCTTTACGAGCAGTGCCTGCTGCCGGGGTCTGCGTCCGGGCTTCTGCCTCTCCTGTTTTGCATCAGGTCCTTTTTCTGATTGGGCGTCCGTGCGAACTTTACTTTCCGGCTTTTTTTGAAGGAGTTTCTTAGCGGCTTTCTTCGCTCCCTTTGTAAGCTCTGTCTGTAACCCGTGATCTGGTCATCCACACCCGTCAAGTGCCTCTTCCTTCCTTCTTTTATCCCGATCTCCTTCGATTGGGCTAGACGCCATTCTTTTATTGACTTTTAATGGTGGTGCTATCTGCATGTCGCGTTTAGATTTTGCCCCAAGCGCCTCTTTAGCCTTCTGTTCGTCTTCGGCCCTTAACCAGCTTCTCCGATAGTGCCCTATGCGATCTAGGAGCTCCTCTAGTTCAAGGAGCCCCACCTTTACTGCTTTGCTGATTTTTGGGGAGTCGCATGCAGATTGTATTCTTTTCAGAACATCTCGCGCTTTTCGGAGTAGCCTTTCTTCTTCGTATCGCTGGGCCGCAATTGTACCTTGCAACCATCCTTGGGAGAGGTTATCGCGTTCCGTTTCCGAATGCAGTACTTCCGCCACATTTTCGACGTTCGCGATCCAATCACGCGGTGTCAGGTCACTCGTTGCTTTTCGTGCCGTAATCTCCTCGTTGGCTTCAGGATGTTTCTTTGCTATGTCGGGATTTACGACCCTTGCATCGGTCGCTTCGGTAACGATCGCAGCAGTGACAATCGAATTTTCGGTGCTCTTTGTATTATCTTCCACCGCTCGAACACCTGAAGCGGCCTGCAGAGTTTCCCGCTTTTCATTAATAGGACGCTTTGGGGTTCGCATAATTTTTTTGCTGCGCCTGAACGCCGCAGGAATCTCAGTCTGAACCAGACTGTCTGCTATTCTCCGTTTTTCGTCTGCCTTCACTGTCATTGTGTTATTCTTCGTTTTTGTCGTGGTTAGTACCGCTCATGATGGACTGTTAACATCGTGGCTGCAACCGCTGGTTGCGTCGTTGTTATTATTTTTTGTTTCTTTTTTTGAATGTTTTTGGTCTTTTGATCTTGGTTGCTCCAGTTTTGTTGGGTCCCCCCTCGGAGCCGCTATCTCCGTTCATGTGTGTAGTCGCCTTTTCGGTCCCCTGGTTATCCTTGCAGAGCAGGTAGGCCATGCGAGGGTTGGCACAAGCCCTTATGGGGACAAGTGCTCAGAGCCAGACCAGCGGTAATCGGGAGTCCGTCTCAACCGAACCTACACCACCAACCCAATGGCACGAACTTCGAACGTACTCCGAGGCCTCCCAAGGTTTTACCGGGACGGAGACGGTATGATAGTTGAATTGGAGCCGTTCACACACGAGTTTCACCTCGGTGCTACTGTGCAAAGCAACTAGGTCCAAACCATCACATCCGCCAGCCCAAAGCATCAATTCCAGTTCATTGTCCAAAGCATAGTCCAGATCCAATCAGAGTCGTTACCTGTCATCCCAGGAGGGAACCTCACGGCGCCCCCGATGTCCTCGGGTCCGTGGGGGCGGCGCTCCCTCAAGAATGCTAGCCTCCAAGAGTGCTCTTGTCGACCGGCATTCCCCCTGCGGGAATATCCTCGGGTACGTGGAGGCGGAACTCCCCAAAGAATGCAAGCCTCCAAGAGTGCTCTTGTCGACCGGCATTCCCCCTGCGGGGAGTTGATTACTTATTTGGAATGCATTTTTATGCTTTTATGGCCACATGGAAGCACTATCAAATTTTATAAAATACATCACAGGATGCAAATTGTTTAATAATCCTCCTGCTATTCATTATAATTCGACAATTTTTATCTTTGTAACCAGATCCTCAAAGAAGTTTTGATTGTGGACTATTTTTCATAATATTCCGTGAAAATTTAGAATAATGCTCCGTGAAAATTTAGAATTTAGAATAAACTAGCTTTACTCAATTGTTTAACTAGATTCTTGACATGCGAAAACATGTCACACTGTATGAATGTGAAAAAGCGACTTCAAACAACGTAGTAAAACGTGAAAAAAGTTTCATAGGGTCTCGCGACATCTATTTGCATTCATCCCAATAATTTTAAATAAGTCATATGGGTTACTACCCTCAATTATGATTATTTTTACTCTTAAGCATATTGCGAAGCCAGTTTTAACTTTTTCTTAATATTTGCATTTTACAATCCTTTGTGCTTCTTTTGCCTTGCATTTAATAATCATTTACTATGTGCACAAAGACTTACCGAGGAATGCGGTAAATTTCTAAAATCTCATTGTAACATAATAAGGCATTCTTAACTGCATCTGAATTAAATACCTGATTCACATCAAGTCTATTTTAAAATAACGCCAATTTCAATCTTGTTATTCTATTTCATTCTTTATTTTAGTCGCTTGTCGTGGTTATTCTAAAATATTGAAATGACTTTATACAAAGAATGTTGATTTTATCATTCTTTTCAACTTTATTACCAGTAAATGGTTAACAATTATATTTTCATTTAATTAGATTCCATTTTATGAGCTATTCCTCTTCCAGAAATTCATCGTACTTTTTCTTTAATTCCATAAAGATATAAGCAGGATGATTTGAACGGTTCGTTACTTCTAACCATCACAATTATTTCTTATAGAACCATTACACAAACTAAAGACTCTGACATAAAGTCGAATATATCTATTTTATTAAATGTGTGCTTGCATTTTGAAATTAATTCACAAAAGCTTGCTATTCATTTAAGATATCGAATTCTTCAAATCAAAATCATGAGGAATTACTATGTAATCATAACCTGTAAATCACAAGTCTAAATTGAATTACACTCAGTGTGAAATTCATTTACTAGCGTTTCGTAAAACATATATTAATAGCTTCAAAATTTATATTACAAGTTATATTATAATATGATTAATTATTTCTTTCATAATGGCTTGGTTATATCTAACTCACAAGCAAATTATCCTCATTTGAAAATCATGAGTAATTTATTTCATTAAAAGCAACTCCATTCATTCATTCAACATTCCTATCGCAAATATTATGTTCCTTAAAAGAGCCCACGAATATCATTTGCTACGTTGCAATTAACCATAATAACATTCATTTCCTTCCATAGCAGATTTGATCGTTAGCCAACAATGCATTGAAGCTCGCTAAAGCGACATGCATTCATCTAAGCACATTGGCTGAAAGAAACTTTTGCTCGAAACGCTAAAATCGACATCGCAGCTCCATCTATCCTGCCAATTGGCGTTCACTGTGGCACCACTATGTATAGAAACACAATGCCACTGTCATTGTGTTTCTATTCATAGTGTTGTCACGGTGAACGCCAATTGGCAGGATAGATGGCGCTGCGATGTCGATTTTAGCATTTCGAGCAAAAGTTTCTTTCAGCCAATGTGTCTTAGATGGATGCATATCGCTTTAGCGAGCTTCAATGCATTGTTGGCTAACGATCAAATCTGCTATGGAAGGAAATGAATGTTATCATGGTTAATTGCAACGTAGCAAATGATATTCGTGGGCTCTTTTAAGGAACATAATATTTGCGATAGGAATGTTGAATGAATGAATGGAGTTGCTTTTAATAAAATAAATTACTCATGATTTTAGCATATCCAGAAATGTGAAAGCACCAATATTCGACGGGCAATCGGTCTGGAGTATTTACAAAATCCAGTTTGAAGCCGCCGCTAGGATAAATCACTGGAATGAGCAGGAACGAGCAGGAACGAGCAACTGCATTAATTCTTGCTCTAAGAGGCCCAGCTGCCGAGCTTTAGCAGACTATCCCCGTTGATTTACACTCAAACCCGGCTGCTATATTAAATGCGCTCGACATGCGTTATGGAGGCGACCATCTGAAGCAGATTTATCGGGCACAGCTACGGAATCGGATGCAGAAGTCTGGCGAAACCTTACAGCAGCTAGCCCAAGATATTGAGCGACTGGCACTTTTGGCTTACCCAGCTTACGACCCAAAACATCGAGATGACGCAGTTTAGCTCAAAAGCAAACGGTTAAGGATGCATTGGCTTATAGTCTGAACTTCGAGGCAGCGAAAAATGCGACTCGTACCACTGCCCGGGTCCGTGAGGTAGTGGCAGACGAGTGCAGGTGTGAGCGCGTGGAAAATGAGCGAGAGCCGCAGATAAATGGTGCGCCTAGATGCTGGGATTGCGGTGAGGAGGGGCACCTACAAAGAGACTGCAAGAAGCGAAGAAAACGGAGCTATTGTCCAGGATGGTAGAGATCCAGACCGAGTCAGCAGCCCATCAAACTGAGGGGGCCAACTTCATGGGGCGGACGTTGGCTAGGAGTCCCTAGCACCCGCGTCACTGTGTCAAGACTGCATCGCGGAGAAGCAGACTTGTGCCTTCCGGGTCAAGTTGACCAAGAACATTGCACCATAACAAGCGACACTGGTACAACCCGATCGATTATCCAACCGGACTCAGTGAGACCACCACTACTTCACAAGATCGGAGTTCATGGCAATGCTGGTTCATGACAATGCTGGTTCATGACAATGCTGACGCCCTTTCTCGTCGTCCATGTCCAGCTAATTGTAAGCATTGCCGACGGATTGAAGAAAAGGACCCGCCCGTAGTTCTGCGATTGATAACGGCCGAATCCGATGAAGGTTGGTCATCGGAGGAGATTCGAAAAGCCCAGTTAGCCGATGAAGACATCGGACCATTGCTCGTATGGAAGGAGACAACTGGGCGACCGGAGTCGAAAGACGGTTCAATGCATGGCGCAACCCTGAAAAGCTATTTGGCACAATGGAACTCCCTTCAGGTTGAGGGTGGCGTACTCAAGCGGAAATGGGAAACAGCGGATGGCAGTTCCTATAGGATGCAAACTATACTTCCCAAAAGCCGAATCCACGATGTGGTTAAGGAAATGCATGAAGGATCCTCGGGAGGCCGTCTTGGTGTTAACAAGACCTTAGCGAAATCGCGGGAAAGGACTGGTGTCGCAGATGCACAATTTGCGCTTCCGTCAAAGGCCCAAAGCGACGACTGAGAGGAGAAATGCAAACCTATAACGTGGGGGTACCGTTTGAAAGGATTGCTGTTGACATCGCAGGACCCTTTCCTGAATCCGAATGGGGAAATCGATACACGCTGGTTGTAGTCGATTATTTCAGCAAGTGGCCCGAGGTCTACCCCATTCCCAACCAGGAAGCAACTACTGTAGCTGAACAGCTAGTGTTAAATTGGGTCAGTAGGTACGGCGTACCTTGTGAACTACATTCAGATCAAGGTCGAAACTTCGAATCACTAGTTTTTAGCGAAATGTGCGAGCTGCTGGGAATACGGAAAACGAGGACAACACCGCTGCATCCCCAATCCGATGGAATGGTCGAACGTTTCAACGGCGGCAATAAACACCTGGCCAAGATGGTTGACGAGAACCAAAGGGACTGGGACCGACACATCCCACTATTTTTGATGGCGTACAGAGCTGCCGAACATGCATCGACGGGCCAAGCCCCAGCCAAAGTCATTTTTGGAAAGACTATTCGTCTGCCAGCTGATATAAAGTTCGGAACACCCCCCGAGAAACCCCAAATCATCTCGGAGTACGCAAGTGAGCTAAGACAACGGTTGAACCAGATGCATCGGATAGTGCGAAAACACCTCGAATCGGCTTCTGACCGCATGAAGACCAGGTATGATCTAAAGGCAAATTCTACTGGCTTCCAGCAAGATGACTTGGTGTGGCTATATAACCCGCAACGGCGAAAGGGTAGGTCTCCAAAGTTGCAACATAATTGGGAGGGACCATATCGAGTTACAAAGCGAATCAACGACGTCGTATACCGAATACAGGAATATCGTAAGCCAAGAGCCAAAATGAAAATCGTGCACCTGGACCGTCTTGCCCCATACTCCATCCAGGGAGAACTGACTACAACTGGCGACACATCTTTTCGGGGCGAAAAGAACTGAGGTGGGGGCAGTGTTACATGTACAAAGAATTCTGCGAGCTACTGTCGCAATTGTTTTCACAACCATTAAGAACATCAACAAAATGAATTTACTCGAAACCACGAGAACCCACCAAGCATGATCAACATCTGAAAGTGACGTCACTCCATTCATTAAGCTGCTCGAATATACCAGGTACCTCTCGGCAGAACATTCGCCAATGTACGAGAAATGGGTTGAATAGGTAGAGACCCTATATAAAGGCGAGCTGAATGAATGGGGGGACCATTCATTCAACCACGAGTAAAAACTGCGATAGTGTGTGGAGTGTGAATTGAAAAGCGATCGAGTAATAGTAAGGTGATTTTCGTTGATTGTTAAGTGAAAACAGTTGTTAGAGAAATTTATAGTCAAAGTGAAAATTAAAATTGTGAAATAGTTAAATGAGTGATTGTGCATTTTTAGTAAATAAACTCTTTTAATTTAATTTAAAAGACATTGCGTTTTCACTTTCCCGGAACATTTAAATAGTTGGCCGCGAACCATAACACGCGACAATAATTACGACAAGTCACTAAAATAAAGAATGAAATAGAGTGAAGGGATTCAAATTAGCATTGTCTTAAAATGGATTTGATGTGAATCAGATGTTCCATTCAGAAGCAGTTAAGAATGCCTTATTATCTTACAAACAGATTTTAGAGCAGCATTTGAAATTCAAAACATTCTTCTTTGTGCACTTAATAAATGTGTATGAAATACAAAGCAACAAAAGCGCTAAAAACTGTGAAATGAAAACTCTACAAAAAATTCAAAACTGGCTCTGAAACACGCTTAAGAGTAAAAATGATAATAATTGAGAGTAGTACTCCATATGACTTATTTCATATATGTCAAGGTCAGAATTGCAAATTTATATCATCGGGATAAGTGCAAATGTGTGTGGCGAGACCCCATGAACATTTTTTGACGTTTTGCTGCATTTTTTGAAGCCAATGATTTTTTAAAAATTTTTTTCACATTTGTACAGTGTGATATGTTTGCACTATTGATGACCTGCGAAGAATTCTTTTAAAGATAACCGGTAATCGATATTCAATAAATTTACCGAGACATCATGGGTACATATTTATCTAGTGAATAAAGCTATCCTATTCCAAATTCTACGAATAACCATTATTTTAAATTTTCACGAAATATTTTGGAATGTATTCCACAATCAAATCTTCTTTGAGAACCTAGTAACAAACATAAAAATTCTTGATGTGTAATGGATCGCATCCTGTGATGCATTTTAGAAACGTCTACCGTCGTGACACGAAAGCAAAAAAATGTATTCTAAATAAGTAAACAATTAACTAACAATAGGGAAAAAGAAAACTAAAATTCTAATACAGACCGGGCATCGAACCCACGCCCCCTGGTTGAAACGATCGGGCACTATGATAGACTTATTTATGGCAAACTTTTAACAACCCACAATCAGAAAAATAAAGCACCCTAACGATTTTTGCAACCTTCGAAATCGCTTTCCACAATCGAGATTAATGTGGGGAAAATTCATGGGGTTTAATGTTTCATAGGCTTCACCGTTAGAAAGTTTTGAATAAATGCAATATATTGAAATGGGTCATTAAATCTTTAAATTTGAAGTGAAAGTGAGAACATGTTTAACTGCGTGAATACATTAAAGGAAAGGCTTAAGTATTAATATTTTAAAATTTTATTTGTAGTTTATTTTGAAATTTTTATATAGAAATTCATATATAGGTATATACTCGTATGTATCCACATTTAAAGCATGAAGTGCTCATATGGGAATCACCTTCACGGCTATACGTTTGATTTATTTTGAAATATCTCATGACTATAGAATCAATGTCTAGTTAAAGCATATAGGCATTTCGCACTCAAATTTTTTGAAAAAAATCCAATTTCTAGGTGAGGATCATTTTTATTGCTCCTGTATTAGAAAATATGGCCATAGAAAGATATTGAAGCAAAATGCATTGCTAACACCTGTCATCCGTAGCGTTATCTCACATAGTGAGTATGTTATGGATCCTTAGTGTAGTTTTGAGTTGGAAACTGCAAAGAAAAATATTTTGAGAATTCTCATCCCATTCAGTCTAGCGAAAAACCCATCCCTCCAATTTTAGCTGATTTAAATTTTAATAACCTGTCATCCCCGTTGTTTCCTCTCCTTGAAGTGCGAAAAGATCTGAAGGATAAAAGTTATCTATCTCACCCAATAGAAAGCACTGAGGAAAAGCAACCAGTTCCAAAAGCATGCTTTGTTTCTCTAAAGTTTTACCGAATAAGAAAAAACAATTTGGATGTTGAAAAACAAGTAAGAAATTTGTTGAAGAATATAAGCCAAGAGGCTCAGCTGTTACTACGCTCCCAGTTTTCCCACAAGCCAAATGTCCCTTTGAAAAAATGAGCAAATTTTTTACTTGAAATTATTCTATAAGCCCCGTTCACATTTTAGGGAATATCTAAACATGGGATACAGTCAGGACTATCCTGCACTGGTATTTGAATCTTCACTTCCAAACTGGTTTTGCTGTTTCCGTAAAAGACGTGCTCAAGAAAAAAATCAAAGAAATGTCTAGTTTAGATGGACGGTGTGTTTTACTTTTTGACGAGATATCAATAAGAACGGAACTGGAATATAATTCCGCAAAAGACATTTTTTGATATGATTTGGGCGGTTCAACAACGTAGCATAAAACACTCTGCATCTAATTGTGAAGCAAGGAATTGGGTAAATTGTTGGCTGACCTAATGGAAATTTACTGGTTTTTATTATAAAAACAACCATCAAGTATATTCTCAGTGTTGGTTTAGATGTGCTAGGAACGGTTTGTGATCAGAGCGCAGTAAATCGACGATTCTTGAACTTACCTAGGTCCTCTACTGAAACTCATACTTTGCTGGGGAAGGTAGAGAAATATACAACTGTTTTGATATGCTTCAACTTCTTAAAAATTTAAGGAATATCCATCTGAAAAATGACATCCGTTACTATAGTAAAATCTTTTTAATGGAGAATTATTCAAAAGGTGCGTGAATTTGATAATAATGTTATCAGCACTATTCATAAACCCACGGACGTGCATATAAATCCAAGTAGCTTCGATAAAATGTTAGTTAAACTAGAAACGCAAGCCTTAAGCAATTCTATATCTGCAACGATTACAGCCGCTGTTGAATCGGGATATTTCAAACGAAATGACGATTAAGAGAGATGTGCAACTAGTACGGCCGAATATTTATTCAATTAGTCTTTTCATATTGCAACAGTAAGGTCTGTTAAATATTCCACATCAGTTATGGTTGTATGTTATCCCCCTATTCTTTATGCACTGCAACTAACCATCTCAGATCCAGATTTAAACGGTAGTTAAGTAATCTGTGATGTTTCAAAGCCAAAGCATTTAAAAGATCTAGTTTAAACCTGAAGCTTTGTTTTCTATGATTTGATCAGTTTGCCACCTAATTTCTACTGATGTGTACTATTTTTTAATTATCAAGCGTAGATTCTTGGTACTGGGGCTAGTTTTTTAATTGGCATCATCCTTATGGCTTTTGTCACTTAGGTCGATTATAGCCTTGTAGTTGTTAGAGAAACTTGTTATAATGCAAAGATGGGCACACGGATGAGCAAACTGATATTCTCAATTTTGTTAAAAAAACAATTTTTATAAGCCCCTACAGCTTCTTGACATCGAAATCACAAAAGCTTGAAATTAATGCATAGTAACAATTATTATCGATTTAACTTTATCATTAATTTTTTGAAATTTACTCATTACAAAATATAATTATGCTCGACAAATAATTTTATTTACCATTGCTTGAAAATAAGCACAAATAAGACTGAAAGAAAATCACTCTTCTCAGAATTAATTTTATAACTTTTGTGAAACCAAAAATTCATTTCTTCATTTCTAATCAACTTTCAGTGTGTACGTAATTTGACGGCAATGATTTGTTCTTAAGTAAATTCGTTTATTGTATTGACAAGACAGGTATTACCAGCGGAACACGTACATCCTAAAAATTAATCAAATAAAGTCATGAAAAGAAAACATTATTTTTATTTTGTTAACTTTCAAAATAAAAATAATGACAAATCGCTTTAAAAAGTTTAATTGGGTAATGCTACTATTAAATTTTTGTAATCCAAATGATACATTTTTCATTCATTTTTATACATTAAAATAAAAGCAATTATATTTCAGTCCTTGCAACCATGAATCAGCATTCAGCTGATATCCCTTGACCGACTATATAAAGCAAAGTCATACATTGATGTAACAATAAATTAGGAAAAATATTTCAATGAATTTCTCGCTGATCGTACTTGAGTGTTTTTTTTTATTTCCAAGCGTTTGTCAGAGTCAAAAAGTCTTTTGATTGCAATTTATTCAATGATAATTTTAAAATCGACAAGAATGGTTTCTAATTTTATTAACATCACTATTTCTAACTCTAATATGTATACTTGCTTAGTTAGATATTCTACGTTTCCAAATATAATTACACCCAGCAATCTAGTTTTATATTTATTATTGTTTAGAAAAACATATAGAAAGAATACTTTGTGATACAGAAAATCAATTCACATATAATGGATAATCTTTTAAATTTATTAAAAGTATTAGTTCTTATATTATTTCACACACATTAAAATTGTGCACTTCCATTCATAAAATGAACTCGTCCCAAATTTATGAATGGATGCACAAAATCGAAAACATTTACAATTATTTACATTCTTCTATATCGCGAAGAATGAAATAATCTTACGAGTAGCTTTAATCGCACATCGCGGTGGTGAATCTTCACACAAAACGAATCGCGGACATGCCGTCACATAGCGAACATACATCCATCCTACATAACTCATTCGCTTGGATTTGCCAATATGTCGATATATGTATGTCACATATCTCAAAGTTCATAACCACTTTTAAAGCAGCTTTAAAAGTCTCTGTATTTGGATTGGATTTTCACTAAAGATATTCTACCTCAGACATTTACCAGCGATAGGTACGCCACCAGAAACATGGGTTCCCCCAATGTGGAGTTAAAATGTTCGCTACGATGACACCACTATGTATAGAAACACAATGCCACTGTTACATTTTCTATGAAAACGAGGTTATTGTTTCCACTGTAACATTTTCTATGAAAATTTGTACGCGGTTGTTGTTTCCACTGTTACATTTTCTATGAAACGAGGTTGTTGTTTCCACTTTTCTATTTTCTTTTATATTCGAAAAGTTCTGTTGTAGTCAAAACTGACGTAAGATAGGAAGCCATATGGTAGCAATTCGCATATGTATTAGTCGGCCTATTATGGAAAAGCTTCTGTGAGCTGTGAGCAGAGTGCGGCATAAGCAAATGCTTATATCGCGTAATATGTACTATTTTCCCGAATGAAAACGTACGAAACGTATTCCGTGCATGCTTAAAATTCACCTTACACTCCCCACTGCACTCCTAAACTTTTCAAGCCGAGCAAATGAAGCACATGTTTTGCACCTTCCACTGATAGCTCAGCGTTGAGAAGTAAACAAACTCACATTTATTCACTTTGGAAGGCGATAAAAATTAAACGGGTGTAAGAACTGAAATAATTTTCACTGCACAAGAAGCGCTATTGTGTTCTCCGTGGATCATCTGGATTTCACTGTAGAAATCCGTCACTAAGTCATACAAAACATCGAATTTTCGTTGACACCGCCACAATCCTTCATATACCGCCATGTAAGTTAGCCAGCAAAGTCGGCCTACTAATGGTCATGTGTGTGGTAGTAAGCGCTGCTGCCATATGGCTTCCTATCTTACGTCAGTTTTGGTTGTAGTGGATCAATAATGTTTTCTAATCGTTGGAGAAATTTCTATCGTAACAATTCCTTCCCATATTGCATAGTTCGGATCTTTCTAGGAGAGACAACATGCGATCGGATTTTATCCAATTAAGTCGGTAGCGGCAAATGTTGTGCTGAGAGGCAAGTTGCGATTGTGATAGCGAATTAGCCGATTGTGATAGCGAATTAGCCGATAGCAACGAACGTCGTAGAAAGAGATTTCTCTTCGATTGCAAACGGGTTAAATGAACTAGCTTATTCTCATACATTATTTCTTACATTTTTTGTATTGCTTGTATTTTATAGACAAAATCGGAAAATTAACTTGAATTCGAATCTATAATCATTTGCTCTTTTTTGTGTTTATTTGCTATTGTTGCTTAGGCTAGTTTCTATTCTAATATATATTTTGTTTCTTAAATACTTTCTTAAGAATGTTAATTTCTAGTGAATATGATTTGTGTATTATTATTACCTAGTGCTCAAAAGTTTGTTATTTAACTAATACTTTAATTTTTGTTTCTCAGTGAAAATCATTTCGTATGATTTATTTATAAGTTTTTTAAGTGACGAGTTTTAGTTGCACGACTATTAAAAATAAATCTTTACTTATAGATTACATATAATTTTTTATTTTTTTTATTTATCTTAGAGAATATCTACTTGTCTTACAATTATTTCATGTCTTGTTGCATATTGAAAGAAAATATGCTCATTTTACAATTACAACTATCGAATAAACTTATTGGTCTCACTAAGTTAAGAATAAGTCAATTATATGAGATACATTTAATCGTTAATTTAATTTTGTTTCTTAGTGAAAATCGTTTCGTATGATTTATTTAAAAGTTTTTTGCGTGACGAGCTTTAGTTGTCTTTAGTCTTTTTTATATTTGTCTTAGAGAAAATCTACTATTTCATGTGCATTTATATTAAAACTATAATATCGTTGTAAACATTACTTTTTTTGTTGCGTATTGAAAGAAAATATGCTCGTTTTACAATTATAACTATCGTATAAACTTATGGTCTTAATAAGTTAAGAATAAGTCAATTGTAAGGAATACATTAGTAAAATAAAATCTTTTACTTGAAACTCTTTACATTTAGTTCCTTTTTAGGTCTTTGTAAAAATTTTTTTTTCTTAGACTTACTAGTTTCGCGACCTGTCTGTCCATGTGTCACAGCAAGTTTCCTCGGAAACTGTAAAAGCTAGAACGCTCAAACTTTGTGGAGAGGTCAGGAATAATGGTCTCTCAAAAGTATAGGTCTTCTCAAAAATTTAAAAATTGTTTAATGGTGTCCCCCCTTATAACAAAGCAGCCCCGAAAAATTTTTTTTTAATCAAAGGTAGTCGAGTTGGGTATCAAATGATGCATCAGGGGGTCTAGGGGGTGGCAAAATGTACCATAATTGTTTGTCCCCCGCTCCCCCTCGCGATTGGATACCTTTGAGCTGAAAAATCTGAAAGTTATCACAGAGGTGGGTCTTAATAAGTACAAGGGCAAAAAATACCTCCGAAATTAAAATTCACACAACTTTATTAATAATAGTATGATTTGTAGATTTTAAATTTTTGCCTATAAAATCAAAATCGTACCTTTAATTTGAAATTTTGTAGTTATATAGATTATAAGATCTTAGTACTCACAAAATTTCATGGAAATCGAATCATAATTGAGTGACTTACAGCCATTCCAATTGAATGGAATTACAACAACAATAACACGTGTTTTATGGTTGATATGTATTTGAAATTGACCTAGGCACTTTTATTTTCTTCCAATTTTCAAGAAAATTTAAGGAATAGTGTCTAGTTTAAATATGTTCAATCGGCTGAGCATTCAGAAAAATTATTTAAGCTTCATCAAAATGGCGACTGCAGTGTGCTTATGAAAGAAACTCTGAAGCTTTTGCATAAATTGGAAAGATTTCTTGTCCAAGTATTGGATGAATAATTCAAATTATCGATTCATACTACTAGAAAACTTGTTTTGGATCCTAGGATGGTTACAAAGACCTTCTGGTAAACTTGTTTCATTTTAGCAATAATATTTTATAGTATTTATTTTTCCTTCTATAGTTTTTGTTTTGTACAAATGGTTTAAAGGCATTACAATTTTTGTGGCTAATTCACATTAATGGCTTGCCGACAGTTATTTTGTTTTAAAAACAATTTTTTTTTTTTTTTTTGAATTTATGTTTGAGTTTCTTAATTGCTTAAACCAGCTGTAATGATCGTGCTGGTTGTGGGGTTGCGGGAGGTTTTTGCTCTATTGGGTAGGCAGTAGCACATTGTGTTTTTAATTCCTGGAGGTTAAAGCTGATAACAGGATTTATTTCCCTGTCAGAATTCCTTTTGCAACGGTACTTAAAGTATCAAACGCCAGATATACAATGATTTTCAAAAGACAAAGAGTAGTGAGGCTGACGGAGGTTGTTGTTAAGTGATTATAGTTTTTAGTGGTGCCTGTATACTTGATTTGGTTTAATTGTTCATACACTTCATTTAGAGAATGGGTACTCGCTTCGAAAATTTTATTTCTATTATGGTCTGAGACTAGTTGTAATGAGTCGTTGCTAGGGGTGTAAGTCAAGCTTGATAGATCGAGGTTGAGTAATTGGTGGTCAATTTCTAGAAACTCTTGTGGCTGTTGTATTTTCAAATCATTTGTGCTTTCTGCCTGATAGGGTATGATTAACTCATTGATATGTAAAGTACACAGAAAGTGGAGGGTTAAATACCCTTGCCAAGGAGGCTATGCGTGGTTAAATTGTCGTCACATCGGACGTAAATGAGGGTCTCAGTTTTTAGAAAATACACCCAACAGTTTGGTTTGTTGAGTTTTATCAATGTGTTGGCAATGTACGTGCCAATTCTGAGGGGGTAGTTAATTTTCCTCTTAAATGGGTTGTGGAGTATGTTAATAATTTCGTTAACCACTGGTGGGGAATGAATTATAAGAGTGGTAAGTTGACACACATATAAAGCCCCAGGCTCGAGATGTTGTGATGCGATACTACTGGCTATATGCGAAAACTCGAAGGAAAAATGTTTTGTTGGTAGTAATTGGAAGTGTGTGGATTTGTTGAAGTTGCATCAGTGTTAGTTGAAATAGAGGTAGTTTTATAATTATTACTAAATTTTATTTCATCCTGTAGTTCTATAGCTCTGCTGTTTGTGAAAGAATTCGTTCACAAACATTTTTGACCTCGATTTCTCAATCAACCCTTATAATCTCAACGGTTTATTGAAATTACTTGCACGAGTATATTGAACTAAATATTTATTTTCTCTTTTCCAAAACCGTGAATTTATTGTATTATTTAACAGTTTATCAGAGCCATTACCTAAATCTTTGTTTAGCCTATTTATTACAGGTATATTTCTTATTTCTATATATAAACTGTTAAGATTTGTAATCAGTTTATCACAGCCATTACCTAAATCTTTGTTTAGCCTATTTATTACAGGTATATTTCTTATTTCTATATATAAACTATAGAAATAAGAAATATACCTGTAATAAATAGGCTAAACAAAGATTGAGGTAATGGCTCTGATAAACTGTTAAGATTTTTAATGAGATAATTAAAAAGTAATTTAGATAAATAGTTTACGATTAGGCTAAGAAAGAGTAGTTACACTGATGAAGTCCTAGTGTGAAGGACGAAATGTACATATGTATTTAAATACAATAAATTCACGGTTTTGGAAAAGAAAAAATAAATATTTAGTTCAATATACAAGTAATTTTTGACCTGTTATACATTTGCGTAGCTAGCTCCTGTTGCCTAGTTATAATGTTGGCAAGGGGCTTATGGAGTACTTCCAAGGATGTTTTCACTGTGCTGAACCTGAGTTTTTCCAATTGAACCAATTCTTCTCCTTCACTCTCCATTTGCTCCAATCTGCTGTATAGTTCTTTTTCATTTTGGTCGTCCATCGTACCAAACAGGGTATGCATCACTCGTCCTATTCCGTCAAAGAATGATCTTTTCACTTTCCGTGGTGTCAGTGATTCCTGAAGAGTTTGTGTGCGGCGTTTTAGGGTTTCTACAACGGCTTGTATATGGTGAAGCTGAGTTTTACATCCTGTGTTGTTTTTTAAACAGAGCAGTTGCAAGAGATGTTCCGAACGTTCAGCCAGATTAATTTGTGTTGCTAGTTCTACCAGGTTTATTTCGGTTATTATGCTCCAGCTACTGTGGTAAGGCAGAAGATTTCCAATGTTCTCAAATAGGACTCCTGTGCTGTCGATTGGGGTAATAGTGAATGGGACAATGTCTGCATCGGATGTTCTCGCTTAGAAGGAAGATAATTCGTAAGCAGTCCATGTGTAATGGGATTTGGCGAAAATATGTTGGTAGTATTTACTCAAAATATGGTTTTTAATCGATTATTGTGAACAGTAACCAGCCTCTTCCTTATCGCAATAATTGTATTTATCGGGGAGGTTAGCCGTTCGACTGTGTATGGACCTACCAATACTTGGACCAGTTTATGTTTTTTATTTTCATTTTTTAGCAAGATTTTATCACCAACGTGAAAAGTTATGGTTTTGGACTTGTTTAGTTTATTTTGTAATATGTTCTTACGTGCTATGGAGTACATTTTCTGTAGTTTATATCTCAATAGAAAATAGTAGTTTTTATGGTTATAAACTGGAAAAGGCTCCTTTTTTAGATTAGAAGGCAGCGTGAACCCAGAAAGGCAGTCCATAGGTGTGAGATTTGTGCTGTCGTGTTCGCTGTTATTGGAAACGAATACGGCTGTACGTAAAAACTGGTCCCAATTTTGGGGGTTATTCTCAACGGTAGTGCGAAGATACTCAATTAAGGGCCTATGGGCTCGTTCAAAAGCACCATTTGATTGTGGGTGGTAGGCTGCGGTTTGGAGTTTTTTTATATGCAAAAGTTTACAGACTCTTTTAAATAGTTCGCTGATAAAATTGCCTCCTTGGTCTGTTACGACCTGTTTCGGTATTCTATATCGGGTTGTAATTTCGTTGAAGAAAATTTTGGCGATTGTTTCTCCTTCCGTGTTAGTTATTGCGTACCAATCCACTCTTGGAGGCTAGCATTCTTTGGGGAGTTCCGCCCCCACGTACCCGAGGAAATTCCCGCAGGGAGAAAGCCGGTCGACAAGAACATTCTTGGTGGCTAGCATTCTTTGGGGAGTGCCGCCCCCACGGACCCGAGGATATGGGGGGTGCCGTGAGGTTCCCTCCTGGGATGACAGGTAACGACTCTTATTGTATCTGGATTACGCTTTGGACAACGAACTGGAATTGACGCTTTGGGCTGGCGGATGTGATGGTTTGGACCCAGTTGCTTTGCACAGTAGCGCCGAGGTGAAACTCGTGTGTGAACGGCTCCAATTCAACTATCATACCGTCTCCGTCCCGGTAAAAAAAAAACCTTGGCAGGCCTCGGAGTACGTTCGAAGTTCGTGCCATTGGGTTGGTGGTGTAGGTTCGGTTGAGACGGACTCCCGATTACCGCTGGTCTGGCTCTGAGCACTTGTCCCCATAAGGGCTTGTGCCAACCCTCGCATGGCCTCCCTGCTCTGCAAAGATAACCATGGGACCAAAAAGGCGACTACACACACGAACGGAGATAGCGGCTCCGAGGGGGGACCCAATAAAATGGAGCAAACAAATGAAACCACAAGCAAACAGGACGCTAGCACGGAGAACCCTTTCAGGCAAAAACCGCTGTTGGCAAGAACACCGATTAAACAAGTCACCGATTGCGGGGGGAGGCAGCAAACCCCAGAAACACTGTCAAAGTCAACATCACAGGTTAAATCATCGGAGACAGACCACAGACGGACTAACGAACGAAAGAAGGCAGAGTGCGTTGTGCAACCTGGCATCATTGCGGCCTTTGGGCGCAGTAGAAGGACTATGCGCACCCCGGAGCGCCCAGTGCACGACGTACACAATCTGGATCAAGCTGCGACACCAACGGAGGCCAGTGTAAGACTGGGGGAGGGAGAAGTTTTGCCGTTGGCCGACGCCACTTCAAACGCGACCCAAGCGATAGAAGCAAAAGGGCTAGGAAAGGGGGGCCTCTCCCAAGAGGTGGCGCCAAATAACACAATCGCCCTTGACCGCGCCGAAGAGGAGCGGCTTACTCGGAAAGCGGGGAATATCGTCAAACAACTGAGGGCTGCCTGCGAAGTGCAGAAAAACATAGGCAAGAGTGTCAAGAATGGCATTCTTGAACTGGAGGAGCTTTTTGGCCGCATAACGCACTACAGGCGGAGGTGGCTTGCAACCGAAAAGCACCAAAAAGACACGCTCTCCCTCGAGGCATCAGTGGGTCCTAGCAGCAGCAAAAGAATGGCCGGTAGCCCAATTGAAGGCGACTGTGAGAAAAGGAGGAAGGACGAGACCATAAACGAAGTTGACACTCCAGGCGAGGAGTTTCATGTGGTGCGAAACAAGGCAGCGAAAAAAGCGGCCAAAAAGCTACTCCTAGAAAAAACAGACAAAGAGCTCAACCACGAAAAGAACAAGGAACCCCCCGATATACCGCAGAAAACAAAAAGCAAACCGCGGCGCAAACCCCTGCGAGAGGCACTGCTTATTAAACCCACTAAGGGCCGAACCTACGCAGATGTCCTCCGTGAAATTAAAGGAGCGGTCAAGTCAGACGACACCAAAACTGCCATCAAAGCAGTTCGACCAACCCGGACCGGTGGCTTGCTGGTGGAATTCGGGCCAGAGGCCACAAACAAAGATGCATTCCGTGACGCGGTTCAAAAGGTTCTTGGAGATGCGGCAACGGTTGCCTCGCTTCAACCAATGGCCACCCTGGAAATCAGGGACCTTGACTGCGTCACGGACAAAGCTGAAGTAGAGGATGCCATCAGGAGGGAGTTCCCCAGCTTAAGTGAAGTCAAGGCAAGATTGACACGTGAAAACACAAGGGGGCAACGCATGGCTATTGTCGAACTAGCTGATAAAGACGCCCAGCAAATCCTGGCGAAGGGCAAAATTAAGATAGGTTGGGTGATCTGCAGGATACGGAGAAGAGCGATCCCTATCCGCTGCTTCAGATGCTTCGAATACGGACACACCGCGTATGGCTGTAGGGGACCCGACAGGAGATCTCTGTGCTACAAATGTGGTGAAACGGGGCACAAAAGGAAGGAGTGCACGAACGAGGCAAAATGCATTCTTTGCAAGGATGCTAAGCTAGCACCCGGCGACCTCAAACATGAGCCGGGGACAGGGAGATGCTGGGTTTTCAAGGAGGCCCTAACTAAAGCCAAATTGATACTCAAATGATCCGTATCCTGCAGGTCAATTTGCCCAGGACCTACTTGAGCAGTTTGCGAGGGATAAGAAAGCTGACCTCCTGTTGCTGAGCGAGCAACATCATAACAAGGACTTGCAAGCGTGGTACCCTGACAAATCTAGTACCTCGGCCATCTGGGTTCGAGCAGCGCCCGCCTTCAGGTGCAGGGCCATGGACGCGGGGATGGTTTTGTGTGGGTGCGGTGTTCAAGGATAACATATTTCAGTGTTTATCTGACGCCTAACGAGGCAATGCGATCCTTTCGAACCAAACTCGATGCCCTGGAGGACGCTGTCTCGAACACAGAGGGCCACATGCTGGTCGGGGGAGACTTCAACGCTAGAGCCATCGAATGGGGTATGCCACAATCCGACCCAAGGGGAAAGCAAATCTTGGACATGGCGGCCAGAACAGCGCTTTTTGTCCTAAATACTGGTAACACCCCTACTTTCCGCCGCTGGGGTTGCGTAGGAACCATACCCGATGTGACACTCGCTTCGGAGTCCCTGGTACCTAGAGTACACAACTGGCGAGTACTAGAGGACTACTCGGCTAGTGATCACCAGTATATAGCTGTTGAGATTCACGACGGTGCCACTCTGCGTGCATATGCCCAAACTTCAATCCTCGGATGGAGGACTGGGAGGATGGACGTTGAGAGGTTCGCTGACGCGCTTACGGCAGGCGCACCGTTGCTGGGAGCTCCGCCAGGGAGTGGAGGGCCTACAGCCAAAGACTTGGTGAACTCAACTATGAGTACCATCATAGCTGCTTGCGAGTCTTCCATGCCCCGTCGGAGACCCCGACATGGTAAGCCTCCAGTATACTGGTGGTCAAACGAGATCGCCGAACAAAGAAGCGAGTGTCACAAACTTCGGCGAGAGGCCCAGCGGGCGCGAACACGGGAGGAGGCAGACACTAGGCTAGCAGCATACAGGTCCGGCAGGAAATATCTTCGCAGGCTTATTAACAAGAGCAAGGCCCGATGCTGGCAAGACCTCGTGGACGATGTAAATAGGGATCCGTGGGGCCTTGGCTACAAGCTGGTCATGGGGAAACTTGGTGCCCTACGGAAGCCTTGTATACATGACGCGGAAAAGATGGACGCGATAGTGCGGGGACTCTTCCCCGCCCATCCCGTCCGTGTTGACGCTGTCCATGGTGAAACAGCAGTCGAGTGCCCACTCTTCACACAGCTGGAACTGGAGGAGGCAGTCCTCTCCCTGAAAGCGAGGAAGGCTCCAGGTTCAGATGGTGTTCCAGCTGAGGTTTTGCAGCTCGTCTATCACCATTGTCCTGACTTGCTGCTCAGCACATTCAACGCTTGCCTACGGGACGGGGTTTTCCCGGTACGATGGAAGGTGGCGAGGCTCGTGCTGGTCAGCAAGGGGAAGGGAAATCCCGAATCGCCGTCTGCATACCGCCCGTTATGCATGCTAGACACGGCTGGAAAAGTGCTTGAGAAACTCATCAAGGGAAGACTCACTGACGCGATATGTGCTGCTGGGGACCTATCTCCTCGGCAGTACGGCTTTAGAGCAGGACGTTCTACCATTGATGCGATTGCAGAGGTGGTGAACGCGGTCCAAAAGGCAGAGGCATATAGTCGCACCAAGCGACGGATCGTCCTGTTGGTGACACTCGACGTCAGGAATGCCTTCAACTCCGCTAGATGGGTGGATATTCTGGACACGCTGGAAAACTCTTTTCAAGTTCCAGAATATCTAATGCGGCTTTTGAGGAACTACCTAAAGGACCGAAGCCTGCTCTACGACACGACACAGGGCCAACGAAGGATGGAAATTACATCGGGTGTTGCCCAGGGATCTATCCTTGGTCCGGACCTGTGGAACGTGTCTTACGACGGGCTACTGAGACTTGAGATGCCAGATGAGTCGCGCTTGGTCGGCTATGCGGATGATGTTGCGGCTCTGGTCGCTGGACGCACCGTTGAACAAGCGCAACTTAGGCTAGGTATGCTAATGCGCCGAGTGAGGGACTGGATGACTGCTCGCGGGCTCAGTTTAGCACTGGAGAAAACCGAAGTGGCCATCTTGACAAAAAAGAGAATCCCTAGAGTAAGGATGATCAGTATTGGAGATATACAGATCGAATCGAAGCCAGCGGTGAAGTACCTGGGGCTACTGATCGACTCGAAGATGAGTTTCTCTGAGCAAATCAGGGCAACGGCTGAGAAGGCTGCTTCGGGAATATCGGCCCTGAGTCGACTTATGGCCAACGTAGGGGGACCCAGCCCATCAAGAAGACGCCTCTTGATGAGTGCTGTAGGGTCAGTGCTACTGTACGGAGCAGAGGTATGGGGCGACGCTCTCAGCAAGGAGGTATACGGAAAACGATTGGCACAGGTACAGAGAAGAGGAGCACTGAGAATTGCATCTTTGTATCCAACAGTCTCCGACTCGGCGGTGAGAGTGATTGCAGGCGTGATACCTGTCGCCCTCCTTGCTAGAGAGCGCCGCGCTATTTACCTGCGCCGAAACGAGGATGCGAGGGAGATCGTTGTTCGCGAGGAGAGACAACGCTCGCTCAACGATTGGCAGCAGTCTTGGAGGAATTGCACGAAGGGAAGGTGGACTGCGCGCCTCATCCCGGATGTGAGACCGTGGCTAAATCGAAGGCATGGTGAGACTGACTTCTATCTGACCCAGCTTTTGAGCGGGCACGGGTGTTTTCAGTCTTACCTGCACAAGATCGGCAAGTCACGGTCTCCCGATTGTCGGTTTTGCCCAGGAGAGGAGGACAATGCCTGTCACACATTTTTCGCGTGTACCAAATGGGCCAGGCTGCGAAGGGAACTCTGCAGGGAGACGGGAGAGCTCACCCCGGATAATATAGTTGCGGTGATGCTCGAATCGGTTGACAAATGGAACCAGGTGGCACATTATGCTCGGGCAATCCTAAAATATAAAAGGGACTCACAGCAGCCGGAGGCACTGGGGCTGGGCGATCGCTCTTCTGGCAATTCCTCTTCCCCCCTCCCCTCCCGCTAGGAAAGGGACTCCCCAGCTTGAAGGCGCCCCACGGCGTAACAAAATGAGACCTGGCCCGAAGTAATGTGTCAAACGGTTCCAGGCTAGGTTCTCAGATTGACAGGGGAGGTGTTTAGTGGGTAGTCCAAAGGTATCCTCCATGGGAGTCCCACACTGCCAGACTCGGCGGGCATAAATGCCTTCACCTCCCTACCACAAAAAAAAAAAAAATCCACGAATTTGGTCAAGTTATCTTGGAAGGTCAGAATATATTTTTTTCCTGATGGTGTCTCTACAAGGGGTCCAACTATGTCTAGATAAATTTTGTCAAAAGATTTTTCGGCGATGTCTGTGATAACCATGGGCATTCGGTTTTGCGGGGAATTTTTCATAGTTTGGCACTTCTTGCACCTTTTTACATAGGTTTTAATTTCCTTTAACATGTGTTTCCATCTATATTGTTTCCGGATTTTCTTGTATGTTTTTGTGACTCCTTGATGTCCACCAAATGGGGAGTCATGAAAATCATATAGTACTGCATGAATTTCTTCTGGGGTGTTCAGAATGGTTATGTTAGACGAGTTAGTCGTAGAATTTTGAACCAGTAAAGGGTTTGTTGAGTTATTTTCAGAAATGTTGTTACCCGCCAATTTCCCGAGATGGTTGTTATCTGAAAATAATAGAACTTGCTCAGTTCCTTGAGAGTTTATGGATTTGGATGCTCCTTCTTCGGGAGTTTGTTGGTTTTCAAGTGGTTTTTCCACTGGTGGAGATTTTTCATTTGTTTCTAATTGCTTTTGTACCTGAGCCCGAGTAATAACATAGATTTGGGAGGGTTTAAAAGTGTTGTTGGGATTGGGTTTTGATATTCTACTTAGAGCATCGGCATTGGTATTGTATTTCCTAGGTTTGTACTCTATCTCATAGTCAAATTCTGATAGTTTATGATGAAATCTGACTAAACGGGCGGTAGGGTCCTTTAAATTGAAAATTCCTTTAAGGGGCTTATGGTCAGTATGGACTTTAAAACGTCGGCCTAGCAAATAGCAACGGAAGTTTCTAGTAGCCAATACTATCGCTAGAAGCTCTTTTTCGATGGTAGAATAATTGCGTTCCGGCTTGTTGAGAGTTCTGCTAGCATACGCTATTTCTCCTTGCGATAGAACAGCACCCAATGCCTCATTACTTGCGTCAGTTGTGAGAGTAAATGGTTTGCTAATGTCGGGGTATGCCAAAAGGGGTGGTTCAATTAAAGAATTTTTTAATCGTTGGAAAGTCTCCATACATTTCTCCGTGTACGTGAAGCGTACATCTTTCTGGAGTAAATTAGTAATTGCTTTTGATATTTTAGAAAAATCGGGGATAAATTTGCCGTAATAGTTTGCTAAATCCAAGAAGGATTGAAGCCTTTTGTTTTAGCGGGGTCTGGGCGGGCTCCTGTTTGTGTACAAATGTGCCCTAAGTACACAACTTCGGGTCGTAAAAATTGGCACTTTTCTGGTTGTAGTTTTAAATTATTTTCCCTGAGTCTGGTAAATATTTTCCGTAATTTGCTGACGTGGTCTTCTAAGTTTTTCCCATAGACCACAATATCATCTATATAAACGAAGCAGTCAAATCCTTGAAGACCTGTTAAAAGACAGTTCATTAGTCTTTGGAATGTTGCTGGAGCTCCGTTCAAGCCAAATGGCATTCGCTTGATCTCATAATGTCCATAATTAGTGCTGAACGCTGTTTTGCACCGGTCTTTTGGTTGAACAAGTACCTGGTGGTAACCACTGGCTAGATCCAATGTACTTAAATAACGAGAATGCCCAAGTTAGTCCAGAATATCGTTCAGTTTCCTGAAGTCTACCACTACTCGCCATTTGTTCTCTCCATCGGGTCTAACCTTTTTGGGTACCACTAGAAGCGGGGAGTTCCAGGGACTCTTGCTAGGTTGGACAATGTCACTGTTTCTTTAAGTTGCTCGTTAATTACCTGCCTTTGGGGCTGACTCAGTCGATACATCTTCTGATTGATAGGAGCTTGGTCGGTTAATTGAGGCATCTCATGGGATAAAGCTTTTGTATAAGTCAGTTTGTCATCCGGTAAATGAAAAATGTCATTGTAGTCTTGACAAAGTTTTGTTATGGCAACCTTTTCTTCAGGGTTTATGAGCTCGTATAATGAAAGTACATACCTTAATTTTGCATTCCACATTATTTTAACTGAGTTGTTTTTATTTATATAGCTTTTTTGGTTGCGGGTTTTATTATTTTGTGACGTGATGCAATTTACGTGTTCAAATGTTGCATTTCTAGCGATATTTGTAAGCTGCTCATCGTTATTATTTGTTTCGTTTAATTGGCCAATATGGTATCCCTTAATTGTTTCAAGTTTCAGTTCAATATCTGTTAGTGGTATTGGAGAATTGCTTGAATTGAGAATACTAACAAATATTTTAGATGGGCTTATGAGGCAGTTAGCAAGGAAAACTCCTTCATCAATCTCCTGCGCCAAACGAAGCATTTCCTTAATCAATCGTAGTGGGATATTCACTATATTTTGGGTTCGAGGGCGTATAGTAATGGCCTTCTCTAAAGTTAGCCTATACACCCCATTTGTAATACTTTGAGTATCCCTTTCTTGTCAGAGTTACAGCTCACATCCTTATGTTGGCCTCCTACGTACGTCACACTTAGCGTCGTCGTGCTGGGACTTAATTCAGTGGCATTCAACGTGACAACTAGGACCTGATTTGATTGTGCTGTACCTTCCGGGGGCTCCAAAGGAATGGAAAATTCCTTAGGATTCATTTCCGTGCGAGGCAACCTAAGTGACTGACTTGGATCCCGTATGTCACAGTTTCTTGATAGGAAGAAGTCGTTTCCTAATAATCCGTCGTTTGGTACTCCAGGTAATATTCCAACCAACCAACCAAAGTGCATGGTAGTTTTGAGGCGAGAGTAAAATTGCCTTGCGTGGTTCCAAGGGTTTTACCCTCTCCAAAAGGAATTTGTAGAGTAATTTTTTTGTTTTGGATTTATTGGACATGTTTCTTTTATTGATGTCGTTTTGATGATAATAACTTCAGCACCCGTGTCGATAATTAAATCTGTTTTTAGCTGTTTTCCTATATTTAAAAGTAATGCAGCTTTCTTTTCGTTTTTGGTATTTTTAAATGGTGGTATTTTTTATGATCACCCATGGTGTTAATTATAGTCTAGTCGAGTCGGGAAATGTCGGCTCGACTACCGCTCGTTTCCCTTAGTTTTTTCTTCCCATTTCTTTTTCTGAACACATGTGGTTACTGCACAATTTCTGCGACCGTAGAAGTCACATTTTATTCGCACATTGTACACTTTGGCAGTTTCATTAGAATCATTGGATCATACCCGTATTCCTTACAATCTGGACAAAATGGTGTATTTTTTTGACTGTAACAATCAGAATATGTGTATCCCCGTTTATTACAGAATGGGCTTAGTATTTTTATTGAATTTGGATTTTTGTGAGCTCATATTGGCTGTGCTTGGAGCTTGGGATTGAAAAGGCGTAACCAAAGGGTTGAATGTATAGAGGGCTGGCTGAAATGAAATTGAGTTTAGATTGAAAGAATATGAGGGTTGAATTGGTGTGAATGAGGCATACGTCTCCATGGAATTTGGTTGGAAATAGAAGAAACCTTGTTCCAATCTCTCCCTGTCTAACACCTTCGGGACTAATTCTTCGAAACTTGTTTTTTCGAGATTAAGTAGGTACTGACGGAGATTAAGGTCAGCAGCTCCACCTTTCAACGCATCTTTCGCGAAGTCCTCTAATTGCAGATTAGCGATTGTGATAGCCTCTTTGCCGTATTTAATTGCAGCAGCTTCTTTGCAATTTTAAGTGTTCTTCGTAAACGAGATATAAAAGCTGTTACGGGTTTCTGCAGGGACTTGTCTACAGGTAATCAATTCATTTACCAGCTCTTGATGTGTTTCCCTAGAAAGGTAAAACCGATTTAATAATTCTTCTGCTTCGTTGAGGGTACGAGGGACACTCGAGGAAATTAGCTGATATGCCTCACCTCGTAAGCGTGTAAGAAAAATCTGCATGAATGCTTCATGTTCCTGAGTATTCAAGCAATTCCACAATTGTTTAGTACAACCGATAAAAGTCTGAAGCTCAAGAACGAGTGTTGGACTTGGGGTCCCCGAAAACAAAGGGATCATTTGTCCCATTCACTTCGCGACTTTTGAGTAGTCGGTCATATTGCTGGTTTTTAGTATAGATTTTTCTGAGGTTTTATCTTTAACCCGGGGTTGTGGAGCAGAGAAGCTGGTGTTTGGAGAGTGCTATGAGTTTCGAAAGATAATTTAAAGTCTTGAGACGTAAGGGCTGGTTTGAACGATTGCGATAGGTCTTGAGGACTGGTTTCCTGGTTTAATGTGATTTCACGAAACCTTTGAATTTCTTCTTTGAACTCTTTTGTGATTTTACGAAAATGTTCCACTTTTTCCAGACCTTTGTCGTGTATTCAGTTTAAAGTATCTGTTAATTTAATAACAGATGTTAATTCCTGGCTCGCGAGGTCTCGTGTGATCCCAAATTTGGTTTTTAATAATGATGATTCCGATTTACTTCTATTTGGCTGTAGTATTCGACCGCTCCTTAACGTTAAACCGGTAGTTCTTTTGCTGGGAGTCGATTGGTGAAACACGTCGTTTTTATTAAAGGGCTGATTAGAATTGGTTCACTTTTTTTTCAGATAGTTTGATTTTACCTAGCTTTTGTTTTTCTTGTTTTGTTTCTGCTGAAACTTTTTTCACTTTTAATTGTTCATTACGTCCACTGTGAAAAGATTTATTAAAATTATTACTATGATTATTTTTCTTTTAAATTGTTTTGTTATAATTTTAACTGGAGTAAAGTGCCCAAGTCGGAGAAGGTTTCCACAAGTGAGGCTGAATAGGGTCGACTTTTGGCATAAGTTTCGAACAGCTTTGAATGCTGTAAACGTAAAAACCGAAATTACCGGCTGCGCCAATGTTATATTCTTATGTTTTATAGCCCTATTATTCCAGCCATAAAGCCTTTTTTGTTCACTCCAACACACTTACCTTTATCAATTCCCTACTCGGACTCCTTAACACCTCAGTTAAATATATGGTCTTGTTATTGTAATCATTTTTTTAATTAAATGTTATTTGTTTTATGTTCACAATTTATTTTTACTACATTTCAATTTAATAACTATTGGACTATGAGGTTTTAGGTTTCTGCTGTCGTCCTGCTTTATTTTGAATGCTGCCTCGTTGGTCGGGGGCCGCCTGTTCGGCGTGTCGTGGTTGGGACGCCTTGACCTTCCCCGTCTGTCCTTGAATCTCCTTTCGGCGCCGGTACTCCTGCCGTAGTTCGCTGACCAGGCGCCGGAACTTGTCGCGCTCCGCTGCAGTTGTTGCAACCTTGGCGAGTCGTTTTGCTTCGCAGGTGCGTTGTCACAATTGCACCTGCTAGCCACCAAGCAATGCCGGTGGTTTACCCTCTAACACCTTAGTATCGAGCGGCTTCTTTTGCCGAGCTCGGTATTCAGCGATGCTGATTGGCTTGCGGCCGGCTTGGGGGTCCGCTGCAATGGCCTCTGCTAAACTTACTCCTGGCGGCATCTAGGGCTCTAGGCAAATAGCCAACCAGAGCACCTAGATATGAAGAAACGGGTCTAGGCACTTGAGCCAACTAGACAAAACCAGGCGCAAAGCCAACTGGTTTTCAACCAATCTGTTAGGCAAAGCCAACCAGCAGAAAGGTTCAAAGAAATTAGTCCAGCCGCAAGGCCAACTGGTTTTCAACCAATCTATTAGGCGAAGCCAAGTTCGAAGAAATTAGTCTAGGCGCAAGGCCAACTGATTTTTAAAAGAGTTGTGTGGGCGAAGCCAAACACTTGAAGCAACGAATGATAGTCGCTTGAATTTTCCCAGCCTGTTCCGCTGTTTATATACGTTATTTCTGCTTGCGCAGCAAAATTGTCTTTCCCTAAAGCGTGGGAAAGAATTAATTTGAACCTCATTGCGGTTGCTAGTGACATCTAATCTTAATGTGCATCAACCTTATGTTAGTTCTGGTACATGTCTTGGATATTTACGATCAAAATTTCTAAATAAAGTTGTTGTATTGGAACAATGGTACGAGGTTGTTGTTTCCACTGTTACATTTTCTATGGAAACTTGTAGAAGGATCTTTTTTCAACTGTTAAATTTTCTATGAAAACGAGGTTGTTGTTTCCACTGTTACATTTTCTATGAAAATTTGCACGTGGTTGTTGTCTCCACTGTTACATTTTCTATGAAACGAGGTTGTTGTTTCCACTGTAACATTTTCTATGAAAATTTGTACGTGGTTATTGTTTCCACTGTAACATTTTCTATGAAACGAGGTTGTTGTTTCAACTGTTCTATTGCCTTTTATACTAGAAAAGTTCTGGTGTAGTGGATGAATAATGTTTTCTAAGCGTTAGAGAAATTCCTATCGTAACAAGGGGAGGTGTTTAGTGGATAGTCCAGTCGCTTGCGAGCACGAGAGTCCCACACTCTGTGCGTAAGTGACATTCACCTCCCACCCACAAAAAAGCCTAATATAATAAACATAATAAATACCTGTACTAAATATTGAAATCTATCCTTAATTTCATTCATGCATGTCTAGTATTCTGTTCAGTTCCTGACACCCCCTGAGCGCCCATGACGGCCTGATCCGGCAACATCAACACTTCAATCAACTTACAAAGGTATTTAACGTTAATTAACACTAATAATTAGCCCATCCGTAATTAATTCGATTTATTTGATTGATTTATCAATTAATCGATCATTTTAATTCAATTCACCGGTCAATTGATCAATCATTTACTGTTCCCTTTAAGAATAATTGTATTTACCTTTCGCCGGCATTTCACCCGAAATCAATAATTTAATTCAATTTCAAATATTTTAGTCAACCTTCACGAATCCTAAATTTTGCCACATACTGTAATTCCATTTGCTATTTTTCATTCCCAGCCAAATTGCTGACCATGCACATTCATCTCGTGTATTTGTCCATGAAGTGGATCCGTAATCGAAGAGATTGGGTTACATTTCATGGACAAAGACAGGCATGCCAGCGAAAAGACGCAAACTCCGCGTTCTTTCTCTGGTGCGTTTGTCCGGTTAGCGAATTACTTTAGCAGTTGAACGTGGGTGAAATGCTCGGCCAATTCAGTCAGTTATCTGGTGTTTTGGGGATTCATTGAATCGTGGTCAGGAAGAATAATTTTAAGTATGAAGCATCCAAACCTTTTGATTGTGCTAATTTGTAACATTCAGTGATCATATATTTTTCGATTAAAAATTTAAGAAATTGTGATAAACAAGACTCTAAAATACAATATACACGCATCATTTGGATAATTGCGAACCTTAAAGTTCAATCAGAAAAGTAGAGAAGAAATTCAGGACAGTTGTATTAGAAGAATTACCTTTAACAAGAGCTGGTGGGAACGTTGTTGTTTGTTAAAGGGAAAAACGCAAAATAAAACATTCAAAGGTCGGGACAAAAGAGTCCCGGCGCAAACACATTCGTTGTGTACTGATTTGTTTTTTTTTAAAAGGTCCTTATTTTGATATAGAAATGGTGTTATGTTAATTCTGTGATACATGTTGATATATTTCTGAAATGCCCATTAGTCGAATTTTTTATTAATTGAAAAGTATTGCGTTAATTCTATGGTTTATATTGATGTACTCCTGATCTGCCCGGATTGAATTTAACTCAGATGAATGTGCAACCTTAACAATTTTACTAAGTGTATTAGTTAATATGCACGACGCAGTGAATTCTTTCAAAGCATTTATCATGAAGTCACCCAATCCATTCGAATTCTGTGCCCCAATCAACGAGTCATTGTTAACTCGATGACTCACATGATTATATTGCAATATAAACACATTCGCTAGTGCTATGTTAATTCTTTGATTCATGTTTTTTTTTATTGGTCGGGAGGTGAATGCCATTTATGCACAGAGTGTTGGGCTCCCATGCGCGACTGAACTACCCACTAAACACCTCCCCTGTCAACCTAAGAACCCAGCCTGGAACCGTTTGACACATTACTTCGGGCCAGGTCTCGTTTTGTTACGCCGTGAGGCGCCTTCAAGATGGCGCCGGAACTTTTCGCGCTCCGCTGCAGTTGTTGCGACCTTGGCGAGTCGTTTTGCAGGTGCGTTGTCACAATTGCACCTGCTAGCCACCAAGCAATGCCGGTTGTTTACCCTCTAACACCTTAGTATCGAGCGGCTTCTTTTGCCGAGCTCGGTATTCAGCGATGCTGATTGGCTTGCGGCCGGCTTGGGGGTCCGCTGCAATGTGGGACTCCCATGCGCGACTAGACTACCCACTAAACACCTCCCCTGTCAACCTAAGAACCCAGCCTGGAACCGTTTGACACATTACTTCGGGCCAGGTCTCGTTTTGTTACGCCGTGAGGCGCCTTCAAGCTGGGGAGTCCCTTTCCTAGCGGGAAAGAAGAGGGGAGGATGAAGTGCCAGAAAAGCGATGCCCCAGCGCCCCCGGCTGCTGTGAGTCCCTTTTATATTTTAGGACTGCCCAAGCATAATGTGCCACCTGGTCCCATTTGTCAACCGATTCAAGCATCACCGCAACTATATTATCCGGGGTGAGCTCTACCGTCTCCCTGTAGAGTTCCCTTCGCAGCCTGACCCATTTGGTACACGCAAAAAATGTGTGGCAGGCATTGTCCTCCTCTCCTGGGCAAAACCGACAATCGGGAACTGTGACTTACCGATCTTGTGCAGGTAAGACTGAAAACACCCGTGCCCGCTCAAAAGCTGGGTCAGATAGAAGTCGGTCTCACCATGCCTTCGATTTAGCCACAGTCTCACATCCGGGATGAGGCGCGCAGTCCACCTTCCCTTTGTGCAATCGACCCAAGACTACTGCCAATCCTCGCAGACAACCATCTCCCTCACATCCTCGTTTCGGCGCAGGTAAAGAGCGCGGCGCTCTCTAGCAAGGAGGGCGACAGGTATCACGCCTGCAATCACTCTCACCGCCGAGTCGGAGACTGTTGGATACGAAGATGCAATTCTCAGTGCTCCCCTTCTCTGTACCTGTGCCAAACGTTTTCGGTATACCTCCTTGCTGAGAGCGTCGCCCCATACCTCTGTTCCGTACAGTAGCACTGACCCTACAGCACTCATCAAGAGGCGTCTTCTTGATGGGCTGGGTCCCCCTACGTTGGCCATAAGTAGACTCAGAGCCGATATTCCCGAAGAAGCCTTCTCAGCCGTTGCCCTAATTTGCTCAGAGAAACTCATCTTCGAGTCGATCAGTAGCCCCAAGTACTTCACCGCTGGCTTCGATTCGATTTGTAAGTCTCCAATACTGATCATCCTTACTCTAGGGATTCTCTTTTTTGTCAAGATGACCACTTCGGTTTTCTCCAGTGCTAAACTGAGTCATCCAGTCCCTCACTCGGCGCATTAGCGCCTATTCAACGGTGCGTCCAACGACCAGAGCCGCAACATCATCCGCAAAGCCGACCAAGCGCGACTCATCTGGCATCTCAAGTCTCAGTAGCCTGACGTAAGACACGTTGCCCAGGAACGGGTGTTGCCCAGGATAGATCCCTGAGCAACACCCGATGTAATTTCCATCCTTCGTTGGCCCTGTGTCGGTCCTTTAGGTAGTTCCTCAAAAGCCGCATTAGATATTCTGGAACTTGAAAAGAGTTTTCCAGCGCATTCAGTACGCAAAGCCGACCAAGCGCGACTCATCTGGCATCTCAAGTCTCAGTAGCCTGACGTAAGACACGTTGCCCAGGAACGGGTGTTGCCCAGGATAGATCCCTGAGCAACACCCGATGTAATTTCCATCCTTCGTTGGCCCTGTGTCGGTCCTTTAGGTAGTTCCTCAAAAGCCGCATTAGATATTCTGGAACTTGAAAAGAGTTTTCCAGCGCATTCAGTACGAGCCTCGCCACCTTCCATCGTACCGGGAAAACCCCGTCCCGTAGGCAAGCGTTGAATGTGTTGAGCAGCACGTCAGGACAATGGTGATAGACGATCCGGAACACCTCAGCTGGAACACCATCTGGACCTGGAGCCTTCCTCGCTTTCAATGAGAGAACTGCCTCCTCCAGTTCCGGCTGTATGAAAAGTGGGCAATCGACTGCTGTTTCACCATGGACAGCGTCAACAGGAGCGGGATGGGTGGGGAAGAGTCCCCGCACTATCGCGTCCATCTTTTCCGCGTCATGTATACAAGACTTCCGTAGGGCACCAAGTTTGCGCATGAACAGCTTGTAGCCAAGGCCCCATGGATCCACTAGGTCTTGCCAGCAGCGAGCCTTGCTACTGTTGATCAGTTTGCGAAGGCGTTTCCTGGCCGACTTATATGCTGCCACCCAGTTGCATCGTCACCGTTCCGTGCCCGTTGAGCCTCACGTCGAAGCTTTAACACTCCCTTCGTTTTTCAGCGATTTCAGTTGACCACCAGTACACTGGGGGCTTGCCGTGCCGGGGTCTTTGACAGGGCATAGAAGCGCACCAAGCAGTCGTAATGATGCTCATAGTAGAGTTCATCACGTCTTGAGCTGCCAGTTCTTCCGTCCCCTCCGAAGCTCCCTGCAGCGGCTCAACTGCTGTGAGCACCTCGACGAACCTCTCGACGTCCATCCTTCCGATGTTCCATCCAGTTGTAGGAAGCCGAGAGCACGGACGTCGGGAGACAGCATCACTTATCTCAAGCAGAATGCACTTATGATCACTGGTTGAATAGTCCTCTAATACTTTCCAGTTGTGTATCCTCCGTACTAACGACTCCGAGGCGAATGTCACGTCCGGTATGGTTCCCTCACAGCCAATACGGCGGAAAGTCGGCGTATTTCCGGAGTTTAGTACGACGAGGGCCGTCTGAGGCATGCCCCATTCGATTGCTTTAGCGTTGAAGTCGCCCCCAACGAGCACTTTGCCCTCTGCATTCGAGACAGCGCCCTCCATATCGACTCGTTCGGCGTTAGGTACTCACTAAAGAAGGTGGCCCCTGAGCGCCCAACCCACACGAAGCCATCCCCACGTCCACAGCTCTCCGCTTCAAAGTCACTGTTCCGAACCCAGATGGCGGCAGTACCAGTTTCATCAGAATACCATAATGCAGGACTTTTACTATGGTGTTGCTCACTCAGCAGCAAGAAGTCGGTGTTCATGTCCCTCGCAAACTGCTCAAGCAGATTTTTGGCGGTTGAACTGCGGCCCACCTTTA
This sequence comes from Odontomyia ornata, assembly GCA_963969285.1. Lineage (NCBI taxonomy): Eukaryota > Metazoa > Arthropoda > Insecta > Diptera > Stratiomyidae > Odontomyia > Odontomyia ornata. The sequence goes on along the minus strand of OZ017740.1, from coordinate 234,330,862 downwards.
CTGCTTTGCTGATTTTTGGGGAGTCGCATGCAGATTGTATTCTTTTCAGAACATCTCCCGCTTTTCGGAGTAGCCTTTCTTCTTCGTGTCGCTGGGCCGCAATTGTACCTTGCAACCATCCTTGGGAGAGGTTATCGCGTTCCGTTTCCGAATGCAGTACTTCCGCCACATTTTCGACGTTGGCGGTGCAATCACGCGGTATCTGGTCACTCGTTGCTTTTAGTGCCGTAATTTCCTCGTTGGCTTCAGGATGTTTCTTTGCTATGTCGGGATTCACGACCCTTGCATCGGTCGCTTCAGTAACGATCGCAGCAGTGACAATCGAATTTTCGGTGCTCTTTGTATTATCTTCCACCGCTCGAACACCTGAAGCGGCCTGCAGAGTTTCCCGCTTTTCCTTAATAGGACGCTTTGGGGTTCGCATAATTTTTTTGCTGCGCCCGAACGCCGCAGGAATCTCAGTCTGACCCAGACTGTCTGCTATTCTCCGTTTTTCATCTGCCTTCACTGTCATTGTGCTATTCTTTGTTTTTGTCGTGGTTAGTACCGCTCTCGATGTACTGTTAACATCGTGGCTGCAACCGCTGGTTGCGTCGTTGTTATTATTTTTTGTTTCTTTTTTTAGATTTTTTGGCCTTTTGATTTTGGTTGCTCCAGTTTTGTTGGGTCCTCCCTCGGAGCCGCTATCTCCGTTCATGTGTGTAGTCGCCTTTTTGATCCCATGGTTATCTTTGCAGAGCAAGGAGGCCATGCGAGGGTTGGCACAAGCCAAGTCCGTCTCAACCGAACCTACACCACCAACCCAATGGCGCGAACTTCGAACGTACTCCGGGACCTGCCAAAGTTTTACCGGGACGGAGACGGTATCATAGCTGAATTGGAGCCGTTCACACACGAGCTTCACCTCGGCGCTACTGTGCAAAGCAACTAAGTCCAAACCATCACATCCGCCAGCCCAAAGCGTCATTTTCAGTTCGTTGTCCAAAGCGTAGTCCAGATCCAATCAGAGTCGTTACCTGTCATCCCAGGAGGGAACCTCACGGCCCCCCATATCCTTGGGTCCGTGGGGGCGGTGCTCCCCAAAGAATGCTAGCCTCCAAGAGTGCTCTTTTCGACCGGCGTTCCCCCTGCGGGAATTTCCTCGGGTACGTGGGGGCGGAACTCCCCAAAGAATGCTAGCCTCCAAGAGTGCTCTTGTCGACCGGCATTCCCCCTGCGGTTGATTTATGTTGGTATTAACTCGGATGAATTTGCAACAATAACAATTTTACTAAGTGTGCTAGTTAATATCCATGACGTAGTAAATTGTTTTAGTGCATTTATTTAGAACCACGTACTGAACCACATTATTATATTGCAATTTAAGCACATTATATGTATTATATTAATTCTGGTGAACGGGCAATAAATAAAATTTTCGTAATTTGACTCCATTAATCTTAACCCATTTTTAAATATTGAACATTACCACATTCACTGAATATAACACTCTTCTCATGATTCTTTTAGTTAACAAAAGATAAAATGAGTATAAAGTGCAGTCTCCTCCATTGCATCGCGTTCGATAACACCTTCAAGTTTGTTACTTGCAAAGCCTGCTGCAATGGAAAACTCCATGGAGCCTATATTGATGCGGCAAGGGATTGGCATAACTCCTTCATCGCTACACATTTCATTTGCTGCGACTGCCAGAACTTCAAAAACCTTCTAAAATACATGTAGGACATCATCAGAGCATATATTGATAAGCTTAATTTAGAGATGCACCAGCTTCTTTATAAGCAACAAGCGCAGACTAGATTTATTGACGAAAGCTTTGCAGAAATGGTCAACTGCTTTGATGGACTGGCCTCAAGAATGACTAACTCCAGTGTTAGTTCTAGTAAAGTCGAAAAAATTAAAAGAAAGTTGGAAGAATTGAAATATGCTTTAGCAGTGAAGGATGGATCCATCAACTAGCCGTTTAGTGCATCAGCTCCCTTGTCATATACTCGTAGCGCTGTCGGTCCTCGCACTGCATAATTTGGAAAAAATATTTTCTGAGGTCGATAGCGAAATCTCCAAACGAAATTCCGAATTACCGAAAATGTTGCCGAAACAACTGAAGAATCATTAATAATATGAAAACTCTGATACTTGCAGAATTTAAGGAACCAACTATTACTAACTCTAGTGACAAAGTAGTTAAGGATACTTCACTATCGCAAATATGCAGTCGTTAATTTCTCCGGCCAAATCTCCTGTTTTGCGTAATAATTTTTTTTTGTGGTAGGGAGGTGAATGCCAATTTACGCACAGAGTGTGGGACCCCCGTGTTCGCAACAAGGCAACCGGACTACCCACTAAACACCTCCCCTGTCAACCTGAGAACCTAGCCTGGAACTGTTTGACACATTACTTCGGGCCAGGTCTCGTTTTGTTACGCCGTGGGGCGCCTTCAAGCAGGGGAGTCCCTTTCCTAGCGGGAGGGAGGGGAAGAGGAAGTTCCAGACAAGCGATCCCCCAGCCCCAACGCCCCCGGCTGCTGTGAGTCACTTTTATCTTTTAGGACTGCCCGAGCATAATGTGCCACTTAGTTCCATTTGTGAACCGATTGGAGCATCACCGCAACTATATTATCCCGGGTGAGCTCTCCCGTCTCCCTGCAGAGGGCTTTTCGCAGCCTGTCCCATTTTATGCAAACAAAAATGTGTGGCAGGCATTGTCCTCCTCTCCTGGGCAAAACCGACAGTCGGAAAACCGTGACTTACCAATCTTGTGCAGGTAAGACTGAAAACACCCATGCCCGCTCAAAAGCTGGGTCAGATAGAAGTCAGTCTTACCATGCCTTCGATTAAGCCACAGTCTCACATCCGGGATGAGGCGCACAGCCCACCTTCCCTTCGTGCAATTCACCTAAGACTGCTGCCAATCGTTGAGTGAGCGCTGTCTCTCCTCGCGGACAACCATCTCCCTCGCATCCTCGTTTCGATGCAGATAAATAGAGCGGTGCTCTCTAGCAAGAAGGCCGACAGGTACCTCGCCTGCACTGACTTTCACCACCGAATCAGAGCCTGTTGGATACGAAGATGCAATGCTCAGCGCTCCTCTTCTCGATACCTGTGCCAAACGTTTTCGGTAAACCTCCTTACTAAGAGCGTCGCCCCATACCTCTGCTCCGTACAGTAGCACTGACCCTACAGCACTGATCAACAGGGGCTGGGTCCCCCTACGTTGGCCATAAGTCGACTCAGAGCCGATGCTCCTGAAGCAGCCTTCTCAGCCGTTGTCCTGATTTGCTCAGTGAAACTCATCTTCGAGTCGATCAGTAGCCCCAGGTACTTCACCGATGGCTTTGATTCGATTTGTATATCTCCAATACTGATCATCTTACTCTAGGGATTCTCTTTTTTGTCAAGACGACCAATTCGGTTTTCTCCAGTGCTAAACTTAACCCGCGAGCAGTCATCCAGTCCCTCATTCGGCGCATTAACATACTTAGCCTAACTTGCGCCTGTTCAACGGTGCGTCCAGCGACCAGACCCGCAACATCATCCGCATAGCCGACCAAGCGCGACTCATCTGGCAATTCGAGTCTCAGTAGCCCGTCGTCAGACACGTTCCACAGGACCGGACCAAGGATAGATCCCTGGGCAACACCCGATGTAATTTCCATCCTTCGTAGGCCTTGTGGTTTGTCGTAGAGCAGGCTTCGGTCCTTTAAGTAATTCCTCAAAAGCCGCATTAGATATTCTGGAACTTGAAAAGGGTTTTCCAGCGTATCCAGAATATCAACCCATCTAGCGGAGTTGAAGGCGTGCTCAGAGAAACTCATCTTCGAGTCGATCAGTAGCCCCAGGTACTTCACCGCTGGCTTCGATTCGATTTGTATGTCTCCAATACTGATCATCCTTACTCTAAGGATTCTCTTTTTTGTCAAGACGACCACTTTGGTTTTCTCCAGTGCTAAACTGAGCCCGCGAGCAGTCATCCAGTCCCTCACTCGGCGCATTAGCGCCTATTCAACGGTGCGTCCAGCGACCAGAGCCGCAACATCATCCGCATAGCCGACCAAGCGCGACTCATCAGGCATCTCAAGTCTCAATAGCCCATCGTAAGACACGTTCCACAGGAACGGGTGTTGCCCAGAATAGATCCCCGAGCAACACCCGATGTAATTTCCATCCTTCGTTGGCACTGTGTCGTGCCGTAGAGCAGGCTTCGGTCCTTTAGGTAATTCTGGAACTTGAAAAGAGTTTTCCAGCGCATCCAGAATATCCACCCATCTAGTCGAGTGTCACCAACATAACGATCCGTTGTTTGGTACGACTATATGCCTCTGCCTTTTTGACCGCGTTCACTACCTCTGCAATCGCATCAATAGTAGAACGTCTTGTTCTAAAACCGTACTGCCTAGGAGATAGGTCCCCAGCAGCACGAATCGCGTCAGTGAGTCTTCCCTTGATGAGTTTCTCTAGCACTTTCCCAGCCGTGTCTAGCATGCATAACGGGCGGTATGCAGATGGCGATTCGGGATTTCCCTTCCCCTTGCTGATCAGCACGAGCCTCGCCACCTTCCATCGTACCGCGAAAACACCGTCCCGTAGGCAAGCGTTGAATGTGCTGAGCAGGCAGTCGGGACAATGGTGATAAACAAGCCGCAACACCTCAGCCGGAACACCATCTGAACCTGAAGCCTTCCTCGCGTACTAATAGCCTTATCAAATTTGGCTCTTCGGAAGAGAAATGGAACAGGCGAATCGAGAAAATTGAAATGGCTAATTCCCCATATCTGAAAATAGTGTCTGAATTACAACCGAAAAATCCTGAATACCAAGTATTTTTCGTCAAAGGAGCTCCAAAGTCGGCAGATGTTGCGTGGATGAGGAAGTTTCTCAAATTTGAGCTTTTGCTTGAAGACTCTTCTGTAGAGTTGGTGCAACGCAAATTCAAAGTATCTATTTATTTCTGCACGATATGCCTGGGTGTTCAGCGAGGGTAACGAGTGCCAGAGCTGGAAGGGAATGACTTTTAGGAAAGGAAAATCCAAAACTAAATTCATTAAGAGTAATACGATTAATCAAAGTAAAAATATAGATGGTTCACAGAAATCCTTAAATTTAGATAAAAAATGTACTTAAAATTCAATGAGAAGTAGAAGATCTTCAACATCCAATATAGTTGGCTCGTCACAAAGGACTTACTCTTCTGAGAAGACTCAGTCTAATTCTCAGATTATGACTTTCTCTTCAAATGAAAGACACTCGGAGACAAATTTCCACCGAAACTCAGACCTTTAAGAGTAGTAAGACACAAAATTCTCCTCTGGTTCAATTGATTATTGCATCTGTTAGTAACCTCTCACAAAAAAAAAACAAATCTGCATAATCACCTACTCTTACATCTTACTCAAATCTTGTCCGTGGTGATACGTTGGCTCCGTCTTCTGAGGGTACAATCCATGTTCCGCCAGTTTCAAACACTAGGCTCTATGCTCCCCAAGGCAAGTTACCTTGACCCACTTAATCCACCTCCTGAATGATAATCTTGGTAGTAGATATCTTACTCTAGACTTGAGACCGCAAATTATTTGATTGCATTCACTTTATCTTGCTTACATGCACAAAAAGCCAGAATCAACCTGTTTTGATGGTAAAACCAATGCTAATCTCAAAGTACTAATTCAGTAAGAAGGCTTGCCTATTGAGATTGACACATTACGCCGTTTGTTTGTTAAATATCATGAGCAGCTCAAACTTTCTGCTGACCAGATAAAGAATGATCTGGAAACATACTGCATGTGAGATCTAAGCATGTCTGTATGTTTAAAAAGCAAGAGAAGAGTTTAAAAAATATCATTCCTAACAGTAATTTACCATTGAATAGTAACTCCTTTACCAGAATTGTAGCGGTATGAGAGAAAAAATCAATAAAATATACCTTGATGCTAAGTCCTGCCATTTTAGTGTTGTAACGTTCACCGAAAGCTGGCTATATGACGGTTACATCAACGAAGAAGTTCTAGACAGCAGCAGGACCATTTATAGAGCTGATCGTGACTATTCACTCACAGGTCTGACCAGAGGTGGCAGAGTGTTGATTGCGATCAAAAGTTCCATGGACTTTGAGAACGTTGATACTGCCTTCAATAAAGCTTTTGAACATAAGGTGGTTTTTTTTATACATAGGGGTGTTTTACATTCCGCCAAAATCTGACGAAACCTCCTACGAGAAGATACGTGAAATTATAAATTTTATTGCTGCATCTCTACAAGAACATGATCAAATAATAATTTTGGGAGACTTTAACCGCTCTAATTTTCTTTTACTCTTGATGAAACTGATAACCATCTTCTACCAGTAAACCTCTCAAAAACCATATCTGATGTAACTTATTCTCGATAGCACAATGACTGTATTGTATTTGATTTCTTAAGGGCTGATTATAATAGCATTAAATTTTATCTTGCCACTATTGATTGGAACTATCTTTCAAGTTTAGATTTGGAAGAAGCAGTCTCTTCATTCTACTTGTATAAAACCCTTTTCGAATGCATTGAAACTCATGTTCCTAAAACAAAGAAAACTTCCAATACCCTGGCTTGACCCTGACTTTCGACATCTTTGCAATCAAAGGAATAAGCTCTATAAATTAATGAGGGATAAAAACTTCGATATAAACCCCAAGAGTAAATATAATGAATTGGCTTCTGAATTCTCTATAAGATCTCGCGAAGCATATGATCATTACATCAATTTAACTGAGGAAAATATTATTCCTAATCCCAAAAAATTTTTCAATTTCTTAAAATCAAGCAGAAAGCCACAGGATTTCCAACATCAATGTATTACGGTGAATGTTATTCAAGTAGCCCTGAAATTATTTCCGGCCTTTTTGCCGAGCACTTCCAAGACGTTTTCCGGCCGGCCACCACTTTTTCTAACATACCAAAATGCCATTCAACGACAACACTATTCATTGATAAAACAGTGTGCCAAGCGAAGATACCGTAAACGCTATTAAAGAACTAGATATTAATAAGGGACCTGAAACTGATTCTCTTCCTCCATGATTTTTTGTTGAGTGTATATATCAGATCACTTCCCCTCTGCTTATTCTATTCAACGCATATTCTTTTTGCCTTGCGTGAAGTTTATGACCCAATAGACTTCGCTAACTTGCCGTCTTACTAGCAAAGACTTAATAGTTTGAATCTTTCCTTTTTCTCATCCCGAAGAACTATCTTAAGTTCCTGCTTTGTTTTTGATGTTATCAAAAAGATAGTAAATGTCACATCACTATCAAGCAGATGCATATACAAGGAAACTATTACACGTACTGGCAAAACGCGTTTGCTTTATGAAGAGCAACATAAATCCACCTACGCAGACAACGAGCCAATTAATAGGTGTCTATGTTATGAGTGCTCTCCTTCTATCTCAAAACTAAGCCATAAAAGATAATTGACGCATTAAAATAAGTTGTTATTAAATATACATCTACTTTTTTAGTTTGTTTGGATATAAGTACGTTTTTGTGATTGCCTTGTTTGGGTTAGTAAATAGGTAAATATTTTTTAACATAAACAAACAACAAAACTAAATGTAGCAATAATGAGCTGAAACTCAAAACTAGGTAACGAAAAATACAAAACAAAACAAGTTGGGTAAACAGAGCTACGCTCATGTCAGAAGGGTTTTGTATTCAATTTACGAAATGCAGTCACCAGATCGAATCAAATCAAGAAACATGTCAGAGAAGATTTTATTGGAGAAAATATGAAATGCGAAGATCATTTTTAACAAAGTCGAACGAATTTTGACTTCTGAAGTTTTTGGTATTGTTATACTCATAAATATCTCCCTTGATAATTATTTCAGATGTCCATCCGCGACGGAGGAAACACATTTTTCATGTATTTCCCCCCTGTGCCCCCACTGAAGTAATAACTAACAGTTTAACAACTGTTTTGAAAAGCTCCCATGAAAACTTTCATTTCATACTCATATCGGCTACGTTTGATGAATTTTTTTTTCATGGGCCACTCTCCTGTACTGTTATCATCGTTTAATGGCCAATTTTTTCGAATCCTAGAATGGTTACAAAACCCTTTTGCTAGGAGCTCTCTCCCACCTCCTTGACTTGTTTCACTTATGAGCATTGATTGTAGGTACTCATCTTCAGTCATTCATTCAATTGAATCAAGTGTTCAAAACATGCACCTTAAACGTTGAAGTTGGGAAAAAATAACTCAAAATTATTCAATCTTCGCATTTAAAACAGCCACTATTTTGTTTAACGATTACTGATACCACTAGCGGAACTGATTCTCAAAGATATACATGACATCTATCATTCTTGAGATTTTCATGCAAATCCTAGCAAAACTGTAGTGTCTGAGTCGGTAAAAAGCGCATGTTGTTCCATAGCCATATGTTGCCATAGTAATACATGCAGCGCATATTGTTCCATAGTAATACAGGAAAATTCAAACCGCTATAACTTCGCTAAATATCTTTATGAAACTTTCAGGATAGATCAATTTTATGAATAGACAAATACGTACTGAATTTCATTGAATTTAAGGGCACCGTTAAGATTTTATTCAAGAAAACATAAATTCGATAAATCATATTATTGCTAACAAAGTTGAGTGAATTGCGACTTCTAACGTATTTGTTGTTGTTGTACACACCAAGGCCTACATTCCTGGTTTTTTTTTCAGATTTTTCGGATCACAGGTGTCCAATCGCGAGGGGGGAGGGACACAAATTTTTCGTGTATTTCCCCTCCCTGTGCGCCCCTCGAAGCAAACTTTGCCAAACTAAGACCAGTTTTGAAAAGTTCTCATCAAGACCTTTCATTTGATACCCATATCGGCTACCTTCAATGAAATTTTTTTTTCGGGGGGGTCACTCTCCTATATGGGGAGACCCCCCTTAAATACCTTATAAAATTTTTTTGTAGTTGAACTTTGAAGAGATCACCACTTTACACCTACGCACAAAATTTGATGCTCTAGCTTAAGTAGTTTCCGAGAAAAACTGCTGTGACACACGGACGGACGGACGGACAGACGGACAGACTGGTCGCGAAACTAGTAGGGTTTTGTAAAATTATTTTACAAAACCCTAAAAAAGTAACCACGAATAATTTAGACATTGTCATTCAGCCACCAATATCTAGATTGCTTCGTCCCAAACTCGACCAGCCTCAACGAATCTAGCAAATGAGTATCTCATTGGAATTGTTGGTCTCGTGAATTCAAATTTGGTGGATATTTTATCTTCTTTTCGGCGGCCCGTCTATATACGAGCATGTGATATATAATTGGAGCACCGTCAGAATCAAAAACATCGATTCATGTCCAAATACACGAATGCTTCTGGAGGAACGAAGCCAATAGCGCGACAAGTCTTAATATACCCATCTCTAAGAAACGAATCTAACACAGTCAAAAGTGTATTGTGTTTTCGTTTTGTCTCCAAGTCGATGAAAATTTAATAGATGTCTCTAGATAATATTGATCATTGAAACTGTAATGATTTTTAAAGACGTTCCCGTTCGTGCCAGATTTCCCGAAGGAAATCTAAACCGATCTCTCATCGGTTATAGATGTGAAGTCTTGGAATGTGTTAACGGACTGTACCCATCAGGACAACATGTCCGGACACCCTTAGTCTACTCCGAGGTGGCTGCTGGCAGGCTAGCTAGTTCGGAAAAAAATTTTGGTCGCAGGTCTTCCGCGAACAGACTAAGTCCGAATACAAATTTGTCAGCCACCGATTCAAATGCCCGATTAAAGCACGTTAAATCAACTTCCAATAACTGGATTTTACTGTACTTTACTTCAATTTTATCTCTTTCCCATCGTATGTCCAATTCAAAAGAGAAAAATCAGAAAAAGACAACATCAGTCAAAATCACGCGTTCCAGATTATTCACCGATCGAACCGATCAGTCGCGGATTGTCGAAACCCTACCCCCTCGGCGGCATACTCACCTACGCCATCATTTCCTTCTGCAAAAGAACGGGTGCTTAGTGAAAAGGGAAGAGTACAAGAACGGAGACTCGTTTTTCAATTCTATCGCTAAATGTGCATTGTCGTTTGGATTTTAATATTCTTCGTAATTGTAAAGTACTGGTTAGTATACTACGGACAATTGATTTCCAATTATGTCGTTAATTATTCTTACATTTCATCGATTTGCACTAATTCGTAGCTAAGCAACGTTTTATTTTATTTTTCATTCAAACACACTCCACAATTTCTTTTTCGCTCATTTCTTAAAAGTAGTTATTAATTAATACGAAACAAAACGAAATCGAAAACTTATCAACTATTTGATTTTTAAAACAAAATTATTCATAATAAAAAACAACAATATTTACGTGTATCTCTGTGTGTGCACTTATGGTATAAGTTAGTTTGATTGTATAATTTAATTGAAATATTTTTATATGTTTTTTTTTGTTATCAAATGAACAAAGAAAAAAATTATCTGATTCTAATCAATAAACATGAGAAGAAGATATCTAATGTGAAATCATATACATAGCTCGAAAAGGTTGAATATAAATTTAATGAAATTGTGATGGAATGATATTTTTAAGCATTTTATTCCATTTATTCCCATTCGAAGCCAATTTATTCGATTATTTAGGTTTCATCGCGTCAATTTTAATTTCCGAAAACAAAAATGGTACTTTTACTATTTCCCACAAAGATATTCATTCGTTGGGTTACCTGAAGGAAGGAGAACAGTGGGGAAACCGAGGAAACGTTGGTCTGACTCGACCCTCGAAGACACTTCATCGCTGCTCGGATTTCAAAATTGGAGGACGCGGTCAATGGGCCGAGACAATTGGAGGCGCTATTTGCAGGAAGGAAAGGCCCGAGAAGGGCTGTAGTGCTATTAAGAAGAAGCAGAACTTCTTTACTAGTAATAAGCAAAAGCAAATGAAAAGTATTTATTAGTCTTAATTCAACTCGTTTGAAATTGTTCATGCCTTTATGAAGATATAAGAGCTAGAAGATATATTTTCTTTCTTATTTGTAATTTTTTCAGTTTATATAAAAATTCATAAAATTTTGAAATAACTAGTCTGTATTGATATAAATCTCAAACCAAGAACTACAAGTATGTTATTTTATGAGTTGATAGAAAATTTCAGAAAAGTGTAGTTTTGTGTCGAATAGTGGGTTTTTTTTTGATAATTTCTTTGTTTTACTTTGATTTAACAATTTTTATTATCATGATCGGAACATGTGTACTTGAGGGGCAAGGAGCTCATTTTTGTATTTTTTCTTCAAAAAGATTCAATGCAACATTAAGTTTGTGTGCAATACATTTTTAGCTAAGTGAATGGATGACCTTAACGTTTGACAAACTAAAAACCCAGTCTTTTATGTTAAAAGATAAACATAGATATTGTACATAAAATTAAAAAAAAATACAAGAGAACAGAAGTATGATCCTGCTAATGTAGATATAAGAGGTTAATTTCCTTTATTTTATAAAAGATATCAACACACTCACTGCTTCCGTTTTCCCAGCTGTTGTACTGAAATTTTTTTTACCACTCAAAAATTGGCAAAATGATATGTCATTCAATTAAACTAGGTCTAATTTTTTCATATTAATATGTCACAATTTGGTCACGAAGAATTTAATAATAATTTCACAGGAGTTTGATTGAAACTTGTTCGAACCCTTAACTGGGAAGACCGAGGACTCGATGGGAAGACACTATAGAAGCTGACAACAGATCTTTGCTGGGAGTGATCAACTGGCGGACGAGGTCGCAGAATCATGATGATTGGAGGACATCAATCCTGGAGGCCAACGCTTGGCTTGGGCTGTCGCGTCGTAGATGATAATGATTTTCAAGTTATGTAATGGTTTTATAGACGTACGATAAAAATTGAAAATATTACTGGATGTGCGCGTAATTTTGCGCTTTTCAAATAAAATAGGCTTCGACTGATTCTCTGAGTATTTAAAGGATGTACCCAACATCGCCCCTTTCTTTTCTTTCATTGATAACAAGTACGCTATTGTAACTAACTCTGATACATCCATCTATCATCCATTTTCTCCTAAGTTTACGTTGACAATGACTTAAAATTTAGGACAATACAAACCCTGCGTGTGTGCTAAACACACGGAATTTGGGATCGCAATACCTGATTTGGAAACTGAGTCAGGAAAATGTGCGTGTGCGGCTGGCCCCAGGTTGCCATATAGCTATTTCATTAGTACTTGTTTTTTGTCGGAAGCTTACGTTACAGGGAAACTTGTAAAACAACTTAAATGTAATGGGCACAAATGTCGTTTCACTAGTTTCAAAAGATATTGATGTTATTCGAACGTGCTCTTTTTCTTTTTATTCCCTACCACTCTCTCCCTCCATCACTCTTTCTTCGTCGCATAACGCTCGTACGATCTGTAGTCACATCTCGTCGCTTCGTCAAGTGTGCTACAATACATTGTGTTTGTTTTAGGCATTTATGCAAAAAGTGCTTAGTTTTCGAGATAATGATGGATAAAAATTGGCATTTCCCCATACAAATTGACATTACTTCCCTAAACCGCCACCAAATATTGGAATGCACCAGGAGCCAATTTGTATGGCCAATCTAAAACCAATGACTTTTGGCAACCCTTAAAAGAAAGACAATTTTTAAAAGCAAACTTTAATGACGTCCAAAACTTACGAAACCAGGAAATGAAAGTCGTGCTGTAATTTTTGTGGAAAACGTTCATATCTTTATTACTCATTTTCTCGAAAACAGTTTTTTTCACACAATTTGACACAATAAATACGATCATATTATCAAAAAAAAGATGATTTACCGGCCACTTATCGTAATCTTGCCATTGTCAAAATATGGTTCAGTTTATGTGAATGTATGAAAGTTTGGTTGCTGTTATCTTCTTATACTGTGGCTCAGCATATTGAATGCTAATCAACTAACATTATTTTTTCTAGTTTGTTATTAGCGACACTGATCAGGAGCTCCTTTTTAATATTCCTTTTACCGGGAACATCAAATTGAAGAGCATACGAGTTGCTGGCGAAGATGATCAGTCTCATCCCAAAGTGGTGAAGATGTGAGTAAAGTTGATTGATTAATTTGAGTTTATTATTAATTTCTTGATTACTTTCAATTACAGTTAATTAGTACTCATTTTACATATATTGTATTTAGGTACCGTAATTTAAATAAGTAGCGAGAACATGTTAAAGTAAATGAGAATAAATTTGAGGGTTACTTCATATATAACAAAATGACGAAATGTTTCTTTTAAAATCACACAGCGTTTTCATCATTGTCTTCATCAAAATAGTAGTTTTTAATTAACTATTTGGTAACGGTAAGCTTCCTAATTCTAATTCTCATTCTATTTTCGCGAAAAACATAACATCAACGCAGATAGCTTCGAGCAAAAGCGTTACTGCAAAGCCTGCTAATAAAAAGGCAACAGGCATAAGCAAAAACTATACAATACCATGATTATTTTTGAAAACTCACATTTTACGCGATTATGGCATAACTCACACTTCAACTGTTTCAAAGACATTGTGTGGTGTTTAAATGACATTTTCTAAGTCCGTAAAGGACAGCAGCAATGAAGCGAACTATGACATCCGAGCTCAGCTGGAAATTATTATGCTCGAGGACGCGTGCGCGTGGTGCAGCTAGTCTCATTTTCTCTAGCACTACGCTATAAAAGAATTTCACGCGTAGGATTTTTGGATCTCAAATGAATCGCGAGGCCGGAACTGAAGGGATTGTGCAATCTTCTTGTAAACCGCCTATTTTAACTATTATCTAATCGCGCACGATTGGAATTTACTTCTTCCTTACCGTAGGAAGTTGCATACCACTGAAAAGATAGGCATCCTGTTGGAATTAGTTCCCGTTAGCACCGCTACCAACCGGACTGAAAGTCCTGATGGCGTGAGTCGAATGCAACGACTCGCCATCCCGGCAATAACGAGAAGTGACTACAGCTGTAGTCACAGCTCGATGACTGAGTTAAGGGTGTCACCCCATGTGGTCTTGAATTGTCTTTTAATCTGTGGAGAATAAACTTGTACAGAAACTAAATACTATCAAAGATCTTAGAAAATGAAACCAGATCCTACGCCAACAGTATTATTATTATTTGGGAGTATCAAGGTGGTTTTAGAGCAAGTAAATCGACAATAGACCAATTGTTTACTCTCAAGCAGGTACCTGAAAAATACTGGGAGTTCAACATAGATGTACACCAAATTTCCGTTGAGTTGAAGCAAGTATACGACAGTATTGATCGTAACGTACTGCACCAAATAATGCTTTGCTTTAGCACCGCAACCAAATTAGTCCGTCTTACCAAAATGACAATGACGTCGACGACCTCCCAAGTCCGCATCAATAACCAACTCACCGATGCCTTTGACCCAAATATCGGACTAAAGCCGGTTGACGCTATCCCCGATGAAACAGCAGTCGAGTGTCCACTCTTCGCACAGCCGGAACTAGAAGAGGCAATCCTTTCACTGAAAGCGAGGAAGGCTCCAGGTCCAGATGGTGTTCCGGCTGAGGTGTTGCAACTTGTCTATCACCATTGTCCTGACTTGCTGCTCAGCACATTCAACGCTTGCCTACGGGACGGGGTTTTCCCGGTACGATGGAGGCTCGTGCTGATTAGCAAGAGGGAGGGAAATCCCGGATTGCCGTCTGCATACCGCCCGTTATGCATGCTAGACACGGCTGGGAAAGTGCTAGAGAAACTCATCAAAGGAAGACTCACTGACGCAATGTGTGCTGTTCGGGACCCATCTCCTCGGCGGTACGGCTTTAGAGCAGGACGCTCCACCATTGATGCGATTGCAGAGGTGGTGAGCGCGGTCCAAAAGGTAGAGGCATACAGTCGCACCAAGTGACGGATCGTCCTGTTGGTGACACTCGACGTCAGGAACGCCTTCAACTCCGCTAGATGGGTGGATATTCTGGATACGCTGGAAACCCCTTTTCAAGCTCCAGAATATCTAAAGCGGCTTTTGAGGAACTACCTGAAGGACTGAAGCCTACGACACGACACGGGGCCAACGAAGGATGGAAGTTAAATCGGGGTCGCGCAGAGATCCATCCTCGATCCGGACCTGCAGAACGTGTCTGACGACAGGCTATTGAGACTGCAGATGCCAGATGAGTCGCGCTTGGTCGGCTATGCGGATGAAGTTGCGGCTCTGGTCTGAACAAGCGCAACTTAGGCTAGGTATGCTAATGCGCCGAGTGAGGGACTGGATGACTGCTCGCGGGCTCAGTTTAGCACTGGAGAAAACCGAATGCCATTTAAGCACAAAGCGTGGAACTCCCATGCTCGCAAGAAGGCGACTGGACTACCCACTAAACACCTCCCCTGTCAACCTGAGAACCTAGCCTGTAACCGTTTGACACACTACTTCGGGCGTTCAAAGGGGGTCCCTCTTCTAGTGAGAGGGAAGAGGGGAAAAGGAAGTGCAAAAAAGCGATCCCCCAGCCCCAACGCCCCGGCTGCAGTGAGTCCCTTTTATCTTTTAGGACTGCCCGAGCATAATGTGGCACCTGGGTCCATTTGTGAACCGATTGGAGCATCACCGCGACTTTATTATCCAGGGTGAGCTCTCCAATCCACCTGTAGAGATCCCTTCGCAGCATGACCCATTTTTCGCACGCAAAAAATATGTGGCAGGCATTGTCTTCCTCCCTTGAGCAAAACCGACAATCGGAGGACCGTGACTTACCAACCGTGTGCAGGTAAGACTGAAAACACCCATGCCCGCTCAAAATTTAGGTCAGATAGAAGCCAGCCTCACCATGCCTTCGATTTAGCCACGGTCTGACATTCGGGATGAGGCGCGCAGTCCACCTTCCGTTCGTGTAATTCACCCAAGACTACTGCCGATTGTTGAGTGAGCGCTGTCTCTCCTCGCGGACAACCATCTCCCTCGCATCCTCATTTCGACGCCGATAAATAGTGCGGCGCTCTCTAGCAAGGAGGGCAACAGGTATCACGCCTGCAATAACTCTCACTGCCGAATCAGAGACTGTTGGATACGAAGATGCAATTCTCAGTGCTCCTCTTCTCTGTACCTGTGCCAAACGTGGTATACCTCCTCATTGAGAGTACGCCCCATACCTCTGCTCCGTACATTCGCACTGACCCCACAACGCTCATCAAGAGGCGTCTTCTTGATGGGCTGGGTCCCCCTACGTTGGCCATAAGTCGACTCAGAGCCGATACTTTTGAAGCAACCTTCTCAGCCGTTGCCCTGATTTGATCAGAGAAACTCATTTTCGAGTCAATCAGTAGCTCCATGTACTTCACCGATGGCTTTGAGCCGATTCGCAAGTTTCCGATACTGATCATCGTTACTTTAGAGATTCTCTTTTTTGTCAAGATGACCAATTCGGTTTTCTCCAGTGCTAACTTGAACCCGCGAGCAGTCATCCAGTCCCTCACTCGGCGTATTAGCATACCCAGCCTAAGTTGCGCTTGTTCAATTCCACTTGGAATAAGAGTTTATTTCACCGACAAAATAAGATGACTTGTTTCACAAGAAAAATATAGAATTTCAAAAGCACGTTTTGAGAATTTTCTTCAATCAAACATTCGACGAAAAACTATACCGTTCATACATGCGTAAAGTTTCACTTTCCTGTTTGTTTCGATTTTTTTTTTTGTTTTTTGCGTAAATCACAGAACGCCCCATGGACAAAAAACTGGATTTAAATTACAATTGATAATTTCTTGGTGTTCCTCTTATTTTTATGCTCAAACACAAAAAGGCGTGTGAGCTAGACACGCCGTGAACTAAACTCACGCACATTTTGGAGGAGTTCTAGGGCAACATACAAGTGGATCCTGTTCGAAACAACTCAGCCTCCGTCTTCATAGTCAAAGCACTTGTCTTATTTATATTTTTTTTAATACCTCCATTCCCAACCACTCTCTCCATCACTCTTTCATCGTTGCACAACGCTCGTGCAATCTGCACTTCACACGTCGTCGATTCCTGTGTGCGCCTTCAGGCAATGCTAAAACATCGGTATAAGGGCACACAAAATGCTATGAAGTACTCCTTTCCTGCTAGTCTAGTCCGATTCGTGAACAGTTCTCAGAGATGAAAAAAATAATATAATATGAGGCAGTGAAAACAACTCTGAGTTTATAAAAACTAGCTGTCTTTACGTTTCTCGACGTTAGGGTCTAAAATGCCCTAAGATACTGCATTTTCAATCCTCCGGACTTATCATTAATATGAATTTATTAGATGTTCCTTAAGTCTTTCCTTAAAAACCAATGAGTTTGCGTTTTTCACTGTTTCCCGAAGATTGTTGTATATCCGCAGAGCATCATTCGTTGCATCGTCCTTTAGGCGATCAGTTCTAGCGTAAGGAATAACAAAATTGTTGACATTTCTTGAATTATATGGATTTATTTGTGATACTTTCATAAAGGGGCTTCGTTCCGATTCACTGGAAATTAGACATTTGAAGATAAACTTAGCTTTCTCCATAGTAATGATTTGACCGAAGGTGAGTGCATTGGTCAGTTGATACACTAGTCTTGTTGGAGTGAGAATTGGAAGGTTTAGAATATTTTTATAGGCTTTAGTTAGTACTCTGGATATAATACTAAGGTTTCGCTTTGACAATTGACTCCAAATGACCACCGTATAATGTAGCTTTGTCAGTACAAATGCATTTAATGCAAGTTTCTTTGTATGCATTGGAAAACCTCCATATCTTCTCAACATTCCTATCATTGGTACTAGTTGTCTTCTCAAATTATTTATGTGTGGCAACCATGTCAAACGATGATCTATGGTAAGACCGAGATATTTAATTTCAAACACTCCTTGAAATTTTTCGCCGTTAATTTTTAGGTCAACTTCTATGTCTTCCTTATTCTTCTGTTTAAAAATAATGTATTTTGTCTTTTTAGTATTCAATGCTGGCTTGTTTTCGATAAGCCATGAATGATATTTATCTAGATCCTCGTTGACGATGTTCTCAATGGCAACGTAACATGTCCTGAATAAAGAAGTGCAGTATCATCAGCATATAATGTGTGTTGAGCTTTCAGTTTACATATATTCAAATTATTGGTGTATAGCAAAAACACGGTTAGTTTAAGTATGGATCCTTGAGGAACCCCCGATTTCATTGGTGCTAGATTGCTCAAGACATTAACTGATGTTCTTTGGAATCTTCCTTCCAAGTAATTTTAAACAAGTTTTTCGATTTGCCTTGTATACCATAGGATTCAAGTTTTTGAAGTAACAGGTCATGATCAACCGCATCAAAGGCTTTCTTCAGGTCCACAAAAATTGCAATAACATAATCCCCTTTATCAAGACTTTCATTGATGTAACGTGAGACCGAAAGTAACGCATCGAAAATACTCTTGTTCTTTTGAAAGCCAAACTGCTTCGGATTTATGATGGAATTGTCCATTAAGAAAGATTTTAAACGATTATTTATAAGTTGTTCGAATATTTTACTAAAGGCTGTCAAAAGTGCAACAGGGCGGTAATTATTCGGGTCCAGATGATCTGCTCCTTTGAATATTGGAATTATTTCTTGCCAGATTCTCTTCGTTCGGAAATGTTCCATTTCTAATATGCTCGTTTATAAAATTTCCCAGTGGTTCAGCTACCTCCTCTTTGACTAGAATAATTTCATGTGTGGTGATGTTGTCAATACCAGGTGCTGCATTTTTTTTCAAATCTTTGATTGTATTTAATACTTCTCTTTTAGTCGTTTGATGAATATGAAAGATGGTCTTAGGTGGGAAAGTTATGATATTAAAATAGCTAGTTGACTTGTCACCAAGCTCCCTGGTAATTTTTTCACCAATTGTTGAAAAAAGTGGTTTAGCGAATTTGCTGTTCCACATGGGCGTGTTGCATTATTGGAGTCCATGCCAAGAAATTTAGCATTTGATGACATGATCTAGGGTGATGAATTATCTTTTACTTCATTTATTGTTTCCCATATTTCTTGTGAGTTGTCCGCCGCTGTTTCCAATCTTCTGGAGTAAAATGAAAATTTAGCTTCTTTTATGAGACGTTTTGATTCTTTTAGGGCTTGGTTACACAGATATTTTAGTGCGTAGTCTTCAGCGTTATTTTTGTAATTTTTGTAAGCCTTCCTTTTGTTAATCTTCTTCTTAGCACTACAGCCCTTCTCGGGCCTTAGCTTCCTGTAAACAGCGCCACCAACTGTCTCGGTCCATTGACCGCGTCCTCCGATTCCGAAATCCGAGCAGCGATGAACTGTCTTCGTCGACCGAGTCAGACCAATGTTTCCTCGGTTTCCCCACTGGTCTCCGGCCTTCAGTTCTCCCAACGAATACCTTCTTGGGTATCCGTTGTTCGTCCATACAATTAATGTGTCCAGCCCATTGCAGCTTCCGCAGTCTTATAATCATACAGCTCATGGTTGTATCGAATTCGCCATTGGTCCCCGTCTAACTTCGCTCCGATTAATCGCCTCAGGATCCGTCGCTCAAAGGCGTTCAATATATTTGCGGGTGCTTGGGTTAGGGTCCATGTTTCACACCCGTAGCATAACACAGGTTTTATCACAGATTTGTATACTTGAAGCATTGTTTTCCTGTGTATGCAGCTGGTCTTCAAGATCGTCAATACTGAATAAAATATTTTATTTACGGGTTGTATTCTTCGACGTATTTCGTCCCCTTCATTGCCCGTTTTCGTTATTTTGGCGCCTAAATACACAAATTCGATACTGTACTCGCTAAGTGTGATATTTTGTGTATTCGAGGTATTTTTCCTCGACTGCGTCATGAGTTTTGTTTTATTTTCGTTGATTTGTAGCCCTACTAGTTTTGCTTCGCTGTCGAGTTTCAGGAAAAGTTTTCTGGCAGTTATTAATGACCGTGACAAAATGTTGATGTCGATCGCATAGGCTACTACTTGGCTCGACTTGTATAGTAATGTACCTCGTGTATCGACAGGTAGCTTTCTTCTGACGCACTCCAGAGCCAAATCGAATAGCAATGGGGCCAGCCCATCTCCCTGCTTTAGTCCGATATTTGTGTCAAATTCATCGATGAGTTGGTTATTGATGCGGACTTGGGAGGTTGTCGACGTCAGAGCATTATTTGGTACAGTACGTTACGATCAATACTGTCGTATGCTTGCTTAAAGTCAACGAAAATTTGGTGTACGTCTATGTTGAATTCCCAGCATTTCTCAAGTACCTGCTTGATTGTGAACAATTGGTCTATTGTTGATCTCCCTAAAACCCCATTGATACTCCCCAATAATACTGTTGGCGTATGATCTGATTTTATTTTCTAAGATTTTAGAAAATATTTTATACGCCGTACAAAGTAATAATATGGCTCTATAATTTTCGTACTGTAGCTTGTCACCTTTTTTGTAGATAGGAAATATAATTGATTAGCTCCACTCTTTCGGCATATGTTCTTGTTGCCAAATGTGCTGGATAACTTTGTGAATAGCTTGATGAACACTAATGCCACTATATTTGATGAGCTCCACTGAAATCTCATCGATACCCGGCGCTATATAATTCTTTTGAGCTTTGATGATGGAACAAACTTCATCCAGAGTTGGTGGGGCCAATGGAAGCTCTTCGCAGACATCTGTAGGCTCCAATGTTTTGGAGCTGCGCGAAGGATTAAGGAGATTATTGAAATATGATGCCCACCTTTCCTTAATCTTGGTTTCATAAGCGATGATATTGCCGATGTCATCACGACAGAGCGTGGTTTTGGGCTCATAACGTCTCAGGCTTTTCACTATTTTGTATGCTTGTCCTGTGTTGTTCCTCGCTAAATTAACATCTAGACTTCTCAATTGGTCGTTATAGTATTTTCTTTTCTTTATCCTAATTATTTTATTCGCTACTCTTCTGAGATTTTCATAGTGTTCTCTCTTCGCCTTGGTTTTCCTACCTATATGATTCTTTTTATCTAACGCATTCTGGCACTCATCATCGAACCAATCATTCCTCTTGCGCCGGGTTTCATGTCCGATTGTCTGTTCTGCCATGGTCTTAATAGCCGCTTTCACTTCCATCCAGAGCTCGTTCATTGCCTTTAACGGTGCGTCTGATAAGATGGGAGCCAGCTGGTTGTCGGAGAGTCTCCGTGAAGTTTTTGGCCACCGACGCCGTTTGGAGCCTTTTGATGTCAAATTTTTGTAGTGAGCTGGTCGTCGCCAAATATGCCTTCGACATGCGACATCGATACGTTAATTTGATCAAGTAATGATCTGAGTTACAATTGGCTCCTCGGTGTGTACGGACGTCAAGTATGCTCGAGGCCCAACTTTGTTGGATCAGAACATGATCGCACTGGTTTTGTGTGTTGCCATCCGGTGATACCCAGATCATTTTATGAATGCGTCGATGTGGGAAGCAAGTCGAACGTATGACTAGATTTCTGCTACATGCAAAGTCAATCAGGCGCTGGCCGTTGTCATTTGTTTCATTGTGGAGGCTATATCCTCCAGCCGTTCCCCGAAGTGGTAGCTAATTGCCAACCTTAGCGTTGAAATCACCCTGAATTATTTTTGTGTCCTTTGTGAGCAATGTGTCGACCAGACTTTCCAGGTAACTGTAAAATGTTTCCTTCGTTTCTTCGTCCTTTTCTTCGGTCGGGGCGTGAACGTTTATCAGCCAGATTTTGAAGAATTTCGCTTTTATATGGATCGCACATAACCGTTCATTGACTGCCTTAAAATCAATAACGTGCGACTTGAACTCCCTATCCACATTGCCACACTCTCTTTTTCAGTAGGCTTCCCACTTTTGAATATTGTGTGCGATCTCATACCTTGAATGTCGTTTCCAGTACAATTCGTTGCCTGGACTGCCAGTATTTTTAATTGATATTGACTGGCCTGTTGTAAAAGGTCCTTGACAGAGCCAGGGTAACTGAGTGATCTGACATTCCAGGATCCAATGCCATAGTCCTTTTTTCGATTGTGAGGTCGTTGCCGTGAGTCCAAAATCCATTCCGAGGCCTATCTGTAGGTTTCGAAACATTTAAAGATTTTCCGGAGACGGGGATTTAGCCCGTCGCCCAACCTCCATTCCGACGGCATAGTTATTACGTCGATTCCGTTATCAGGTGCAGAAGTTTCGCCTTCACCTTCTTACGTCCTAACATAGGAGGTGTAACTAGGATCTAGTAGCAGAGCATTAACAGTTATTAGCATTTCTCGGCTTTTAATGTTACATTATTGGGGAACCAGTAAACGCAATGTGACCCGACTGGAGGATGGACTCAAAACAAAGAACTAATTACCGAGATGCTAGATCAGGTATGTGGATGATGTTTTCGCTCACGTCAAGAAAGGAGACCTGCAACAAATATTGATGGAACTGAACAATGCGCACAAAAATATCAATTTCACGGTAGAGGAAGAAAAGGATGGAAAATTGGCTTTCCTGAACACATTGGTATCAAGAACAATTGGCGATATCAGTTTCGAAATCTACAGGAAGGCAACACATACACAACGGACGATTCCGAATACATCGAACCACACGCAACAAGTGAAAGCTTCACCTTATCGTGTCATGATTCACAGGATGTATGATCTACCACTCAATACGGCAGCCAGGGAAAAGGAAATGCAGTATATTCTCGACTCTGCGAAGTTGAATGGATTCAAGCCCTCAACGATCAAGAGAATTCCGGACAAAATCAGAAAAACTCGGCAAAAGAAAGAATGGTCGACACTTCTCAACCCGGATTCTGAAAAGGTGTACTGGAAGGCAATTACCTACTATGAAGGTGTGACAGATCAATTAAAAAGGACTAAGGATAAACGGCAACCACACGAGAAATCAGGCATCTACCGGATCGAATGCCCCGACTGTCACGAAATTTACATTGGACGAACAAGAAGATTAATCAACACCAGAGTCCGAGAACATTTAAGCGAAGCAGGTGCAGCAAGGAAGAACGGAAAGAAGATTCACTTTAGATCAGCAGTAGCGGAGCATATTATAGCTCAAGGACACGAAATCACATTGGATGACGCAACACCACTACGAGATGCGAGAGATGCGAAAGAATTCGATGCAATGGATGCGAAAGAATTGGATGCCATTTCAAGAGAAAAAGCCGTGCTGATGAATAACGACGCAGGTAATTGTAAATCCTGGCTCTTCAAGCTAATTAGTTAAGTAATTTTGAAATGTAACGAAAGGAATTTGAAAAAAGTTGATTTTAATTACTCTCTTGAGGAAACATCCCTCAATGTAATTAAGGATTTAGTATATAAGTAGGATCTTAGGTAAAGTGAAACAATCGCTGAAGAAGATCGAACGATAACGATCGAAAATCGATTTCGAAAATAAAATTAAAAAACACACAAAATTAAAAGGAAGGTTTTATTCATTTTTATTTTTCAAAATTGTAGTCAGTACTCCTCCTAGAAATTACAATCCTTCTTTGATACTCTGGGCACTCCTACGAGTCTGCTCTGTATGAATGGTCAGCATTCTTATTATTACCCATACAATTGTACCAGTTCTCATGTATGCCTTTGCATTCCTTGAGCTCATGCTTTCCTCCACATTTCACAAAGATTTGGTTATATTTTTGGCACGTCTTATGGTTATATTTTTGGCACTTAAAGCATCTCGTCACGTTAAAGTCTTCCTTCACAAAATATCACCCATACTCAATGTTGACATATTTGTTAGCTAATCTTTTATACATGCTTCCATTTGCCTCAAAAATGTGTAACCATTTTCCGTTTTTTGTCTGTCTGGCATGAATGAGCTCCATTTTTCCTCTATTCTCAACATTAGGGTTTAGCGCCTGTATTTCCTTTTTTAGTTCCTCATTTGTGAATTGATTCGTTATAGCTTAGACGCGTTGGCATTGGTCGTCGTTTTAATTATCGCCCCCACGATTGCGAATAGGCCGTAGCAGTTGAAGAGGAATCTTGCAATTTGACGGTCTTTGGTGAGTGTCGTTGTTCCCACCACTTAACCGAAACGCACAACTACGCTACAACAACCATAAATATACGGACACAAGTTGCGTTAAATGTGCGGAGCGACCACAATCATTTTCTCGCGGGATTTTTCGTACACAAAGTTTTTTCCGGGTCACATTGTAATTCTTGGGGTAAACTTATGTGCTTGGAATGCAAATTGAAGACTATGCTCTAGATAACCTTAATTGTTTATAAACATCTTGAACACCACCTGTCTATTCGCTTTTCATTTGTTATCCCGCACTTTGAGTGCGCCATTTCGTCGAGGGCGATCCAACTTGTTCGACGTACAAAATAGAAGCCCGAGCACATTGACGATAAAGCATTTATATCATTTCAACATTCGTTCCGGGATGCTTATATCATTTCAACATTCGTTCCGGGATGCTTATATCATTTCAACATTCGTTCCGGGATGCTTTGCACTCGTTAGCAACGTATTGAAACACTCTATTTCCGCACTTAGCAGATAATTACCGATGTCGTAACTTGTATGCGGAATATTTCGAAATAATAGGACTAAGTACAATACATCGTTGCGATCTTCCTGTAGGGCTGGGATAGCCTTGATTTCACTTTAGAAGGACCGTTGTAGACCTACGTTGGAGGGATTTTGGAAGGCCGAGTTCCACTTTCACAGTTTTTGGGTGATCTCGTGATGCTGGAAGGCGCGCAGGCAGCCTGAATTCCACTTACGTTGACGAGATCGGTGCTGCTCAACTTTGGAAGGCGCGTAGGAAGCCTAAGTTCCACCTTGGATGCGTTTTTTTGTGGTTGGAAGGTGAATGCTATTTATGCACAAGCTGTGGGACTCCCATGCTCGCAAGAAGGCGACTGGACTACCCATCAAACACCTCTGTCAACTCGAGAGCCCAGCCTGGGACCGTTTGACACATTACTTCGGGTGGGTTACGCCGTGAGGCACCTTCAATCTGAGGAATCCCTCCTTTAGCGGAAGGGAGAGAGGAAGAGGAAGTGCCAGAAAAGCGATTCCCCAGCCCCAACGCCCCCGGCTGTTGTGAGTCCCTTTTATCCTTTAGGACTGCCCGAGCATAACGTGCCAACTGGTTCCATTTGTCAACCGGTTGGAGCATCGCCGCGACTTTATTATCCCGGGTGAGCTCTCCCGTCTCCTTGTAGACCCATTTTGTGCACGCAAAAAATGTGTGGTAGCCACTTTCTTCCTCTCCTGTGCAAAACTAACAATCGGGGTAACGTGACTTACCAATCATGTACAGTTACGACTGAAAACACCCATGCCCACTCAAACGCAGGGCCAGATAGGAGTCAGTCTCGCCATGCCTTCGATTTAGCCCCATTCTCACATCCACCTTCCACTCGTGCAATTCACCCAAGACTGCTGCCAATCGTTGAGTGAGTGCTGTCTCTCCTCGTGGGCAGCCATCTCCCTTGCAGCCTCGTTTCGACGCAGGTAAATAGCGCGGAGCTCTGTAGCAAGGAGGGCAACAGGTACCACGCCTGCAATAACTCTCACCGCCGAATCAGAGACTGTCAGATACGAAGAGGCAATCCTCAGTGCTCCTCTTCTCTGTACCTGTGCCAAACGTTTTCGGTATACCTCGTTACTGAGAGCGTCGCCCCATATTTCTGCCTGTACAGTAGCACTGGCCCTACAGCACTTATCAAGAGGCGTCTTCTTGATGGGCTGGGTCCCCCTACGTTGGCCATAAGTCGACTCAGAGCCGATACTCCCGAAGCAGCCTTCTCACCCGTTGTCCTGATTTGCTCAGAGAAACTCATCTTCGAGTCGATCAGCAGCCCCAAGTACTTCACCGCTGGTTTTGATTCCATTAATATGTCTCCAATACTGATCATCGTTACTTTAGGGATTCTCTTTTTTGTCAAGATGACATCTTCGGTTTTCTCTAGTGCTAAACTGAACCCGTGAGCAGTCATACAGTCCCTCACTCGGCGCATTAGCATACCTAGTCTACGTTGTGCTTGATCAACGATGCGTCCAGCGACCAGAGCCGCAACATTGTCCGCATAGCCGATCAAGCGCGACTCATCTGGCATCTCCAGTCTCAATAACCCGTCGTAAGACACGTTCCCCAGGTCAAGTATAGATACCTGGGTAACACCCGATGTAACTTCCATCCTTCGTTGACCCTGTGTCGTGTCGTAGAGCAGGCTTCGGTCCTTCAGGTAGTCACTCAGAAGCCGCATTAGATATTCTGGGACTTGAAAAGGGTTTTCCAGCGTATCCAGGCGTACCTAACGTCGAGTGACCAACAGGACGATCCGTCGCTTGATGTGGTTATATGCCTCTGCCTTTTGGACCGCGCTCACCAACTCTGCAATCGCATCAATGGTGCAGGGTCCTGCTCTAAGGCCATGCTTCCCTTGATGAGTTTCCCGGCCGTGTCAAGCATGCATAACGGCCGTGTCAAGCATGCATAACGGGCGGTATGCAGGCGGCGATCCGGGATTTCCCTCCCTCCTGCTGATCAGCACGAGCCTCGCAACCTTCCTTCGTACCGGGAAAACCCCGTTCCGTAGGCAAGCGTTGAATGTGCTGAGCAGCAAGTCAGGATAATGGTGATAGACAAGGTGGAACACCATCTGGACCTGGAGCCTTCCTCGCTTTCAGTGAAAGGACCGCCTCTTTCAGTTGCGGCTACGTGAACACTCGATTGCTTTTTCACCATGGACAGCATCAACACGGACGGGATGGGCGGGGAAGAGTGCCCGCACTATCTCGTCCATTTTTTCCGCATCATATACAATGAACCCCCCGATATACCGCAGAAAACAAAAAGCGAACCGCGGCGCAAACCCTTGCGAGAGGCACTGCTTATTAAACCCACTAAGGGCCGAACCTACGCAGATGTCCTCCGTGAAATTAAAGGAGCGGTCAAGCCAGACGACACCAAAACTGCCATCAAAGCAGTTCGACCAACCCGGACCGGTGGCCTGCTGGTGGAATTCGGGCCAGAGGCCACAAACAAAGATGCATTCCGTGACGCGGTTCAAAAGGTTCTTGGAGATGTGGCAACGGTTGCCTCGCTCGAACCAATGGCCACCCTGGAAATCAGGGACCTCGACTGCGTCACGGACAAAGCTGAAGTAGAGGACGCCATCAGGAGGGAGTTCCCCAGCTTAAGTGAAGTCAAGGCAAGATTGACACGTGAAAACACAAGGGGGCAACGCATGGCTATTGTCGAACTAGCTGATAAAGACGCCCAGCAAATCCTGGCAAAGGCCAAAATTAAGATAGGTTGGGTGAGCTGCAGGATACGGAGAAGAGCGATCCCTATCCGCTGCTGCTTCAGATGCTTCGAATACGGACACACCGCGTATGGCTGTAGGGGACCCGACAGGAGATCTCTATGCTACAAATGTGGTGAAACGGGGCACAAAAGGAAGGAGTGCACGAACGAGGCAAAATGCATTCTTTGCAAGGATGCTAAGCTAGCACCCGGCGACCTCAAACATGAGCCGGGGACAGGGAGATGCTGGGTTTTCAAGGAGGCCCTCACTAAAGCCAAATCGATACTCAAATGATCTGTATCCTGCAGGTCAATTTGCACCGAAGCACAAACGCCCAGGACCTACTTGAGCAGTTTGCGAGGGATAAGAAAGCTGACCTCCTGTTGCTGAGCGAGCAACATCATAACAAGGACTCGCAAGCGTGGTACCCTGACAAATCTAGTACCTCGACCATCTGGGTTCGAGACAGCGCCCGCCTTCAGGTGCAGGACCATGGACGCGGGGATGGTTTTGTGTGGGTGCGGTGTTCAGGGATAACATATTTCAGTGTTTATCTGACGCCTAACGAGGCAATGCGATCTTTTCGAACCAAACTCGATGCCCTGGAGGACGCTGTCTCGAACACAGAGAGCCACATGCTGGTCGGGGGAGACTTCAACGCTAGAGCCATTGAATGGGGTATGCCACAATCCGACCCAAGGGGAAAGCAAATCTTGGACATGGCGGCCAGAACAGCGCTTTTTGTCCTAAATACTGGTAACACCCCTACTTTCCGCCGATGGGGTTGCGTAGGAACCATACCCGATGTGACACTCGCTTCGGAGTCCCTGGTACCTAGAGTACACAACTGGCGAGTACTAGAGGACTACTCGGCTAGTGATCACCAGTATATAGCTGTTGAGATTCACGACGGTGCCACTCTGCGTGCATATGCCCAAACTTCAATCCTCGGATGGAGGACTGGGAGGATGGACGTTGAGAGGTTCGCTGACGCGCTTACGGCAGGCGCACCGTTGCTGGGAGCTCCGCCAGGGAGTGGAGGGCCCACAGCCAAGGACTTGGTGAACTCAACTATGAGTACCATCATAGCTGCTTGCGAGTCTTCCATGCCCCGTCGGAGACCCCGACACGGCAAGCACCCAGAGTACTGGTGGTCAAACGAGATCGCCGAACAAAGAAGCAAGTGTCACAAACTTCGGCGAGAGGCCCAGCGGGCGCGAACACGGGAGGAGGCAGACACTAGGCTAGCAGCATACAGTTCCGGCAGGAAATATCTTCGCAGGCTTATTAACAAGAGCAAGGCCCGATGCTGGCAAGACCTCGTGGATGATGTAAATAGGGATCCGTGGGGCCTTGGCTACAAGCTGGTCATGGGGAAACTTGGTGCCCTAAGGAAGCATTGTATACATGACGCGGAAAAGATGGACGCGATAGTGCGGGGACTCTTCCCCGCCCACCCCGTACGGGTTGACGCTGTCCGTGGTGAAACAGCGGTCGAGTGCCCACTCTTCACACAGCTGGAACTGGAGGAGGCAGTCCTCTCCCTGAAAGCGAGGAAGGCTCCAGGTCCAGATGGTGTTCCAGCTGAGGTGTTGCAGCTCGTCTATCACCATTGTCCTGACTTGCTGCTCAGCACATTCAACGCTTGTCTACGGGACGGGGTTTTCCCGGTAGGATGGAAGGTGGCGAGGCTCGTGCTGGTCAGCAAGGGGAAGGGAAATCCCGAATCGCCGTCTGCATACCGCCCGTTATGCATGCTAGACACGGCTGGAAAAGTGCTAGAGAAACTCATCAAGGGAAGACTCACTGACGCGATTCGTGCTGCTGGGGACCTATCTCCTCGGCAGTACGGCTTTAGAGCAGGACGTTCTACCATTGATGCGATTGCAGAGGTGGTGAACGCGGTCCAAAAGGCAGAGGCATGTAGTCGCATCAAGCGACAGATCGTCCTGTTGGTGACACTCGACGTCAGGAATGGCTTCAACTCCGCTAGATGGGTGGATATTCTGGACACGCTGGAAAACTCTTTTCAAGTTCCAAAATATCTAATGCGGCTTTTGAGGAACTACCTAAAAGACCGAAGCCTGCTCTACGACACGACACAGGGCCAACGAAGGATGGAAATTACATCGGGTGTTGCCCAGAGATCTATCCTTGGTCCGGACCTGTGGAACGTGTCTTACGACGGGCTACTTAGACTTGAGATGCCAGATGAGTCGCGCTTGGTCGGCTATGCGGATGATGTTGCGGCTCTGGTCGCCGGACGCACCGTTGAACAAGCGCAACTTAGGCTAGGTATGCTAATGCGCCGAGTGAGGGACTGGATGACTGCTCGCGGGCTCAGTTTAGCACTGGAGAAAACCGAAGTGGTCATCTTGACAAAAAAGAGAATCCCTACATCGGGTGTTGCCCAGGGATCTATCCTTGGTCCGGACCTATGGAACGTGTCTTACGACGGGCTACTGAGACTTGAGATGCCAGATGAGTCGCGCTTGGTCGGCTATGCGGATGATGTTGCGGCTCTGGTCGCCGGACGCACCGTTGAACAAGCGCAACTTAGGCTAGGTATGCTAATGTCAAGTATGTACGGATTGAGTTTCGGACATTCTTCAGGCGTAATTTCAACGAATTCGACGAGGGATGGTTGTAGTCCAAAAATCGCCGATAAATATTATTGACGTATGTGAGAAGAAGGCTTTTCAATCTTTTTAACCTTGCGATGGTTGGTGTTTCATATCCTTCCATATTGTTTCAATGTTTAATCTTGAGAACTACTTTCTCAATCGTTTCCAACATCAGCTAGAAAGATCTATTTCATCGTTAATTAGATTTCTGTTATTAGGAACCATTGAGCAAGCGTTGTCATCATCAGAAAGAGGAAATCGCTTCTGGTACTCTCGATTAAACTTCTTTGGAAACTTTCCCTAATCCGTTTTTTTTTTTAAACTCATCCGATGATTTTCATGTTGAACTGGAATCAGAAAGACATCATCCCTTTGATAATTGATTTCCATTACGAATGCTTTATGGTCGCTATCATAAGGAAGCACCTGTAGTTTCCGTTGAGGACTATTAAAGCTGAATTCAAGTCTTGCGTCAGCAATGCAGAGGTCGAAATATGAATTTGTCCTGGGGAATGTTGGGAACTCCGATCCATATAGATTGCACCTGTATTCCATATGGTTCTCTGTTATCCACGGTTTCAGGAATACACCTCTTAGATTATTGGTGGCGTTTAGCCATGATGTATGCTTTGCATTCGGGTCACCGGCAAGAATATAATAATTATGCAACCAGTTCAATTCGAGTATTTCAAACAAGGAATTGAACTCCTCCTTGAACTTGAGAACATTTTAACCAGTTGCATAGGCAGAGATAACGAAGAGGTTATCCCCACCTGGCAGTGAAATTTTGATAACGGACACTTCAAGAAATTCAATGTTTTTGAATGCGACTTCTTCAATATTTTGGAAACAATGGGGTCTTCTCAACAATATCCCGGTGCCACCTCCCCTATCACCGTTTACCCTATCGTTTCTTACGAATGCAAAATCGTTGAATGCCATGGAGTGCCATGAATTGAGGTGGGTTTCAGTGAGAAGCATGATGTCAGGCTTTTGCGTAACAATAAATTTAAGGAGATAGTCACCTTGATGTATAGCAACAATAGAGTTGACGTTGATCGATATGAGGCAAAGCCTATCCATGGGAATGTTACTGGATGACAAGTTATTTTGAGGCGTTTGAAAGACCTAAACGCTGAAAAACAAGGTTAATTTTTGAATCTTGTTTATCGATTCTCTCTGATAAAGAATTAAGTTGCTGGTAAATTTTGAGAAGCAGCTCATTATTGCCACTTACAATATTTGCAGCATTTTCTGCTGATCCTCTAACGGCAAGTGCAAATGATACTCCGGGCTTGACGAAGCTGGAAGGTATAACACTTCGGTGTACTTGTGTTTCCTTTGGAGCAAATTTAACTTTTGCATTTTGATATCAGGAGCAACCTCGATATGATGCTGGGTGACCAAAAACATCGCAGCTAACGCAGTATAATTTGTCTTTAGGCTCCGTCACTCACCGGGATCATGAACGTCTTTGCGTTTGACGCACCGATAATGCATGGCGCAGTTGGCAGCCGAATGACCAAATCTTTGACACCGGTAACACTGGTTGACGTCTCTTTTCTGGAGGCATTCCCATTTCACCACTCTGAAATTCAAGTACCTTATTTGTTGAAGGGCACTTGGACTGCTCTTATTTATCATTTGTACCAGGTAAAGTGGTAAATTCTTCCTTTCTATATCCAACCTTCTTGTCGCAAAGACTTTGACTGAAATAAATTCAATTTTTGGTGCAGCTTCTTTGAGCACATGAAGAAGATCGACTGTATCTTCTCCACAGTCCAAACCCTTCAACAAAAAGGTCTGGTTCTTCTCAGTTTTTGCGGTATAGGTGAAGTTGTTACCTCCAGTTACCCTCCGCGTGGAAGTTCCTTCGGCTAAGGACCTCGGACCCGGCTTGCCGTCGAAGACGGTCGTAGGTGGCGCCACTCGCTTATCCCCTGGTCCTAGAAAAGCCGCCAAGCGAGAACGCGGCCGCCGAACACCCCTCACACAACCCAGACTAACGCTCTTTAAGCGCTTCCCTAACGGGGCAGATTATTCTCCCCGGGCGATCAGTTGCGCCCTTGCCGGGCACAGATTTTCCGACGTAATTCACACGAGCAAAAGAAACTAAAAAGAAAAAGGAACACTTCCGCTACAGAGATCCCAGAAAAACCCAGCAAGAAGATTTACCTTTAGACACACCCGAGCCAGGTGTACAATTAAAATGCGCGGCAGACTCGCTCTTTCTGCAACACGCACACAAAACTTTCACTATTACACTACTTGAATGCGAAATGAAGCTCAAACAAAATATATCTTCCACTCTTCCACTGACATATATTTCACTGCTAAATGCAAATAAAGTGCTAAAAATACAATGTAGTTAAAAGTACAAATTCCACTTACTCTACCTAGCGGGGGCCCCCCGTACTCTGCCTGCAATATTCCGCCGGCGCGCTTATTATCGCCTGAAGTCGCCAATCATCCTTGGTTGTCTCGCTGATAATAATATTCCTCTCCACTGTGGAATTTTCCCTCGTCGCAATTCCTTTTTTTTTCGATTGAATTCCCTCAGTTCCACCACGCTATCCTCGCTTAGCCACGTTGTCGTCTTGAACCCGCCAGAAAAGAGAAGGAGCCGTTCTTCTTTCTTGGGTTTTTCATCGGCTCGGTTTCAACCGGCGAGCCGTTAACTTCATCCTTGGGCGATTCGATGTTCAATTCAGATCCCCCAACTGGGGTGCATCGGGCAATTGAAATCTAAATTTCCCTTTTTTAGTACACTCATCCAACAGGTGTAGAATGTCAAAGTGACTGACATTCTGTCAATTTCATGTTTATTTTTAGTTTATCATGTTATATGAAATAGCAATATTAAATAAACTCTACCGCCTGCCTAAAAATTCCCGCTTATATCGTAGTGCTCGCGCTTGATTTTGCGATATACTTCGTGTGTAATATTGAGTCTGTTGCTTGCCCACTACGACCGAGATCGGCTAGCTCAAAAGTTCTTTGATTTCTTTGTGCATGTGACATAAGAAATCAACGTAGCTTGGCGAACCATCCGTTCCACGGTCTTCAATCAAGAAGTGGCGGAAAACACTCTCAAGTTTGTCTCGTTGTCGAACCAGCGTTACCCTCATGCACCTCATTCGCTCACTTTGTAGTTTATCAATGATCTGCCTAATTCTATTTGATAGAGGATTGTCCAGGACAGGTACTCCTAGCTTATCGGTGTCAATTTGCTGCGCCAATTGGACACCGAATACTGGTTGAACGAACTCTGGAGGTAAATTTAATCCTAACCAAATAAACATATGTAACCCATTCTCCAGAATGTATGCGCCACTATCACTCATCTTTTCATGTGTGCACCGAATTGGTAATGGGACTTCTGTATCGCTGATGTCTACATCGTGAATCGGAATTAATCTTGGATAGAAGTATGACACCGAGACATTCAAATCCATCGACAAGACAAATTGCATTGCATAGAAACGATCATCACACGTCATATCAGATCCGCCTGATAGCGCATCATTCTTCATTAGACACGAAACATATAGCGGTAGCAGTTTCATGTACTCCGGCAAAATTAATTGGCCAGCTGACGTCGGAGATGTACAGTTCTTTCTATAGCATGCCAATAGTTGAGCTGATCTATGAATCAAATTATCTTTAACGGCTTTCGGTGAAAGTTCCATCAGTTTGAACATCGATTGTTTCGCGAAGAATAACATTGCAGCGTCCAAATCACAGCTCTTGAATACGTCCGCCATTTGAGTAGTTGTTTTCAGAGCTTGATTCATGACCCGTAATCGTCGCTGTCCACTGCATGATGTATACAGGAGAGCCACTTGAATATAAACATTCTCATCTGGAGGAAGTTTGTCGTCATGTTTGATTTCGATTGCAATTGCCTTGTCGCTATCAATACTCGCAAGTTCAATATCAGTTGTATTAGTCATGTAGAAGTGGCCATAGAAGTCCGTTAGTCGCACTCCTGTGGACGTCCTTACTCGCATCACTGCATCGAATGCAATTGGTCTTGACACATTCTCTATTAAATCGTTGATAAGTCGTTCACCATCAATGTCAGCCTGGAAATACGTATATTTGAACACTTCACCTCCTGTAAGTCGGCAGACCTGTCCAACTGTGGCTATGTCTACATACGAATTATTAAACACAAACAAATCCACAGAGCATCCTGCTTGTACGCACTCTTGTCCCAGGGTATTGTATGCTTGGTTTTGGGCGGTTAGAACTACTTTTTCTTTTTCCGTTCCCAACAGCTTCCTATCATCTCGATTTTTCAATTTGCCAGGAGCTTCTGCGATTGGTAGTGAAGAATTAAATACAAAGAGTTTTCCTGTACATGATGAAGCTTTCAATGCTTCGAGACCAGCCTGTATTGCCGGCAGTAAAATTGTTTCCGTCTCACGCGTTTCACCAAACATCAGAGGAATTTGCTCCATGAGTGCCTCGATGACTTGAGCAGATTCTTCTGGGTCACATAAAAATCCATCAAGGAGTGGCATAAACATTTCATGTGTATCGCCTACGACCATCATTTGGGGTTGCGCTAGACTACTTTTAATATTTTTATTCTATTATTTTAACATTTCGTTTTTCCCTATTTTTACGTTACATTTTTACTTTAATCTTTTCACATTTCGTTTCTTTTGCCTATTTTTCTTTTACTTTACATTTATATTTTAATCTTTTTGACATTTTTATTTTATTATCTTAACATTTCGTTTTTTCCCTATTTTTACGTTACATTTTTACTTTAATCTTTTCACATTTCGTTTCTTTTGCCTATTTTTCTTTTACTTTACATTTATATTTTAATCTTTTGACATTTGTATTTTATTAGTTTAACATTTCGTTTTTCCCTATTTTTACGTTACATTTTTACTTTAATCTTTTCACATTTCGTTTCTTTTGCCTATTTTTCTTTTAATTTACATTTATATTTGAATCTTTTTGACATTTTTATTTTATTATTTTAACATTTCTATTTTTTTTTTAATATTAACCTTGGCTCGGGTGGTATTTTAACAACCGCTGAGAAAGAAATAAAGAACAAGGTGCAAATCGTTCCCGTGACAAAGTGTTGAATCTCCCCAAAATTCATTCATTAATATGTTTAGTGTAAAGGTGACTCCTATTATTTAGATCAAACATTAATACCATTAAATAACTTTCACTTTTTATTTTTACCTGTTAATAACATTAAAAACCTTTCAGCGTATCAATCATAAAGCTGTATCCTACTTCGGAGGGGGTACAACTTTTTAAAAAAGCTCCACATAGGGAATCAACAAGTAATTTAAATTTTGATTAAAAATTAATGAAACATATCGTTTCAATTATCATAATATATTTATTACAAATTTACGAAATAAATTTATTTAATTTCGGAATTTTGATTGTAATGATAGAACCCATCATGGCAAATAATAATAATAATAATTTAAGTGTAGGAGATAATAGTTCAGTGAATGCAGTAGCATTAAAACTACCAACATTTTGTAGCAATTTACCGGAACAATGGTTTACCATTGTTGAAGCTATTTTCTCATTAAAACGAATCACATAAGAAGCCAATAAATTTGAATATATAATAGCTTCATTACCACTAGATATGATTGAATCTGTATTTGATATTATTAAAAATGGTACAAATAATTCAACAACTCCGTATACAATTTTAAAAAGAGCATTAGTAGAAAAACATTCTCTCTCTGAAAATGAAAGATTAGAAAGACTTCTGTCTAATACAGAAATGGGTGATCAAAAACTATCAGAATTCTTTCGTAAATTAAAACAAACTGCGGAAAAATCTAACATTGTTTCTGATGAATTAATTTTAAAATTATGGCTCAGGAAACTCCCTACCTTCATTCAAGCAATTATGAAAACTCAATCTCAAAACGATTTACAAATTTTAACAAAATTAGCGGATGAACTTTGGGAAATAAACCCCTATAAAAGTTCACAACTCAGTGCAATAACAGCACCTGTAAAAAATTCAAACCCAACAATTTCTAGTGACAATAATAATCTATCAATAGCCAAAATTATGTTAGAAAACCAACAGTTTCAAAATGAAATAAACGACATCAAGGGACTTTTAAAGAATCTTAACTTAAATTCTCAAAGATTCAATATAAACCCATACCAACAATATAAAAATAATAATTTTCTTTACAGAAGTCGGTCAAGATCAAAAAGTGATGTTAGAACAAATAAGAATAAAACTCACAAATTTTGTTGGTATCATTTTAAATTCGGCAATAATGCCAATAAAAGCATAGCACCATGCAATTTTAAAAATAAAATTTAAACTAAATAGCTCCGTTATCTACGCGGCAGATAACGGACCTATAGTAAATAAATCAAGCCGTCTATTTATCAAGGATCCATTAACAGATATAAATTTTCTAATTGATTCAGGATCTGATGTCTCTGTTCTCCCTCAATCCGCACCATTTTCAAACAAATTTAGTAAACCTACACAAATTCTCTCAGCCGCTAACGTTTCAAATTTTAATGTTTTCGGCTCAAAAATTCTGGAAATTAGTCTTGGCCTTCGATGCTCATTCTTCCAAGAATGTTTAATGGCTTCAGTTTCCAAATCAATAATCGGAGCTGATTTCTTAGTGAAATTCAATCTAATACTCGATATCAAAGGAAGAAGAATAATAGATCCCAAAACCAATTTCAATACAATTGGGAATATAATGAAAAGCGGTTTAGCGTCTTTAAAATTCTTTGAAATAGCTTCTGAATTTGGGAACATTGCTAAAGAATTCCCAGATCTACTCAAAGAGCCAGACTTCAACAAACCAGTCAAACACTTTGTGGTACATAATATAATAACTAAAGGACAATTACCCATATCACAATTTAGAAGACTAGATTTACAAAAAACAAAAATTGCATCAAAATCTTCGTGTTCTTCTGCGTTACATATGGTTCCCAAAAAGGATCTGCAGATTGGAGTCCTTAGGGTGATTATCGTCTTTTAAATTCTATAACTGAACCAGATAGATACCCAATTCCTCATACCCAGGATTTCTCTACATATTTAAGTGGCTGCGTTATCTTTACAAAAATTGATTTAGTTCGCGCCTATCACGAAATTCCTGTTGCTCCTGAGGATATTCATAAAATAGCAATTATAACTCCTTTTGGCTTATTTGAGTTCACCCGCATGCCTTTTGGCTTAAGAAATGCGGCTCAAATATTCCAAAGGATGATGCATGAAGTATTAAGTGGTCTCAAATTCGCTTATGTTTATCTGGATGATATTATATATAGTAAATCAGAAAAGCAACATAAAGAACATATTAGAGCAGTATTTAAACGCCTTAAAAATTATGATTTAAAAATCAAACTAAGTGCATTTTTGGCGTCTCTAATTTAACATTTTTAGGTCATGATATTTCTGCTGAAGGAATTAAACCTTCTGCAGCTAAAGTGGAAGCTATTACCAAATTAACAGCTCTAAATTCAATAAAATCAACCCAACGTTTCATCGGAATGACAAATTATTATCATCGTTTTGTACCGAGTTTGGCAAAAATAATTGCACCAATATAAGGCCAATTGGAAAGTCCCCAGTCTGATACGCAGATGGCGGTGCTAGTATTAAATCCATATGATTTTTAGTTAGTACCAACCTTCAAACGATACGTGTCAAAATTTGACGGCAGTCCGACCATTAGTTTGTGAGATATTGCGTTGTGAGTGTAGCTACTTTTGTATTTGATGAAAAAAAAAGAGTTTCGTGTGCTGATAAAATATTGCTTTTTGGGAAAAATACAGTTGAAGCAAAATGTAGGCTTGATAAAGAGTTTCCGGGGTCTGCACCAGGAAAATCAACCATCATTGATTGGTATGCTAAGTTTAAACGTGGTGAAATGAGCACCGAAGACGGCGAATGCAGTGGGCGCCCAAAAGAGGCTGTCACCAACGAAAACATCAAAAAATTTCACAAAATTAATTTGAATGACCGTAAAGTGAAGTTGATCGAGATAGCAGACATTGTGAAGATATCATCTGAACGTGTACATCATATCATTCACGAATATTTGTACATGAGAAAGCTGTGTGCAAAATGGGTGCCGCGTGAGCTCACAATCGATCAAAAGCAACAACGTGTTAATGATTCTGAGCAGTGTTTGAAGCTGTTTAAGCGCAATAAATCTGAATTTTTGCGTCTATATGTGACAATGGATGAAACATGGCTCCATCGTCTCACTCCGGAGTCCAATCGACAGTCAGCTGAGTGGACTCCACACGATCCAAAGCGAGGAAAAACACAGTCAGCTGGCAAGGTTATGGCATCAGTATTCTGGGATACGCAAGGTATAATATTCATTGATTACCTCCAAAAGGGCCAGACCATCAACAGCGATTATTATATAGCGTTATTGGATCGTTTAAAGGAAGAAATCTTAAAAAAAAACGGCCCCCGCTGTTTCATTAAGACAATGCACTAAATTGCATGAATTGGGCTTCGAATTGCTTCTGCATCCACCGTATTTGCCAGATCTGGCCCCCAGCGAGTTTTCCCTGTTCTCAAACCTCAAAAGAATGCTCGCTGGAAAGAAATTTAGCGCCAATGAAGAAGTTATCGCCGAAACTGAGGCCTATTTTGAAGCGAAAGACAAATCGTACTACAAAAATGGTATCGTAAAGTTGGAAGATCGCTATAATCGCTGTATCGCTCTCGAAGGCAACTATGTCGAATAATAAAATCGAATTATGCCAAAAAAATGTGTTTTACTATGGTTGACCGGGGACTTTTCAATTGGCCTATTATATGACCACTAACAATAGTACAAAAAGATAAAAAAGCTCATAAAAATTTATCTTGACCTATACATTGTCAAGAAGCATTCGAGAAAGCAAAAGAAGGTTTAGCTAAAGCTACATTACTAAATTATCCTAAAGATAATGCTCCAATCTCAATAGCAACTGATGCATCCAATTCATGTGTAGGAGCAGTACTTCAACAATATATCAATAATATTTGGCAACCATAAGCTTTCTTCAGTAAAAAATTAAATGTAGCTCAACAAAAATATTCAACTTTCGGCCGTGAATTACTAGCTATTTATTATAGTATTATAGTAGGTCCATCACCACCATCACAAGGTTACTCCTACTTATTGACAGTTATCGACCGTTTTACTAGATGGCCGGAATGTTACTCAATTAAAGACGTAACAGCTTTAACAGTGGCTAACACAGTATGGAGAGAATATTTCTCCAGATTTGGAATTCCTTTAGAAATCACAACTGATCAAGGCGCTCAATTTGAATCTAAATTATTCAACGTGCTAATTAAATTATTAGGTTCACATAGAATAAGAAACTCAGCCTATGATCCTCAATCTAAGGGAATGATAGAGCGATTCCATAGAACTCTAAAAACAGCATTACGATCAAGAGATAATCCTAATTGGTTCTTTTAGGTCTAAAATCTTCATATAAAGAATCAATTAATGCTTCTCCTGCTGAAATGCTCTATGGCGAAAACATTAAAATTCTCGCCAATATTTTCATTAATCATAAAAATTCAAATTATTTAGGTATAGACGACTTCATTATTAAGCTTAAAAAAAATTTCGAAAATATTAAAGTCGAAGGTACAAAAGTGTCACAAAACAAAACTTACCTACCGATATCATTAAATACTTGCAACAGAGTATTTTTAAGAATAGAAACAAAAAAATCTTCACTATCTTCACCGTATGAAGGCCCATATAAAGTCATTCGTAAAGACTTTACAATAGAAAAAACCCGGAATTTCATATAAAAGATAAG
>OZ017740.1:234253647-234286147 GCA_963969285.1 Odontomyia ornata | reverse complement strand
GGGACCATACCGAGTTACAAAGTGAATCAACAACGTCGTATACCGAATACAGGAACATCGTAAGCCGGGGCCAAAATGAAAATCGTGCATCTGGACCGTCTTGCCCCATATTACACCCAGGGAGAATTGACTACAAATGGCGACACATCTTTTCGGGGCGAAAAGAACTGAGGTGGGGGCAGTGTTACATGTACAAATAATTCAGCGAGCAACTGTCGCAATTGTTTTCACAACCATCGAGAACATCAACAAAACGAATTTACTCGAAACCACGAGAACCTACCAAGCATGAACAACATCTGAAAGTGAGTCACTGCTCCATTCATTCACTGCTGGAATGTTCCCGCTAATTCACCAATGTACGAGAACTGAGTTGAATGATCAGAGACCCTATATAAAGGCGAGCTGAATTCGACCGCGATAAGGACTGCGATAGTGTGTGGGAAGCGATATTGTTCGAGTAATAGAAAAGTGATTTTCGTAATAGTGAAGTGATTTAGAAGACAATTGCGATAAGAAATTTATGGACAAGTGTTAGATTTTTAATAGTGAAAATTAAAATTAGTGAAAGTGTTAAATTGATCATTGTGCATTTTTGTAATTAAATAAACTCTTTTAACTTAAATTAAAAGACATTGCGTTTTCACTTTCCCGAAACATTAAAATTATTGGCCGCGAACCATAACACGCGACAATATATATATAAATATATATATGTGTATATATATATATATATATATATATATATATATATATATATATATATATATATATATATATATATATATATATATATATATATATATATATATATATATATGTGCCCCACCGCTCGAACATCTGACGCAGAGTTTCCCGCTTTTCCTTTATAGGACGCTCTGGCGTTCCCATCATATTTTCGCTGCACCCGAACGCTGCAGGAATCTCAGTCTGGACAAGACTATCTGTTAAGCTCCGTTTTTCGTCCGTCTTCACTCTCATTGTATTAATCGTCGTTTTTGTCATCGTTCGTATCGCTCCCAATTTGCTGTAAACATCGTGGCTGCAGCCACTGGTTGCGTCGTCTTTGTAGTTATTTTTGCTTTCTTTTTTTGGGTTTTTTATGTTTATTTTAGGGTTTTGGTTGCTCCAGTTTTATTGGTCCCCTCTCAGAGCCGCTATCTCCGTTCGTCTGTCCAGTCGCCTTTTTGGCCCCATAGTTATCTTTGCAGAACACAAGGCACAAGGCTTTTAGGGGGGAATGTACTCAGGCCAGACAAGGGCTAATTGGAGGTCTGTCTCAACCGATTCTACACCACCAACCGGAGACGGTATGATAGTTGAATTGGAGCCGTTCATGCACGAGTGTCACCTCGGCGCTACCGTGCAAAGCCAGACCAGCATTAATCGGGAGTCTGTCTCAACCGAACCTACACCACCAACCCAATGGCGCGAACTTCGAACGTACTCCGAGGCCAGCCAAGGTTTTACCGGGACGGAGACGGTATGATAGTTGAATCGGAGCCGTTCACACACGACTGTCACCTCAGCGCTACCGTGCAAAGCAACTAAGTCCAAACCATCATATCCGCCAGCCCAAAGCATAAATTCCAATTCGTTGTCCAAAGCGTAGCCAAGATCCAGCCAGGGTCGTTACCTGTCATCCCAGGAGGGAACTTCACGGCGCCCCTCATACCCTCTGCTCTTGTCGACCGGCATTTCCCCTGCGGGAATTTCCTCGGGTACGTGGGGGCGGAACACCCCAAAGAATGCTAGCCTCTAAGAGTATTTATGTCAGCCAGCATTCCCCCTGTGCAGGCTAGTTATTATGTTACGTGCTAGTTATTATGTTAGGTGCTACTTATTATGTTATGTTAGTTATAATGTATACTTATTGGTTGCGCTACTTGTTCGTAGGTTTCTTAGATGTGTAAATATATTGTTTTGTTAGTTGCGCTAGCTATTAGGTTATGTTAATTATTATGTTTTTTTATTGGTTGCGTTCCTAATTCGTACGTTTCTTAGATGTGTAAATACTATTGTTTTATTGGTTGTGCTAGCTATTAGGTTACGTTAATTAATGTTAGTAGAAGTATTACGTAAAGGTCTCCCGGTTATGGATGTGTTATTTTTTTAAACGAGGTGCTCTCTGTTAGTAGTAAGAACTGTTGGGAAGGGATATTGCTGGCGACTAATGTAAATTGGAGAGATGGTATTAACAGGTATATGTTGGTAGTGATGGTTAGGTGTCTATGCGATAAAGTTGCATTCGGGGAATTTGGAAAAGTGGTAGCTGAATGACCACTAATAATTTATTGCCTGATTGATAATGCTATAATTCGGCAGTTTGTGTGAGAATCTGTTCGCAGAAATCGGGACACTTGTTGCCTTTAGCAGTGTAGATTTCGATAGTTTTTTGTTTGTTATTAGTAGCGGGTGGATTTTGTTGTCTTGAGTGGCTACTAATATGTCAATGAACATCTGTTGTCTTACTTCAATCTCCATTATCTGAGCCAGAAGGGATTTCATTATTACGTTCTACGGCTAGTAATTTTTCGGTGATATTCTTGGTTTCCTTCATTAGCAAAGGTAACTCGATTTGCCTCTTAGTTATGTCTAAAAGGGGTTTGTGCATTTCTGCTAGGGATATGTTTACGATACTGATTCGTTGTTTTCCCAGCTTCACCAATTCTTTCTCCTCAATTTTCAACTTGTCCAATCTCTCGTAGAGCTCTTTTGCATTTTCGTCGTCCATAGTTCAGCATAAAGAGTGGAGGGTTCTTCCTGCTCCATCGAAAAGTGAACGTTTAGTGCGTTTATTTTCTATTTGGGAACACACTTTCAGGTTAGTTAATATGCTGTGTACATGAGTGATTTGATTTCTGCAGCTGGTGTTGTTTTTTGAGCAAATTTGCATTAGTAAGTGTTCGGCGCGTCCAGCTTTGTCTACTTGCTCCGTAGTAATCGAGCAGTTGCCTAAGCAAACTGCTCGAAAACGCCCATAATACTGATCCAAATTTTAATTTTAAATTTGAAAAATTTAATTATTTAAATCTACAATTAAAATTTGGACACGGCAACACCTTTTAACACAGCTCATCCACGAATTGCATTGTCGAATGCAATCTACATAGACGGATGAACTGCGCTCGTGAACTACCGGTGTGACAGATGCCGTAAGGTGACGATTGGGAACAAAACGGGGGAATCTGCTTTTGATCCCCATAGCAAGCACATCGGGAGAACCGCGCCGGCAAGCGGTGATATAACAAAGAAAGTGCGCTATCGGTTCTCATACAACACAATAGCCCGGGGAAAATGATCGTTTCATCGCGATATCGCTTCGGTTGTTCTGATTTGAATAGATATTAATTATGTTGAGTGTTGTCACTGCACTGTAAGGTGTACGTGCGGCAGCCGTTACAGTTTATTTCATACATTTTGTGCATACGAATTTGAAACGACACTCGAGTGTCGCGACAACAAACGAATACGAATTTGAAACGACACTCGAGTGTCGCGACAACAAAGGATTTATGTGGAAAGTGGCCGTGCTAGCTGGAAAGTAGTGAAATTTCCAATACTAAGTGGCCCCAAAATTGCTCCCCAGTGAAGAAAAATTATTAAAGATTATTGTCGGCAATAGAATATGCATCTTTGGTTTCCCAATACGAAAGCTCAGTATAATACGATTGTTATCGCTGGCATTTAATGTAGGCAATTGTGTCGGGTTCGCGTGAATGTAGCCTGATAAAAATGTTGATTCGTTCTCCCCGGCATTTATGATTGATCCAAACAAATCTCATCTTCATTACTACCCACCCATAGCTTTAGCGCCCCCTTCATGTGTTTTTTTATTTGCATAGAAAAGCTACTTTCTCTTAGAGAAATGGACATTTGATAGGATGGCTAATGTCAGATAGTTGCATATTGGTGATTTGTACCGTTGCAAAGCAAAATTCATTTCTAGAACTCCAAATCTTCTTCAACACGTTTACATTGTATTGAATGGAAAATATCTAGACGCGACACGCTCAGGGAGTTGGTATTCAAATTCT
Organism: Odontomyia ornata; assembly: GCA_963969285.1. Classification (NCBI taxonomy): domain Eukaryota; kingdom Metazoa; phylum Arthropoda; class Insecta; order Diptera; family Stratiomyidae; genus Odontomyia; species Odontomyia ornata. The sequence continues at coordinate 234,282,110 of OZ017740.1, read as the reverse complement.
GATGTAGTCTTATTGCACTTGATAACGGAATTACATGCCGAGAAACAGAACTTTGGATCACTGAACTGTTTGTAAGTGGGATATGAGACGATCCGACGGTTCGAAATGGGATAGTATCCGAACACGGTGTTTCAATACATTCGTGTGGAGAAATTGCCAAACAAATAATTCCCAAGAATGGATGTGAATCTCATAAGCTTTCTATAGCACGTCGATTGAATGATCCTTTAAGTGAGTACATGAAACGCGAACCAAAGCATATTGGAGTTAGTATGTACCAACACGATGTTAACGATAAAGCCTTATCGGAAACGCTAAGTGAAGTTGTTACAGAATGTGTTAGTTTCATTGGTGATGACATCAACGCAGCAAGTTTAAGCATTCTGCGGTACATTGCTTTTTTTTTACAGATTCTCGAGCTGAAAAGTAATTGAGTATCGTTCTAAGAATGGCCCATTCAAAACTCTTCTTCGCGTCAAAACTATAGGTTCGAAGACTTTTACTTAGTGTGCAGGTTTTATCACATTGAATTTCTCTGTTAGTGAAAAATTGAAAACCCTTTACATTGTACGTGGGTTCATCCGGAAAGCTACGATACTGCTGAAAGAATTATAAGCCTATGTGGGCAAAAACTGAAAAATATTGAATAAACCAACTTTATCATGGACATCAACAATTTTCGTCTTTCGACGTCTCTGGATGAATTGCAGGAGTTTTTTTAAGTGCTGAAAGAAAGAATCTTATCCGTTTTTGAAGCTCGGCAAAGAATTTTATTGTTAGACTACCGTGCAGACGTTAACAGGAAACCATTACTCAAAAAGGTTATCACAAAAATTTCAGAGTTGGAGAAAGGAATGGTTTATAAAGCACTCATACATTAACGAACAGGAGTACACGACAAGTGATTCGCATTTGATAATGGAGGCGTTGTATAGTGCTTCGACTGTGAGGAATTGTTATCATTTTTGAATACTTTTCAATTGCATCAAATTATTCGGTGAAGCCGCGAAGCAAGAAGTACAAACAATGGGACTCTCTGTTTGAGCTGATTGATTTAGCCGACATTTATTGGAGGAATGTTTATGTGGTCGCTACAAATTGGAAACATCGAACAATCGTGTTCCCTTATGGTTTACTTTTGCAAATTAAGAAAAAAATTATTTCGGAATTGAAACTCGCAATTCAAGCAGCCCAAATCAAGTGAATTTTGGTGCAAAAATATTTTGTTTATCTAAAACTTTGGCAATAAATTACGGAACGTTGTGCCTTGCATTTCAATTTATCAATCCTTTGAAAATAAGTGTGATTTCCTCACCATTTCAATTAATTGTAAATTGCAATGATTTTGTTCAAGCACTCGTAACGTACTTCAAACAGGATTTCAATAAAAGTTTTCAGGCACCACCCACACCATCTACGGGCGCTCGTCGAGGATGTTGGCTGAGTGCCCGCTTATTTTATGTACATTTATTTATATTGATATTTATTTATATATATTGTATTGTTTTACATTGATAATAAAAATTAACCTAACGTGGTACTAGAGCAATGCATGTTATTGTAAGATTGCCTTCGTAAACGATTAAGTATTGCTGCATGCATATTATTGGCTATGTCAACTTTAATTGTTGTAACTTGAACAGGGACCGATCCCATAATTCCAATTTGTCGAGCTGAGACGATATCATTTACAATTCGTTGCGTTATTTGATCTTGTTCGTACAAATAGTTGGATTTTTTTTTATAAATAAAAATTTTTTTATGGACGTACTTCAGACAAAATGAGGAATGATATTAAATTTCTGATATAATTTCGGAAACATTAGTAATAAATAGTTTACTTTGCAATAATTTGAAAGTACATAAATATTTGTAATTGAAATAGTCTGTCTGGTCTATAAACGAGAGAAATAAACTGAAAAGATGAATCGTTAAAATATTCAACGTTGGCTGGCGCCTCCACTATGATGAGCTAACGATCGGGTGAGCTAACCCCTTTTTAATTCGTTTACAGGTGCCCCCGCAGGGTAGAGTGGCCTTCCGCTCGCGTGCCTATTTATGGTATAGTGTTATGTGATTCCATCACATAATACTATAACATAAAAAAGAGAAATTCACGCAAATTACGTTCCGTTCAAATGGAACACATGGCCACGTCTACATTGGATCTTGATCCGGTTGGGGGGTGCGGGGGCACCGCCTCCACCTGGATGCTCTGCTCTTATTTGGGAGCCATAAGTATCGTCGGTAACGACGAAGTCCTCTCAAGTCCCGTCTGTTTTCGCTAGGCCCAGTTTGTTATTGGCTTTAAGCAATTTCCACTTGTAGGAGGTTACTTCGGCCTCGACACCTGTCGATCCGCATTTGATCTCTTAATTCGTGAATGCGAAATTTTTTTGTAGGGGGTCCTTGTGCTGGGGAAAAGAATCCGCCCACGACACCATAATGCTAGTCTTCCAGCGCATTCACACATATCGGTACAGAATTGTAATACTTTCAAGAACTCTCTAGATATTAACAGTTCAATATGATACATTGATGTTGCGAAATTGAATTTATAACATATTTCGTACGGAAAGTGCCCATTATTTGGCCTTCTTCAAGGATTTTATGGAGATACCGAATCCGTTGGTCACCAATTATAATAAAAATGATCAGTATCCTTAATTTTCTGCTTTAACGGTACATTTTAGTCAATCATTTCTACCGGAAATAAACAAAAAAAAATTATTTCTAATACAGCATAAATAGAATTCAACAATAGAGGGAAAATTTCAGGATGCTTTTCTCTTCCGCATTCATTCTTTGTTTACTGATGAAATTAGTAAAAGATCCTTCTCAAATCCTTAGACATTAACGTTACACATAGGATTTATAAAATTCCCCGAAGAAAAAATTAGGATTGAGTGATTGCAAATTATACAGTTGATGCGTTACTATCCTGTTAATATTATATATTGTATGCCCAGAAAACGAAAATTATTGATTTCCATACTAAAGAGCGGCGAGAATTGCAACCTAAAAAAACGATACTTTTCCTTCTATAGCTAATTATAACTTCAAAGATGAACATGAAAATGCATAGTCTAGTTTTCATTGAACCGTAGCGTACAATTTTCATGAAACTTTCATATATATGAACATATATATATATATATATATATATATATATATATATATATATATATATATATATATATATATATATATATATATATATATGTATATATATATATATATATATATATATATATATATATATATATATATATATATATATATTGTGTAATGCATTCATATAAAAATATAAACTAAAGAGAACATAAGATACTGGGAGCCTAAAATCCAAAGCAGATTCTAAACAACATACATCTTTGCCATTAAATGTACATCTTTGCCGTTAACCCCATATGAAACCACGTTCGTGCGTATAGACATTTCCGTACACACATGGTTTCATATGTACAACAGTACTAACATACAACGAGCAAAGACAATTCTGTGTACACATGGTTTAATGTGTACAACAGCACAAACATACAATGAGCGAAGACTATCGCGTATTAAGTTACAAGAAAGTGTTAAAGGCACGCGCTGCAAAGCAAACAAAAACAAATTGCCTTGAACTTTTTCGCTTCCCTTTATGCACTTGACATTGCTCATATGCGGGGTCTAAGAATTTCTCATATGAATGCAATGTCTTTTTCTTTTTTTCTTATAGGAAATAAACACATGGAAATGAATGCATTTACCTCACGTAGAGTTAATGTTTTTTGGAATAATGCTATCACTATGAGAAATGCAATATATTTAGAATTGCTATTAAGAATATAGATTTTTTTTTGGAATAATGCATTCAATATGGGAAATGCAACGTATAGAATTGCTATTATGAACGTTGATTTTTTTTGCATAGTTTTTTTGAGATTGAACATTTGAAATAGGAAATTGTATGTAATATATTTTGCTAGAGTAAACGAAATATGTTCGAAATATGTTGAAAAAACTGAATATGTATTTGTATGAAAAACTAGGACAAAAATTGTGTAACTTTTTGTTGAGACGTTAAACCGGAGTGTATTCCTTTCGTGTCAACAAGTTTAAGTCATACTCAGGCTCTGACCGCCTAACCTATATGCGTTACTTAGACGCTCTATAATCTCTGGGCAATTATCACAAACAACTGTTTCTTCAAAAATAGGATAGCCGTTCAGGCTTTAACTCAACATGGCGATCCTGCTACTTTCTTCTAGCTCAACAGATACAAATGGACTTCGACGGGCTTTTAACAATATGGGAACCTTTTAGCCCGACCAGAGCTAAAGAAGAGGAATACGTTCCTGGACCTGTACAGAATACGTTCCTGGACCTGTACAGAGCTATTAACAAAACTAGCAACACAAATGTTACAACAGGAAAATTGATGAAACCAGGACCACAACCATTATCTATCGAAAAATACTGGCAACGGCATGGCAAACTTACCCGAGAACCAACGCCACACATCGAAGAAAAGCCAAAGAAGAAACGCGGCGGAAAAGCATTCAAACGACGCAAAGCAATTGCTGAATTGTACGTGCAATACCACACCACTGGCAACAAGACGGAAAAAGCTCAAATAAGGAAGTAGCTCAAAGCACTTAGGAAAACATAAAATTTTCTTGTAATTTCCAAATTCTACAATAATGTAATTTCCAAATTCAACAAAAATATAATGTAATGTAATTACAAAATCCTTTAAACACATTTAGTCTCAAAAACATACAAAACATTAAAATCATTTCCTTTCATCCATTTGAATTTTAACTTGATATAATGGGTATCGCAGATTCCAATATAAAAGAGACTATAGTCCTTGCAAATCAAGCTTCAAATGCAGCAAATCAGTACTCTGCAAACCAACTTGCTACGTACATTACTATTGTCATAATTGTCATGTTTCTGCTTTTTGAGCTATATCTGTTGGCCAAACGGTTCATTAAGAAAACCATAGTAAAAGAAGTTAACAAAACAAACAATGTTTAAGAGTACCCAGTTGTCCGCATTAATAAAAATTTTCGAAAATTTCAAAAAGAACCCTAACCGATCTTACAGCGAAACTTATCTGCTGAATACTCTTCTAAAATTAGATACATTAAAAACTCTTTTTGAGATTGAACTTAAACATTTAAATGAGCAAGACAAACTAGAACCCAAGAAAAAATTCAAGACTTATCAAAATATTATTAAACTCATATCGGACAAACGAGAGAACATAGAAACAACAGAAACAATGGCAACTACGGACCTATTCAGTGGCTTAAAGTCCATAACTGAGTTTTTAGACAAACCTAGGGATTTACACAGGTTCCTAACCGTAGTGAAAATCATCGAAAAATCAATTCCAGCTGACCAGAAGTCTGACTTTCTACAGCTTGTATTAAACACGAAACTATCATCAACAGCCAGAAACAAACTAAACTCCATAGAACCACCAAAAACTACAACCGAATGTACATCTTCAATGTACTTTCCATGTTCATGGTCACATGTACATCGTCAATGTAATTAGTCCATGTACATCTTCAATGTACATGGACTAAGTTCATGTGCAATTTATGCGCATTCTTCATGTTCTTCATGTTTCGGTTAATAATTCAAATCTTAAATCTATTCGACTATATGTATAATATCTCAAACCGAATTGGAGATACTCACCTGTTTTTCACACGTCGTGAATTCCTCAGACAAGGTCAGCTTACGATTACCTAAATCTCGTCTGGAAAATTTTCAGAAGGAATGTCATATTTCACCGCGTATCACATTCAAGACTGTCTGAGGAATTCGTGACGTGTACTTGGGTGCAGTCAGCACTTTTTACACTAAAATTATTATAAACGTGGGAAAGTCTAGAAATTCCCAGGTAAAATTAGCATGAACGTGGGAAAGGGTGCAAATTAGATTTTAAGATATAAATTAAGATGTTTTGTTAATAAAGCTATGATTCTGATTCTAAACGCCATAAACGTCTTTTGAATTGAGTTTGGTTGAGTCGTCTCAGTATTGCACTGACCGACTTTAGGGAATAATTGATAACAGTTGTCTCAGTATTGAACTGATCAACTGGCTTATCAAGTACTTCGTTTGGTTTTGGAAGCCCTTGGTATTTGGACCGAAGTCTTAAATTTTAACCAGCGAAGCGGCAGAAGAAAAGCCTTTTGTCGCTATAGAAACACCGATCTTGAAGCTAAACTTACTTCCATTTATAAATCCAAAAAAAACCTCTAGCAACATAGTACAAAAATTATCTAGTTGCACCCAGAACCAACACTCCATATCCCAATTCGCAGAAACGATAGAAAACCTTATTGCAGAACTAACATTAGTACAAATTGAACAAGTAGGAGAACAACATAGAAATATACTGAAACAAACAAATGACACCCTCGCATTCAATACTTTCAAAAATGGGATTACTAATAGAAACATTGTACAAACAATTGAAGCAAGCAGAGTTAGCACATTCAAAGAGGCAACAGAAATTGCTGAACAAGCTGAAACTACAGCAAAGGACAACAAAATTCTTCACTACAACAGAACAAATTACAATAGGAATAATCATAATACGAACTACGGGAATAATTATAACGAGTTTAGAAATAGAAATAACTATCAATATAACAATGGACAATTAAACTATAGACATAACAATAACCAACGTAATAACAGATATAACAGCAATGATAAACAACATAACAACAATAGGCCAACGAACAGCAGGGACAACCGAAACTTCGGACAAGCAAGAGAATACAATCGAAGACAAAGAGCAAGAAGTACAAACAATGGGACTCTCTGTTTGAGCTGATTGATTTAGCCGACATTTATTGGAGGAATGTTTATGTGGTCGCTACAAATTGGAAACATCGAACAATCGTGTTCCCTTATGGTGTTACTTTTGCAAATTAAGAAAAAAATTATTTCGGAATTGAAACTCGCAATTCAAGCAGCCCAAATCAAGTGAATTTTGGTGCAAAAATATTTTGTTTATCTAAAACTTTGGCAATAAATTACGGAACGTTGTGCCTTGCATTTCAATTTATCAATCCTTTGAAAATAAGTGTGATTTCCTCACCATTTCAATTAATTGTAAATTGCAATGATTTTGTTCAAGCACTCGTAACGTACTTCAAACAGGATTTCAATAAAAGTTTTCAGGCACCACCCACACCATCTACGGGCGCTCGTCGAGGATGTTGGCTGAGTGCCCGCTTATTTTATGTACATTTATTTATATTGATATTTATTTATATATATTGTATTGTTTTACATTGATAATAAAAATTAACCTAACGTGGTACTAGAGCAATGCATGTTATTGTAAGATTGCCTTCGTAAACGATTAAGTATTGCTGCATGCATATTATTGGCTATGTCAACTTTAATTGTTGTAACTTGAACAGGGACCGATCCCATAATTCCAATTTGTCGAGCTGAGACGATATCATTTACAATTCGTTGCGTTATTTGATCTTGTTCGTACAAATAGTTGGATTTTTTTTTATAAATAAAAATTTTTTTATGGACGTACTTCAGACAAAATGAGGAATGATATTAAATTTCTGATATAATTTCGGAAACATTAGTAATAAATAGTTTACTTTGCAATAATTTGAAAGTACATAAATATTTGTAATTGAAATAGTCTGTCTGGTCTATAAACGAGAGAAATAAACTGAAAAGATGAATCGTTAAAATATTCAACGTTGGCTGGCGCCTCCACTATGATGAGCTAACGATCGGGTGAGCTAACCCCTTTTTAATTCGTTTACAGGTGCCCCCGCAGGGTAGAGTGGCCTTCCGCTCGCGTGCCTATTTATGGTATAGTGTTATGTGATTCCATCACATAATACTATAACATAAAAAAGAGAAATTCACGCAAATTACGTTCCGTTTAAATGGAACACATGGCCACGTCTACATTGGATCTTGATCCGGTTGGGGGGTGCGGGGGCACCGCCTCCACCTGGATGCTCTGCTCTTATTTGGGAGCCATAAGTATCGTCGGTAACGACGAAGTCCTCTCAAGTCCCGTCTGTTTTCGCTAGGCCCAGTTTGTTATTGGCTTTAAGCAATTTCCACTTGTAGGAGGTTACTTCGGCCTCGACACCTGTCGATCCGCATTTGATCTCTTAATTCGTGAATGCGAAATTTTTTTGTAGGGGGTCCTTGTGCTGGGGAAAAGAATCCGCCCACGACACCATAATGCTAGTCTTCCAGCGCATTCACACATATCGGTACAGAATTGTAATACTTTCAAGAACTCTCTAGATATTAACAGTTCAATATGATACATTGATGTTGCGAAATTGAATTTATAACATATTTCGTACGGAAAGTGCCCATTATTTGGCCTTCTTCAAGGATTTTATGGAGATACCGAATCCGTTGGTCACCAATTATAATAAAAATGATCAGTATCCTTAATTTTCTGCTTTAACGGTACATTTTAGTCAATCATTTCTACCGGAAATAAACAAAAAAAAATTATTTCTAATACAGCATAAATAGAATTCAACAATAGAGGGAAAATTTCAGGATGCTTTTCTCTTCCGCATTCATTCTTTGTTTACTGATGAAATTAGTAAAAGATCCTTCTCAAATCCTTAGACATTAACGTTACACATAGGATTTATAAAATTCCCCGAAGAAAAAATTAGGATTGAGTGATTGCAAATTATACAGTTGATGCGTTACTATCCTGTTAATATTATATATTGTATGCCCAGAAAACGAAAATTATTGATTTCCATACTAAAGAGCGGCGAGAATTGCAACCTAAAAAACGATACTTTTCCTTCTATAGCTAATTATAACTTCAAAGATGAACATGAAAATGCATAGTCTAGTTTTCATTGAACCGTAGCGTACAATTTTCATGAAACTTTCATATATATGAACATATATATATATATATATATATATATATATATATATATATATATATATATATATATATATATATATATATATATATATATATGTATATATATATATATATATATATATATATATATATATATATATATTTGTATATATATATATATATATATATATATATATATATATATATATATATATATATTGTGTAATGCATTCATATAAAAATATAAAGTAAAGAGAACATAAGATACTGGGAGCCTAAAATCCAAAGCAGATTCTAAACAACATACATCTTTGCCAGTAAATGTACATCTTTGCCGTTAACCCCATATGAAACCACGTTCGTGCGTATAGACATTTCCGTACACACATGGTTTCATATGTACAACAGTACTAACATACAACGAGCAAAGACAATTCTGTGTACACATGGTTTAATGTGTACAACAGCACAAACATACAATGAGCGAAGACTATCGCGTATTAAGTTACAAGAAAGTGTTAAAGGCACGCGCTGCAAAGCAAACAAAAACAAATTGCCTTGAACTTTTTCGCTTCCCTTTATGCACTTGACATTGCTCATATGCGGGGTCTAAGAATTTCTCATATGAATGCAATGTCTTTTTCTTTTTTTCTTATAGGAAATAAACACATGGAAATGAATGCATTTACCTCACGTAGAGTTAATGTTTTTTGGAATAATGCTATCACTATGAGAAATGCAATATATTTAGAATTGCTATTAAGAATATAGATTTTTTTTTGGAATAATGCATTCAATATGGGAAATGCAACGTATAGAATTGCTATTATGAACGTTGATTTTTTTTGCATAGTTTTTTTGAGATTGAACATTTGAAATAGGAAATTGTATGTAATATATTTTGCTAGAGTAAACGAAATATGTTCGAAATATGTTGAAAAAACTGAATATGTATTTGTATGAAAAACTAGGACAAAAATTGTGTAACTTTTTGTTGAGACGTTAAACCGGAGTGTATTCCTTTCGTGTCAACAAGTTTAAGTCATACTCAGGCTCTGACCGCCTAACCTATATGCGTTACTTAGACGCTCTATAATCTCTGGGCAATTATCACAAACAACTGTTTCTTCAAAAATAGGATAGCCGTTCAGGCTTTAACTCAACATGGCGATCCTGCTACTTTCTTCTAGCTCAACAGATACAAATGGACTTCGACGGGCTTTTAACAATATGGGAACCTTTTAGCCCGACCAGAGCTAAAGAAGAGGAATACGTTCCTGGACCTGTACAGAATACGTTCCTGGACCTGTACAGAGCTATTAACAAAACTAGCAACACAAATGTTACAACAGGAAAATTGATGAAACCAGGACCACAACCATTATCTATCGAAAAATACTGGCAACAGCATGGCAAACTTACCCGAGAACCAACGCCACACATCGAAGAAAAGCCAAAGAAGAAACGCGGCGGAAAAGCATTCAAACGACGCAAAGCAATTGCTGAATTGTACGTGCAATACCACACCACTGGCAACAAGACGGAAAAAGCTCAAATAAGGAAGTAGCTCAAAGCACTTAGGAAAACATAAAATTTTCTTGTAATTTCCAAATTCTACAATAATGTAATTTCCAAATTCAACAAAAATATAATGTAATGTAATTACAAAATCCTTTAAACACATTTAGTCTCAAAAACATACAAAACATTAAAATCATTTCCTTTCATCCATTTGAATTTTAACTTGATATAATGGGTATCGCAGATTCCAATATAAAAGAGACTATAGTCCTTGCAAATCAAGCTTCAAATGCAGCAAATCAGTACTCTGCAAACCAACTTGCTACGTACATTACTATTGTCATAATTGTCATGTTTCTGCTTTTTGAGCTATATCTGTTGGCCAAACGGTTCATTAAGAAAACCATAGTAAAAGAAGTTAACAAAACAAACAATGTTTAAGAGTATCCAGTTGTCCGCATTAATAAAAATTTTCGAAAATTTCAAAAAGAACCCTAACCGATCTTACAGCGAAACTTATCTGCTGAATACTCTTCTAAAATTAGATACATTAAAAACTCTTTTTGAGATTGAACTTAAACATTTAAATGAGCAAGACAAACTAGAACCCAAGAAAAAATTCAAGACTTATCAAAATATTATTAAACTCATATCGGACAAACGAGAGAACATAGAAACAACAGAAACAATGGCAACTACGGACCTATTCAGTGGCTTAAAGTCCATAACTGAGTTTTTAGACAAACCTAGGGATTTACACAGGTTCCTAACCGTAGTGAAAATCATCGAAAAATCAATTCCAGCTGACCAGAAGTCTGACTTTCTACAGCTTGTATTAAACACGAAACTATCATCAACAGCCAGAAACAAACTAAACTCCATAGAACCACCAAAAACTACAACCGAATGTACATCTTCAATGTACTTTCCATGTTCATGGTCACATGTACATCGTCAATGTAATTAGTCCATGTACATCTTCAATGTACATGGACTAAGTTCATGTGCAATTTATGCGCATTCTTCATGTTCTTCATGTTTCGGTTAATAATTCAAATCTTAAATCTATTCGACTATATGTATAATATCTCAAACCGAATTGGAGATACTCACCTGTTTTTCACACGTCGTGAATTCCTCAGACAAGGTCAGCTTACGATTACCTAAATCTCGTCTGGAAAATTTTCAGAAGGAATGTCATATTTCACCGCGTATCACATTCAAGACTGTCTGAGGAATTCGTGACGTGTACTTGGGTGCAGTCAGCACTTTTTACACTAAAATTATTATAAACGTGGGAAAGTCTAGAAATTCCCAGGTAAAATTAGCATGAACGTGGGAAAGGGTGCAAATTAGATTTTAAGATATAAATTAAGATGTTTTGTTAATAAAGCTATGATTCTGATTCTAAACGCCATAAACGTCTTTTGAATTGAGTTTGGTTGAGTCGTCTCAGTATTGCACTGACCGACTTTAGGGAATAATTGATAACAGTTGTCTCAGTATTGAACTGATCAACTGGCTTATCAAGTACTTCGTTTGGTTTTGGAAGCCCTTGGTATTTGGACCGAAGTCTTAAATTTTAACCAGCGAAGCGGCAGAAGAAAAGCCTTTTGTCGCTATAGAAACACCGATCTTGAAGCTAAACTTACTTCCATTTATAAATCCAAAAAAAACCTCTAGCAACATAGTACAAAAATTATCTAGTTGCACCCAGAACCAACACTCTATATCCCAATTCGCAGAAACGATAGAAAACCTTATTGCAGAACTAACATTAGTACAAATTGAACAAGTAGGAGAACAACATAGAAATATACTGAAACAAACAAATGACACCCTCGCATTCAATACTTTCAAAAATGGGATTACTAATAGAAACATTGTACAAACAATTGAAGCAAGCAGAGTTAGCACATTCAAAGAGGCAACAGAAATTGCTGAACAAGCTGAAACTACAGCAAAGGACAACAAAATTCTTCACTACAACAGAACAAATTACAATAGGAATAATCATAATACGAACTACGGGAATAATTATAACGAGTTTAGAAATAGAAATAACTATCAATATAACAATGGACAATTAAACTATAGACATAACAATAACCAACGTAATAACAGATATAACAGCAATGATAAACAACATAACAACAATAGGCCAACGAACAGCAGGGACAACCGAAACTTCGGACAAGCAAGAGAATACAATCGAAGACAAAGAGCAAGAAGTACAAACAATGGGACTCTCTGTTTGAGCTGATTGATTTAGCCGACATTTATTGGAGGAATGTTTATGTGGTCGCTACAAATTGGAAACATCGAACAATCGTGTTCCCTTATGGTGTTACTTTTGCAAATTAAGAAAAAAATTATTTCGGAATTGAAACTCGCAATTCAAGCAGCCCAAATCAAGTGAATTTTGGTGCAAAAATATTTTGTTTATCTAAAACTTTGGCAATAAATTACGGAACGTTGTGCCTTGCATTTCAATTTATCAATCCTTTGAAAATAAGTGTGATTTCCTCACCATTTCAATTAATTGTAAATTGCAATGATTTTGTTCAAGCACTCGTAACGTACTTCAAACAGGATTTCAATAAAAGTTTTCAGGCACCACCCACACCATCTACGGGCGCTCGTCGAGGATGTTGGCTGAGTGCCCGCTTATTTTATGTACATTTATTTATATTGATATTTATTTATATATATTGTATTGTTTTACATTGATAATAAAAATTAACCTAACGTGGTACTAGAGCAATGCATGTTATTGTAAGATTGCCTTCGTAAACGATTAAGTATTGCTGCATGCATATTATTGGCTATGTCAACTTTAATTGTTGTAACTTGAACAGGGACCGATCCCATAATTCCAATTTGTCGAGCTGAGACGATATCATTTACAATTCGTTGCGTTATTTGATCTTGTTCGTACAAATAGTTGGATTTTTTTTTATAAATAAAAATTTTTTTATGGACGTACTTCAGACAAAATGAGGAATGATATTAAATTTCTGATATAATTTCGGAAACATTAGTAATAAATAGTTTACTTTGCAATAATTTGAAAGTACATAAATATTTGTAATTGAAATAGTCTGTCTGGTCTATAAACGAGAGAAATAAACTGAAAAGATGAATCGTTAAAATATTCAACGTTGGCTGGCGCCTCCACTATGATGAGCTAACGATCGGGTGAGCTAACCCCTTTTTAATTCGTTTACAGGTGCCCCCGCAGGGTAGAGTGGCCTTCCGCTCGCGTGCCTATTTATGGTATAGTGTTATGTGATTCCATCACATAATACTATAACATAAAAAAGAGAAATTCACGCAAATTACGTTCCGTTTAAATGGAACACATGGCCACGTCTACATTGGATCTTGATCCGGTTGGGGGGTGCGGGGGCACCGCCTCCACCTGGATGCTCTGCTCTTATTTGGGAGCCATAAGTATCGTCGGTAACGACGAAGTCCTCTCAAGTCCCGTCTGTTTTCGCTAGGCCCAGTTTGTTATTGGCTTTAAGCAATTTCCACTTGTAGGAGGTTACTTCGGCCTCGACACCTGTCGATCCGCATTTGATCTCTTAATTCGTGAATGCGAAATTTTTTTGTAGGGGGTCCTTGTGCTGGGGAAAAGAATCCGCCCACGACACCATAATGCTAGTCTTCCAGCGCATTCACACATATCGGTACAGAATTGTAATACTTTCAAGAACTCTCTAGATATTAACAGTTCAATATGATACATTGATGTTGCGAAATTGAATTTATAACATATTTCGTACGGAAAGTGCCCATTATTTGGCCTTCTTCAAGGATTTTATGGAGATACCGAATCCGTTGGTCACCAATTATAATAAAAATGATCAGTATCCTTAATTTTCTGCTTTAACGGTACATTTTAGTCAATCATTTCTACCGGAAATAAACAAAAAAAAATTATTTCTAATACAGCATAAATAGAATTCAACAATAGAGGGAAAATTTCAGGATGCTTTTCTCTTCCGCATTCATTCTTTGTTTACTGATGAAATTAGTAAAAGATCCTTCTCAAATCCTTAGACATTAACGTTACACATAGGATTTATAAAATTCCCCGAAGAAAAAATTAGGATTGAGTGATTGCAAATTATACAGTTGATGCGTTACTATCCTGTTAATATTATATATTGTATGCCCAGAAAACGAAAATTATTGATTTCCATACTAAAGAGCGGCGAGAATTGCAACCTAAAAAAACGATACTTTTCCTTCTATAGCTAATTATAACTTCAAAGATGAACATGAAAATGCATAGTCTAGTTTTCATTGAACCGTAGCGTACAATTTTCATGAAACTTTCATATATATGAACATATATATATATATATATATATATATATATATATATATATATATATATATATATATATATATATATATATATATATATATATATGTATATATATATATATATATATATATATATATATATATATATATATATATATATTTGTATATATATATATATATATATATATATATATATATATATATATATATATATATATATATATATATATATATATATATATTGTGTAATGCATTCATATAAAAATATAAAGTAAAGAGAACATAAGATACTGGGAGCCTAAAATCCAAAGCAGATTCTAAACAACATACATCTTTGCCATTAAATGTACATCTTTGCCGTTAACCCCATATGAAACCACGTTCGTGCGTATAGACATTTCCGTACACACATGGTTTCATATGTACAACAGTACTAACATACAACGAGCAAAGACAATTCTGTGTACACATGGTTTAATGTGTACAACAGCACAAACATACAATGAGCGAAGACTATCGCGTATTAAGTTACAAGAAAGTGTTAAAGGCACGCGCTGCAAAGCAAACAAAAACAAATTGCCTTGAACTTTTTCGCTTCCCTTTATGCACTTGACATTGCTCATATGCGGGGTCTAAGAATTTCTCATATGAATGCAATGTCTTTTTCTTTTTTTCTTATAGGAAATAAACACATGGAAATGAATGCATTTACCTCACGTAGAGTTAATGTTTTTTGGAATAATGCTATCACTATGAGAAATGCAATATATTTAGAATTGCTATTAAGAATATAGATTTTTTTTTGGAATAATGCATTCAATATGGGAAATGCAACGTATAGAATTGCTATTATGAACGTTGATTTTTTTTGCATAGTTTTTTTGAGATTGAACATTTGAAATAGGAAATTGTATGTAATATATTTTGCTAGAGTAAACGAAATATGTTCGAAATATGTTGAAAAAACTGAATATGTATTTGTATGAAAAACTAGGACAAAAATTGTGTAACTTTTTGTTGAGACGTTAAACCGGAGTGTATTCCTTTCGTGTCAACAAGTTTAAGTCATACTCAGGCTCTGACCGCCTAACCTATATGCGTTACTTAGACGCTCTATAATCTCTGGGCAATTATCACAAACAACTGTTTCTTCAAAAATAGGATAGCCGTTCAGGCTTTAACTCAACATGGCGATCCTGCTACTTTCTTCTAGCTCAACAGATACAAATGGACTTCGACGGGCTTTTAACAATATGGGAACCTTTTAGCCCGACCAGAGCTAAAGAAGAGGAATACGTTCCTGGACCTGTACAGAATACGTTCCTGGACCTGTACAGAGCTATTAACAAAACTAGCAACACAAATGTTACAACAGGAAAATTGATGAAACCAGGACCACAACCATTATCTATCGAAAAATACTGGCAACGGCATGGCAAACTTACCCGAGAACCAACGCCACACATCGAAGAAAAGCCAAAGAAGAAACGCGGCGGAAAAGCATTCAAACGACGCAAAGCAATTGCTGAATTGTACGTGCAATACCACACCACTGGCAACAAGACGGAAAAAGCTCAAATAAGGAAGTAGCTCAAAGCACTTAGGAAAACATAAAATTTTCTTGTAATTTCCAAATTCTACAATAATGTAATTTCCAAATTCAACAAAAATATAATGTAATGTAATTACAAAATCCTTTAAACACATTTAGTCTCAAAAACATACAAAACATTAAAATCATTTCCTTTCATCCATTTGAATTTTAACTTGATATAATGGGTATCGCAGATTCCAATATAAAAGAGACTATAGTCCTTGCAAATCAAGCTTCAAATGCAGCAAATCAGTACTCTGCAAACCAACTTGCTACGTACATTACTATTGTCATAATTGTCATGTTTCTGCTTTTTGAGCTATATCTGTTGGCCAAACGGTTCATTAAGAAAACCATAGTAAAAGAAGTTAACAAAACAAACAATGTTTAAGAGTACCCAGTTGTCCGCATTAATAAAAATTTTCGAAAATTTCAAAAAGAACCCTAACCGATCTTACAGCGAAACTTATCTGCTGAATACTCTTCTAAAATTAGATACATTAAAAACTCTTTTTGAGATTGAACTTAAACATTTAAATGAGCAAGACAAACTAGAACCCAAGAAAAAATTCAAGACTTATCAAAATATTATTAAACTCATATCGGACAAACGAGAGAACATAGAAACAACAGAAACAATGGCAACTACGGACCTATTCAGTGGCTTAAAGTCCATAACTGAGTTTTTAGACAAACCTAGGGATTTACACAGGTTCCTAACCGTAGTGAAAATCATCGAAAAATCAATTCCAGCTGACCAGAAGTCTGACTTTCTACAGCTTGTATTAAACACGAAACTATCATCAACAGCCAGAAACAAACTAAACTCCATAGAACCACCAAAAACTACAACCGAATGTACATCTTCAATGTACTTTCCATGTTCATGGTCACATGTACATCGTCAATGTAATTAGTCCATGTACATCTTCAATGTACATGGACTAAGTTCATGTGCAATTTATGCGCATTCTTCATGTTCTTCATGTTTCGGTTAATAATTCAAATCTTAAATCTATTCGACTATATGTATAATATCTCAAACCGAATTGGAGATACTCACCTGTTTTTCACACGTCGTGAATTCCTCAGACAAGGTCAGCTTACGATTACCTAAATCTCGTCTGGAAAATTTTCAGAAGGAATGTCATATTTCACCGCGTATCACATTCAAGACTGTCTGAGGAATTCGTGACGTGTACTTGGGTGCAGTCAGCACTTTTTACACTAAAATTATTATAAACGTGGGAAAGTCTAGAAATTCCCAGGTAAAATTAGCATGAACGTGGGAAAGGGTGCAAATTAGATTTTAAGATATAAATTAAGATGTTTTGTTAATAAAGCTATGATTCTGATTCTAAACGCCATAAACGTCTTTTGAATTGAGTTTGGTTGAGTCGTCTCAGTATTGCACTGACCGACTTTAGGGAATAATTGATAACAGTTGTCTCAGTATTGAACTGATCAACTGGCTTATCAAGTACTTCGTTTGGTTTTGGAAGCCCTTGGTATTTGGACCGAAGTCTTAAATTTTAACCAGCGAAGCGGCAGAAGAAAAGCCTTTTGTCGCTATAGAAACACCGATCTTGAAGCTAAACTTACTTCCATTTATAAATCCAAAAAAAACCTCTAGCAACATAGTACAAAAATTATCTAGTTGCACCCAGAACCAACACTCCATATCCCAATTCGCAGAAACGATAGAAAACCTTATTGCAGAACTAACATTAGTACAAACTGAACAAGTAGGAGAACAACATAGAAATATACTGAAACAAACAAATGACACCCTCGCATTCAATACTTTCAAAAATGGGATTACTAATAGAAACATTGTACAAACAATTGAAGCAAGCAGAGTTAGCACATTCAAAGAGGCAACAGAAATTGCTGAACAAGCTGAAACTACAGCAAAGGACAACAAAATTCTTCACTACAACAGAACAAATTACAATAGGAATAATCATAATACGAACTACGGGAATAATTATAACGAGTTTAGAAATAGAAATAACTATCAATATAACAATGGACAATTAAACTATAGACATAACAATAACCAACGTAATAACAGATATAACAGCAATGATAAACAACATAACATCAATAGGCCAACGAACAGCAGGGACAACCGAAACTTCGGACAAGCAAGAGAATACAATCGAAGACAAAGAGCAAGAAGTACAAACAATGGGACTCTCTGTTTGAGCTGATTGATTTAGCCGACATTTATTGGAGGAATGTTTATGTGGTCGCTACAAATTGGAAACATCGAACAATCGTGTTCCCTTATGGTGTTACTTTTGCAAATTAAGAAAAAAATTATTTCGGAATTGAAACTCGCAATTCAAGCAGCCCAAATCAAGTGAATTTTGGTGCAAAAATATTTTGTTTATCTAAAACTTTGGCAATAAATTACGGAACGTTGTGCCTTGCATTTCAATTTATCAATCCTTTGAAAATAAGTGTGATTTCCTCACCATTTCAATTAATTGTAAATTGCAATGATTTTGTTCAAGCACTCGTAACGTACTTCAAACAGGATTTCAATAAAAGTTTTCAGGCACCACGCACACCATCTACGGGCGCTCGTCGAGGATGTTGGCTGAGTGCCCGCTTATTTTATGTACATTTATTTATATTGATATTTATTTATATATATTGTATTGTTTTACATTGATAATAAAAATTAACCTAACGTGGTACTAGAGCAATGCATGTTATTGTAAGATTGCCTTCGTAAACGATTAAGTATTGCTGCATGCATATTATTGGCTATGTCAACTTTAATTGTTGTAACTTGAACAGGGACCGATCCCATAATTCCAATTTGTCGAGCTGAGACGATATCATTTACAATTCGTTGCGTTATTTGATCTTGTTCGTACAAATAGTTGGATTTTTTTTTATAAATAAAAATTTTTTTATGGACGTACTTCAGACAAAATGAGGAATGATATTAAATTTCTGATATAATTTCGGAAACATTAGTAATAAATAGTTTACTTTGCAATAATTTGAAAGTACATAAATATTTGTAATTGAAATAGTCTGTCTGGTCTATAAACGAGAGAAATAAACTGAAAAGATGAATCGTTAAAATATTCAACGTTGGCTGGCGCCTCCACTATGATGAGCTAACGATCGGGTGAGCTAACCCCTTTTTAATTCGTTTACAGGTGCCCCCGCAGGGTAGAGTGGCCTTCCGCTCGCGTGCCTATTTATGGTATAGTGTTATGTGATTCCATCACATAATACTATAACATAAAAAAGAGAAATTCACGCAAATTACGTTCCGTTTAAATGGAACACATGGCCACGTCTACATTGGATCTTGATCCGGTTGGGGGGTGCGGGGGCACCGCCTCCACCTGGATGCTCTGCTCTTATTTGGGAGCCATAAGTATCGTCGGTAACGACGAAGTCCTCTCAAGTCCCGTCTGTTTTCGCTAGGCCCAGTTTGTTATTGGCTTTAAGCAATTTCCACTTGTAGGAGGTTACTTCGGCCTCGACACCTGTCGATCCGCATTTGATCTCTTAATTCGTGAATGCGAAATTTTTTTGTAGGGGGTCCTTGTGCTGGGGAAAAGAATCCGCCCACGACACCATAATGCTAGTCTTCCAGCGCATTCACACATATCGGTACAGAATTGTAATACTTTCAAGAACTCTCTAGATATTAACAGTTCAATATGATACATTGATGTTGCGAAATTGAATTTATAACATATTTCGTACGGAAAGTGCCCATTATTTGGCCTTCTTCAAGGATTTTATGGAGATACCGAATCCGTTGGTCACCAATTATAATAAAAATGATCAGTATCCTTAATTTTCTGCTTTAACGGTACATTTTAGTCAATCATTTCTACCGGAAATAAACAAAAAAAAATTATTTCTAATACAGCATAAATAGAATTCAACAATAGAGGGAAAATTTCAGGATGCTTTTCTCTTCCGCATTCATTCTTTGTTTACTGATGAAATTAGTAAAAGATCCTTCTCAAATCCTTAGACATTAACGTTACACATAGGATTTATAAAATTCCCCGAAGAAAAAATTAGGATTGAGTGATTGCAAATTATACAGTTGATGCGTTACTATCCTGTTAATATTATATATTGTATGCCCAGAAAACGAAAATTATTGATTTCCATACTAAAGAGCGGCGAGAATTGCAACCTAAAAAAACGATACTTTTCCTTCTATAGCTAATTATAACTTCAAAGATGAACATGAAAATGCATAGTCTAGTTTTCATTGAACCGTAGCGTACAATTTTCATGAAACTTTCATATATATGAACATATATATATATATATATATATATATATATATATATATATATATATATATATATATATATATATATATATATATATATATATATATTGTGTAATGCATTCATATAAAAATATAAAGTAAAGAGAACATAAGATACTGGGAGCCTAAAATCCAAAGCAGATTCTAAACAACATACATCTTTGCCATTAAATGTACATCTTTGCCGTTAACCCCATATGAAACCACGTTCGTGCGTATAGACATTTCCGTACACACATGGTTTCATATGTACAACAGTACTAACATACAACGAGCAAAGACAATTCTGTGTACACATGGTTTAATGTGTACAACAGCACAAACATACAATGAGCGAAGACTATCGCGTATTAAGTTACAAGAAAGTGTTAAAGGCACGCGCTGCAAAGCAAACAAAAACAAATTGCCTTGAACTTTTTCGCTTCCCTTTATGCACTTGACATTGCTCATATGCGGGGTCTAAGAATTTCTCATATGAATGCAATGTCTTTTTCTTTTTTTCTTATAGGAAATAAACACATGGAAATGAATGCATTTACCTCACGTAGAGTTAATGTTTTTTGGAATAATGCTATCACTATGAGAAATGCAATATATTTAGAATTGCTATTAAGAATATAGATTTTTTTTTGGAATAATGCATTCAATATGGGAAATGCAACGTATAGAATTGCTATTATGAACGTTGATTTTTTTTGCATAGTTTTTTTGAGATTGAACATTTGAAATAGGAAATTGTATGTAATATATTTTGCTAGAGTAAACGAAATATGTTCGAAATATGTTGAAAAAACTGAATATGTATTTGTATGAAAAACTAGGACAAAAATTGTGTAACTTTTTGTTGAGACGTTAAACCGGAGTGTATTCCTTTCGTGTCAACAAGTTTAAGTCATACTCAGGCTCTGACCGCCTAACCTATATGCGTTACTTAGACGCTCTATAATCTCTGGGCAATTATCACAAACAACTGTTTCTTCAAAAATAGGATAGCCGTTCAGGCTTTAACTCAACATGGCGATCCTGCTACTTTCTTCTAGCTCAACAGATACAAATGGACTTCGACGGGCTTTTAACAATATGGGAACCTTTTAGCCCGACCAGAGCTAAAGAAGAGGAATACGTTCCTGGACCTGTACAGAATACGTTCCTGGACCTGTACAGAGCTATTAACAAAACTAGCAACACAAATGTTACAACAGGAAAATTGATGAAACCAGGACCACAACCATTATCTATCGAAAAATACTGGCAACGGCATGGCAAACTTACCCGAGAACCAACGCCACACATCGAAGAAAAGCCAAAGAAGAAACGCGGCGGAAAAGCATTCAAACGACGCAAAGCAATTGCTGAATTGTACGTGCAATACCACACCACTGGCAACAAGACGGAAAAAGCTCAAATAAGGAAGTAGCTCAAAGCACTTAGGAAAACATAAAATTTTCTTGTAATTTCCAAATTCTACAATAATGTAATTTCCAAATTCAACAAAAATATAATGTAATGTAATTACAAAATCCTTTAAACACATTTAGTCTCAAAAACATACAAAACATTAAAATCATTTCCTTTCATCCATTTGAATTTTAACTTGATATAATGGGTATCGCAGATTCCAATATAAAAGAGACTATAGTCCTTGCAAATCAAGCTTCAAATGCAGCAAATCAGTACTCTGCAAACCAACTTGCTACGTACATTACTATTGTCATAATTGTCATGTTTCTGCTTTTTGAGCTATATCTGTTGGCCAAACGGTTCATTAAGAAAACCATAGTAAAAGAAGTTAACAAAACAAACAATGTTTAAGAGTACCCAGTTGTCCGCATTAATAAAAATTTTCGAAAATTTCAAAAAGAACCCTAACCGATCTTACAGCGAAACTTATCTGCTGAATACTCTTCTAAAATTAGATACATTAAAAACTCTTTTTGAGATTGAACTTAAACATTTAAATGAGCAAGACAAACTAGAACCCAAGAAAAAATTCAAGACTTATCAAAATATTATTAAACTCATATCGGACAAACGAGAGAACATAGAAACAACAGAAACAATGGCAACTACGGACCTATTCAGTGGCTTAAAGTCCATAACTGAGTTTTTAGACAAACCTAGGGATTTACACAGGTTCCTAACCGTAGTGAAAATCATCGAAAAATCAATTCCAGCTGACCAGAAGTCTGACTTTCTACAGCTTGTATTAAACACGAAACTATCATCAACAGCCAGAAACAAACTAAACTCCATAGAACCACCAAAAACTACAACCGAATGTACATCTTCAATGTACTTTCCATGTTCATGGTCACATGTACATCGTCAATGTAATTAGTCCATGTACATCTTCAATGTACATGGACTAAGTTCATGTGCAATTTATGCGCATTCTTCATGTTCTTCATGTTTCGGTTAATAATTCAAATCTTAAATCTATTCGACTATATGTATAATATCTCAAACCGAATTGGAGATACTCACCTGTTTTTCACACGTCGTGAATTCCTCAGACAAGGTCAGCTTACGATTACCTAAATCTCGTCTGGAAAATTTTCAGAAGGAATGTCATATTTCACCGCGTATCACATTCAAGACTGTCTGAGGAATTCGTGACGTGTACTTGGGTGCAGTCAGCACTTTTTACACTAAAATTATTATAAACGTGGGAAAGTCTAGAAATTCCCAGGTAAAATTAGCATGAACGTGGGAAAGGGTGCAAATTAGATTTTAAGATATAAATTAAGATGTTTTGTTAATAAAGCTATGATTCTGATTCTAAACGCCATAAACGTCTTTTGAATTGAGTTTGGTTGAGTCGTCTCAGTATTGCACTGACCGACTTTAGGGAATAATTGATAACAGTTGTCTCAGTATTGAACTGATCAACTGGCTTATCAAGTACTTCGTTTGGTTTTGGAAGCCCTTGGTATTTGGACCGAAGTCTTAAATTTTAACCAGCGAAGCGGCAGAAGAAAAGCCTTTTGTCGCTATAGAAACACCGATCTTGAAGCTAAACTTACTTCCATTTATAAATCCAAAAAAAACCTCTAGCAACATAGTACAAAAATTATCTAGTTGCACCCAGAACCAACACTCCATATCCCAATTCGCAGAAACGATAGAAAACCTTATTGCAGAACTAACATTAGTACAAATTGAACAAGTAGGAGAACAACATAGAAATATACTGAAACAAACAAATTACACCCTCGCATTCAATACTTTCAAAAATGGGATTACTAATAGAAACATTGTACAAACAATTGAAGCAAGCAGAGTTAGCACATTCAAAGAGGCAACAGAAATTGCTGAACAAGCTGAAACTACAGCAAAGGACAACAAAATTCTTCACTACAACAGAACAAATTACAATAGGAATAATCATAATACGAACTACGGGAATAATTATAACGAGTTTAGAAATAGAAATAACTATCAATATAACAATGGACAATTAAACTATAGACATAACAATAACCAACGTAATAACAGATATAACAGCAATGATAAACAACATAACAACAATAGGCCAACGAACAGCAGGGACAACCGAAACTTCGGACAAGCAAGAGAATACAATCGAAGACAAAGAAATAACGCTAGAATATACTTGGCAGATTTCCAGGGAAACGAAAACTCCCCAGACACCAACCAGTAAATAAAACCGGTCAATCGGGGAATGAGAATACTAACAAAACATACAAAATAAATCCAACCAATTACAATGAAGACATATCAAACCACATAGTCTTACAAATTCATAATCAAAAACTCACATTCTTGGTGGACACAGGTGCAGACATATCTATTTGCAAAAATTTATTCGACTATATAAGCATCAATAATCATGAATCCTGTCGGTCGTCAGGAATAACCGAACAAAGCATTCAAACACTTGGAATCGCAAACCTACAAACAAACCTACCCGAAACCAACATTCTACACAAATTCCAAATAGCAGAAAAAAACTTTCCCCTCCGAACAAGTGGTATATTAGGCAGAGATTTCCTACATAAATATTATGCAAATATAAACTACGAAACTTTGCTATTTTCTTTCAAATATGATAACAATCTAATTACACTACCACTCGAAACAAAGATATACAATATAAGAATACCACCCCGCTCGGAGATAATCCACCCAATAAACATTGATAACAAGGAAGACAGCCTTATTTGTGGAAAACACATCTCTGAAAACATTTTTATAAGTAATACCCTTATCCCGGCACAAGGCATCAAACACGTTAGAATTCTCAACACTTCCGACAATGAAGAAATTATACAAAGTCTGCAATTAGAAATCAAACCACTAACAAAGAACCACGTATTACACTGCAACAAAAAAAAAGCAAATCATCGTTGGCCCAAATTAAAAGAATTGCTACACATAAACTCCAAAGACGAGGTGGCCAAAACCACAATAGAAAATATATGCAGAGAATACCATGATATATTCCATTAAGAAGGTGAAAAATTAACCTGCAATAATTTTTACACACAACATCTGCATACAATTTATATAACTCCAGTGTACATAAAAAATTATCGAATGCCTCATGCACATACTGTCGAAATTAACAACCAAGTCAACGACCTGATTGACAAAGATGTGATAGAACCATCTACAAGTCCGTACAATTCACCAATGTTAGTAGTCCCCAAACATTCCAGTGATGATACCAAAAAATGGCGATTGGTAGTCGATTATTGTCAACTAAATAAAAAATTAGTCAATGACAAATTTCCCCTCACTCGTCTTGACGATATACTAGATCGCATAGGAAGAGCCAAATACTTCTCTACACTCGACATGACGAGCTCATTCCATCAAATAGAACTCGACCACGAATCACGGCCCATGACAGCATTTTCGTCCAGCAACGGACATTACCAATTCAAAAGATTGCCTTTTGGATAAAAATATCCTCAAATAGTTTTCAGCGCATGTTAACCAAAGCTTTATCCGGATTAGATGCAAACGCGTTCCTATATGTCGACGACATCATAGTCTTTGGCTGTTCCTTAAAACATCACAACCAAAACCTCGTAAGAACTTTGGAACGACTCCGTATGTACAATCTTTAACAAAACCCTTCAAAATGTAATTTCGTACAATCCGAAGTCGTTTACTTAGGACACCTAATCACCAGCAAAGGCGTAACAGCCAATCCCACGAAATGCGCAGCTGTCAACAACTATCCAATTCCACAAAACGCAGATGATGTAAGACGTTTTGTCGCCTTCTGTAATTACTACAGACGATTCGTCCAAAATTTCGCAGCCATTGCAAAACCTCTCAATGAGCTGCTCAAGAAGAACAAAAAGTTTGACTGGAACGAAAAATGCCAACTAGCTTTCCAATCCCTAAAAAACTCCATTACCTCCCCACAAATTCTACAATACCCCGACGTTGAAAAAGAATTTATACTAACAACAGACGCATCTGATTATGCCCTAGGAGCCGTTCTATCACAAGGCATCATTGGAGAAGATCTACCGATATCCTACGCTAGCAGATCCCTAACAAAACATGAACTCAATAAATCAGTAGTAGAAAAAGAACTCCTTGCAATCTATTGGGGAATAAACCATTTTCGCCCCTACCTGTATGGAAAGAAATTTACAGTCGTCACAGACCACCGACCCTTAGTATCCTTATTTGTAAATCGTAACCCCTCCCATAAATTAACCAGAATGCGCTTAGACCTAATGGACTATGATTTCGATATCGTGTATAAACAAGGCAAAATAAATACTAACGCAGATGCCCTATCGCGTATAAAAATAAATTCTAATGATTTAAAACAAATGATACCTACAATAATAAACGTTATAACTCGTAGCAAAACCAAAAAACCAACAAACCCTGTGACCACAAACACGGCAACAACTACCTCCAACATCGAGCCTGATCAACTCAATATGTGGGAAGGTACTTCAATTTCTGACATAAGAAAATTGCCAACACTAAAATTTGAGCTCAATAAAAATGAAAATAATAAAAGTTTGCCATTTACAATGATAATAAAAAATAAAAATATGATAATCGTGAAGTACAGTGATAATCCATCCTTAGACTTAGGTCAGGTTTTGGAGAAACTAATACTAAAACTATTAATAAACAGTATCATGAGGATAGCGCTATCTAAAAACGATGAAATATTCAAATATATAAATAAAAATGAACTAATCGATATGTATAATAAAAAGCATGCAAAAATAATAAAAAATAGGCAAACTAAAATACAAATAATGTTATATAATCCCCCGAGACACGTTGAACAAAAAGCCGATCAAATAAGATTGATCAGCGAATATCACGAGTCAAGGTGCGGAGGTCACACGGGCATAAAAAGGACAATTGCAAAACTAAAACAAAAGTACATCTGGAAGAATATGAACAAAATGGTTAAAACTATAATACAACAATGTAACACTTGCAATAAAAACAAAATAACACTACATACCAAAGAAAAACTAACAATTACCGATACACCATCTACACCATTCGAAATCATAGCCATTGACACAGTCGGACCATTACGAATTTCTAACGGGTTCAGATATATACTTACAGCACAATGCGAACTAACCAAATTTGTAGAAGCCATACCTATCCATACCAAAGAAGCCAACGTAGTAGCAAAAACAATAGTCGAGAACATAATCCTGAGATACGGCCACTTTAAAACGGTTAAAACAGACAGAGGGACTGAATACGTAAACGAGCTATTCAAAAGCATTTGCAAAACCTTGAACATAGAACACAAAACATCTATCCCATAACACCATGAAACATTAGGTTCACTAGAACGAAATCATAGAGTATTAAACGAATACCTACTAACTTTCTGTGAGGACAATGAATGGAAAAACCATATTCCTTTTTACACCTTCGCATACAACACTACACCGCATAGCGAAACAAATTATTCACCTTTTGAATTAGTCTTCGGAAGATTAGCTAGTTTAACAAGTGACTACGACAGTTCAAAACCCATTTACGATTATGACAACTACCTAACAGAACTTAAATTACGACTATATCACGCACAACAAACTGCATATAAAATCTTAATTGAATCAAAATCAAAAAGAGCCAAATCAAATAGCATTAAAATAAACCCATTAAATATAGTAGCTGGTGACTGGGTATATCTCAAAACACAGAAAACAAACAAATTAGACAGTCCATACGAAGGACTATTTCAAGTAATTGAAAACCAAGGAGTAAATACCCTCATAAGCAAAAATAACAAGAATATATTAGTCTATAATAATAGATTAAAAAGGAAACCACAACCAACAGATATAAACCCATAAACAACAAAAAAAAAAAAATTTTTTTTAGTCAAAAATAAGAAAAACCAAAATAGGAAATGTAAATATCTTAACGTACACACCCTAAGGAATAACGTTTATATATATTTTGTAATATCAGCACAAAAAAAAATTTTTTTATTTTTCTATCGGACCGAGGTGTAATGCATTCATATAAACATATAAACTAAAGAGAACATAAGATACTGGGAGCCTAAAATCCAAAGCAGATTCTAAACAACATACATCTTTGCCATTAAATGTACATCTTTCCCGTTAACCCCATATGAAACCACGTTCGTACGTATAGACATTTCCGTACACACATGGTTTCATATGTACAACAGTACTAACATACAACGAGCAAAGACAATTCTGTGTACACATGGTTTAATGTGTACAACAGCACAAACATACAATGAGCGAAGACTATCGCGTATTAAGTTACAAGAAAGT
>OZ017740.1:234233647-234251147 GCA_963969285.1 Odontomyia ornata | reverse complement strand
GTGTAAGTTTAGGTTGTTCAAACTGAGTCGGTTGTATATTTTTCGCAGCTTATCAATGTGGTTTGCTAAATTTTTTTCGTAAACGACTTCATCGTCTAGGTAGACAAAACAGTCCGAACCCTTGGAGACCGGTGAGTATGTAGTTCATCATACGTTGGAAGGTTGCCGGTGCTCCTTTCAGCCGAAACGGCATTCGCTTAAATTCTTAATGCCCATAATTGATGCTGAATGCTGTTTTGGGTCGGTCCTTGAGTTGTCCTTGTACTTGGTGATAGCCGCTGGCTAGATCCAGCGTACTATGGCTTACTGGAATGCCTAAGTTGGTCGAGGATTTCCTCGATACGTGGAAAGGCAAAGGCGTCACCTATAGTTTTCTCGTTTAGTTTACGAAAATTGACTACGACTCTCCATTTTTAGAGCCATTGGGTCCTGCTTTCTTTGGTACGACCAATAGGGGGGGGTTCCACGGACTTTTGCTGGGCTGGACGATATTGTTGTCCA
Source organism: Odontomyia ornata (assembly GCA_963969285.1). NCBI lineage: Eukaryota > Metazoa > Arthropoda > Insecta > Diptera > Stratiomyidae > Odontomyia > Odontomyia ornata. The sequence continues at coordinate 234,250,646 of OZ017740.1, read as the reverse complement.
GCATTTCCTTTAGTTTGGTGGTTATCTCCATTTGTGGCTGACTAAGTCTGTACATTTTTTGGTTGTTAGGTGCCTGATCCGTGATTAGTGGTATTTCGTGGCTGATAGCTTTAGTGTAACTTAGTTTGTCTCCGGGCAAGAAAAATATGTCGTAGTATTCTCCACATAGTTGGATGATGGCTGTTTTTTCTTCTGAGTTTAAATGCTCGTATAGGATTAATTCTTGTGCATGGTTTTGTGGGACGAAATTTGCTCATTTGGGGTTGCGTTTAAGTACCCAATTTGCTTCGAGAAATTGCTATGTTATGTACCGGGTTCTTCGGTGTCTAGGAGTCGGATAAAGTAATCTAGTTTTTCGAGCCGAAGCGTTGCTTGTTCTAGTGTGACGTTGTTTGCTTGGAGTTGAGAATTCCTATTACGGGGTTTGATGAGTTGTTGATGTAGACGTCATCAGCTATGTCCATGCCGGAGCACAGCATTTCCTGTTTTAACACTATCGGCATTTTTATTAAATTTTGGTTTTGTGGTTGGAGCGTAATGATTTATTTCCACGTCACCTGATGACACTCGCGATTTTCGGTATACTCAACATCAGTCTATCCTGTCGGGTGCGTCACACCTTGGACCACGCGCTTGTGTTTGTCGACGCTTCAGGTGAGTTATGATATTGTGGAGTATCCATTGCCCTAAATAGGGCATTGATTAATCCAACATCGGCTCGCGCTGCTTGGGACTCCACACTTAGGGCTGACCTTAGTGGTCGTATGCCAGTGCCTTTCGAAGTCTCAGTCGCGTTCCGTTGTTGCTGAATCTTTCCTGTTGGGCTTTCCAGTGGAATTGCGAATTCCTCCGGATTAAGCCTAGTTGGGGGGAAGGTTAGCTTTCTCCTGGGACCCTCAACATTGCAGCTGTGGAATAGGAAATCGTTACCCAAATGCCCATCATTGGGTATGCCAGTGGTTTCGTCCACCACTTGAAATGTACAAGGTAGGGAGGTGGGGTCACCAAAGGAACTTACCAGTGTCAGTTTATTGTGTTCGTTGATTTGGCAGTCGCACTTTAATGCCTGTTTTTTGATTAGGTTTATTTCCGCACCCGTGTCGAAATGAATTGATTCTTTATGTTTTTGTTTATATCTAGTGGCAGAGAGGCTGTTATTCAGTTGGATTTAGATGTTTGTTCTTTAGTAAATTTTGGTTTATGTTGAGGCCTGCGTTTAACTGGCATCTTCTTGCTAGTTCCCTCTTTAATGCCTATTTTTTCGAGCCGGGGGTATTTCGCTCGAATGTTCCCCGCCTCCCTGAGCTATTGATACCCACTTTTTTTTCTGGAAGCAATCGTCTACCGTGTGCGTTCTTCTCTCGCAGAAATCGCACGTCACTTGTATGTGATAGACCCTGGGACTATCAGATGTAGTTATATGGAGATATTGGTGGGGGTTTAGTCTTGCAGTCTCTCTGGTCGTATCCATACTCTTTGCAGGTATCGCAAAATGGAGTATTTTTGCGACCAAGACACTCAGAGTATGTGTGTCCCCTTTTGTTGCAGAAACTGCACGTTATTCTTTTAGCTACGTTGGATGTTTTGCTTTGGGTGTTCGTATCGGGTAGGGAGACTATTCGCTACTGCTGACCACGAGGGTTTAAGAGTTGTGGATATGGGTTGATATTGGGCATGGAGGCCGTGTGGTGCTGCTGTTCACCATGATTTACGAGTTGTGAGTGTGGTATATAAAAGTTTATTAAGGGGGTGTTGATTGGCACTCCTTGTGTTGGGACTATTGCATTGTTCTGACCTAGCAGCGATGTGTTAATTCGTGGTAGGTCCTCCACGCGCGTATCAGGAACTGCGTTGGGGTGGATCGCGATTGTTTATGTTTTGTAAAGTATCAAATGACTTCGATTGATGGGGATTCTCTGTTCTTATCATGATTTCGTATGGTTGGAGATAATGTTTGCTTAGTGTTGTAGTTGGTTTAGCTATCAAATGACTTCCAATGGTAAGGATTCCGTGATGTGGTCACAATTTCGTTTGGTTGGAGATAATGTTTACTTAGCGTTGTAGTTGTTTCGTTGTAGTTGTTTAAGTTCTAGTTTAAAAATGCTATCCAATCATTTTGTATAATCGCCTTGGCCTTGTTGGCGGTTGCGAGGAAGGTACATGTTTATGTTTTGTTAAGTATCAAATGACTTCCATTGATGGATATTCTCTGTTGTTATCATGATTTCGTTTGGTTGGAAATAATGTTTATTTAGCGTTGTAGTTGATTTAGTTATCAAACGACTTCTATTGATGAGGATTCCGTGATGTCGTCACAATTTCGTTTGGTTGGAAATAATGTTTACTTAGCATTGTAGGTGTTTTAGTTCTAGTTTGAACTTAAATGAATACATGCTACTTCTTTAATGTGCTAATTATTAAGCTGCTGGTTGTTGGTTTCTTAGATAGGTGCTACTTATGTGACGTTAGTTTATTTATTGGTTGCACTACTTGTTCGTAGGCTTCTTAGATGTGTAAATACTATTGCTTTATTGGTTGTGCTGTTAATTGTTATGCTTATTTATTGGTTGCGCCACTAGTTCGTAGGTTTCTTAGATGTGCTAGCTATTAGATAACTTTTTATGGAATTGTTTTGCAGCTACATATAAATGAGTTGCATATTTTGAATAATAATTTGTTTGAAAAATTATTAGGGAAGAAAAATGTTAGAAGAAGGTGGTTTCGACGTGTGCACTAATTCTCCTCAGGCCATCACACTTTGATACACACCGGTGATGGCGACCACCATGCTCAGAGGTGAGGGAGTTAATTTTTTAATTTTTCTACTTATGCAAACTCAATATGTTTTTGTATCTGCAAGTTATATTCAAGGTAAATTTCTCTTGTAAGCACTTGTATTAGCTAAACTTTTTTTTTTTAATTGGATCATTTCACCCTTTTCACATCAATTTAATGTAAATCTATACGACAAATTTGCTCTACATTTGAAGCTTTATCTAACGTCGCGCGGATATCGATCACTCTTTCGGATGGCTCCGATAGCTTTTTAAATTACTTTTTATGGAATTGTTTTGCAGCTACATATAAATGAGTTGCATATTTTGAATAATAATTTTTCTGAAAAATTATTAGGGAAGAAAAATGTTAGAAGAAGGTGGTTTCGACGTGTGCACTAATTCTCCTCAGGCCATCACACTTTGATACACACCGGTGATGGCGACCACCATGCTCAGAGGTGAGGGAGTTAATTTTTTAATTTTTCTACTTATGCAAACTCAATATGTTTTTGTATCTGCAAGTTATATTCAAGGTAAATTTCTCTTGTAAGTACTTGTATTAGCTAAACTTTTTTTTTTTAATTGGATCATTTCACCCTTTTCACATCAATTTAATGTAAATCTATACGACAAATTTGCTCTACATTTGAAGCTTTATCTAACGTCGCGCGGATATCGATCACTCTTTCGGGTGGCTCCGATAGCTTTTTAAATTACTTTTTATGGAATTGTTTTGCAGCTACATATAAATGAGTTGCATATTTTGAATAATAATTTTTCTGAAAAATTATTAGGGAAGAAAAATGTTAGAATAATAAAAAATAAAAAGTAATTTAAAAAGCTATCGGAGCCATCCGAAAGAGTGATCGATATCCGCGCGACGTTAGATAAAGCTTCAAATGTAGAGCAAATTTGTCGTATAGATTTACATTAAATTGATGTGAAAAGGGTGAAATCATCCAATTAAAAAAAAAAGTTTAGCTAATACAAGTACTTACAAGAGAAATTTACCTTGAATATAACTTGCAGATACAAAAACATATTGAGTTTGCATAAGTAGAAAAATTAAAAAATTAACTCCCTCACCTCTGAGCATGGTGGTCGCCATCACCGGTGTGTATCAAAGTGTGATGGCCTGAGGAGAATTAGTGCACACGTCGAAACCACCTTCTTCTAACATTTTTCTTCCCTAATAATTTTTCAGAAAAATTATTATTCAAAATATGCAACTCATTTATATGTAGCTGCAAAACAATTCCATAAAAAGTAATTTAAAAAGCTATCGGAGCCATCCGAAAGAGTGATCGATATCCGCGCAACGTTAGATAAAGCTTCAAATGTAGAGCAAATTTGTCGTATAGATTTACATTAAATTGATGTGAAAAGGGTGAAATGATCCAATTAAAAAAAAAAAGTTTAGCTAATACAAGTACTTACAAGAGAAATTTACCTTGAATATAACTTGCAGATACAAAAACATATTGAGTTTGCATAAGTAGAAAAATTAAAAAATTAACTCCCTCACCTCTGAGCATGGTGGTCGCCATCACCGGTGTGTATCAAAGTGTGATGGCCTGAGGAGAATTAGTGCACACGTCGAAACCACCTTCTTCTAACATTTTTCTTCCCTAATAATTTTTCAGAAAAATTATTATTCAAAATATGCAACTCATTTATATGTAGCTGCAAAACAATTCCATAAAAAGTAATTTAAAAAGCTATCGGAGCCATCCGAAAGAGTGATCGATATCCGCGCGACGTTAGATAAAGCTTCAAATGTAGAGCAAATTTGTCGTATAGATTTACATTAAATTGATGTGAAAAGGGTGAAATGATCCAATTAAAAAAAAAAGTTTAGCTAATAAAAGTACTTACAAGAGAAATTTACCTTGAATATAACTTGCAGATACAAAAACATATTGAGTTTGGATAAGTAGAAAAATTAAAAAATTAACTCCCTCACCTCTGAGCATGGTGGTCGCCATCACCGGTGTGTACCAAAGTGTGATGGCCTGAGGAGAATTAGTGCACACGTCGAAACCACCTTCTTCTAACATTTTTCTTCCCTAATAATTTTTCAGAAAAATTATTATTCAAAATATGCAACTCATTTATATGTAGCTGCAAAACAATTCCATAAAAAGTAATTTAAAAAGCTATCGGAGCCATCCTAAAGAGTGATCGATATCCGCGCGACGTTAGATAAAGCTTCAAATGTAGAGCAAATTTGTCGTATAGATTTACATTAAATTGATGTGAAAAGGGTGAAATGATCCAATTAAAAAAAAAAAAAAAAAAGTTTAGCTAATATTAGATAACGTTAATTATTATTTTTATTTATTGGTTGCGCTACTAGTTTGTAAGTTTCTTAGATGTGTAAATACTATTGTTTTGTTGGTAGTGCTAGCTATTAGGTTTCTTAAATGTGTGAATACTATTGTTTTGTTATTGTGCTAGCTATTAGGTTGCGTTAATTATTATGTAACACTACCGAGGTACTAGATCAACACATATAGAATAATTTCAGACGAAATTCGAGCTGGAGATACAATGAAACTAATAAATCGTAACGACCACTATCAACTAAATATGCGCAAAATAAGTGCCATATTCGATCATCCGCTCATCTAATTTCAGTCCGATATCCTAGCTGACTCCCCGTACAACCCGTTTCAGACTCACCTACCCCTTTATAGGGGCACTATGAGGGTGTTATGTACATGCACCGTGTTGGACATTCAAGGTTTGATTGTTGCCAGATAATAGCATCAAACTAATCTGACTATGTTTGGCTGGAGAGTTTTGACAAACTAATTTTATTACCGGAATCAGTCAATTATTACAATTGCTGGTATTGTATCCATATGAACCTGCGTTAGATATTGAAAAACACGAGTTTTTTTTTCTAAATTTCAACTACTTTATTTCATGCTCCCTTATGAACTAACTAATATAATTTTACGTTTCATGACATAAGAGTATACTGTGGTGACATAGTGTTGCCAGATTATATTAAACGTAAAAATAGGATATAACAGCTGGACTATGTCGCAACTTGTATTTTTTTCTTTCCTTGGCATCCAATAAACAGGTAAGGGTACCAAAAAATTGGCTTTAGAGCTTTAGCCTATGCGCCAGCGATCACGCCTGGAAATCACTATTTCGAACCCAGATGGCGGCAGTTCGTTAGGATACCATAATGCAGGACTATTAGCATGGTGTTGCTCACTCAGCAGCATAACGTCGACGTTCATGTCCCTCGCAAACTGCTCAAGCAGATTTTGGGCAGTTGAACTGCGGTGTAGGTTTAGCTGAAGGATGCGGGTCATCGAAGTTCTAATTTTGCCTTGGCTAGGGCTTCCTGGAAAACCTAGCATTTTCCTGATCCCAAGACGTGTCCGACATCATGTCTTGGATTAGCATCCTTGCAAAGTATACAGTGTACCTCCTTCGTACACTCTTTTCTTTTATGTCCCATTTCACCGCATTTGTAACATAGAGAACTCCTATCGGGTCCTCTGCATACTTGTGAAGTGTGACCATAGCCAAGGCATTTGAAACATTGAAGATTGCTCTTCGCCGTATCCTACAGATAACCCACCCTATTCGTACTTTGCCCTTGTTCAGAAATTATTCGGCGTCCTTTTCGGTCAAGTCAATTATGGCCATGCGTTGTTCCCTATGGTTTTCTGGTGTCAGCCTCGCCTTGATCCCGTTGAGGACTTTCTCTACTGCGTCGCAGAATGCTGTCCTATTCTCGGCCTCTGCTGCGAATTCGACCATTATGTGGCCCGACCGCGTTGGTCGTCCTGCTTTAATAGCAGTGTAAGTGCCTTCGGGCCTTACGTTTCCCCTGATGTCCCGCAGCACCTCCGCGTAGGATCGGTGATTGTGGAATTTTACAAGCAGTGCCTGTACCGAGGTGTGCCTGTACCGAGGTTTTCGTCGGGACTTCTTTCTCTTCTGTTTTGCATCGGGTCGTTTTTCTTCTTTGGCGTCCGTGCGAACTTAACTTTCTGGAACTTTTTGAAGGAGTTTCTTAGCGGCTTTGTTCGCTCCTTTCGCAAGCACTGTCTGGAACCCCTGATCCGGGACTCCGCGCCCATCAAGTGTCTCTTCGTTCCTTCTTTTATCCCGATCTCCTTCGATTTGGCTGGACGCCATTCTTTTATTAATTTTTAATTGTGGAGCTGTCTGCATTAGCCCTCTAGATTTTGCCACCGGCGCTTCCTTAGCCTTTCACTCTTCTTCGGCCTTTAACCAGCTCATCCGATAGTGCCGTATCCTCTAGTTCAAGAAGCCTAATCCTTACTGCATTGGTGATTTTTGGCGAGTCGCATGCAGGTTGTATTCTTTTTAGAACAACTCCCGCTTTTCGGAATAGCCTTTCTTCTTCATGTTGCTGGGCGGCAATTGTACTTTGCCGCCATCATCCTTGGGAGAGGTTATCGGCTTCTGTTTCTGAATACAGTACAGGTGAAATGACACATCGTCGCTTTAATTGCCTGGTCACTCGTTTCTTCTCCAGCCGTAATCTCCTCGTTGACTTTAGGATGGTTCTTTACTAATTCGGGATTTACGACCCTTGCTTCAATCCATTCGGTAGCGATTGCAGCAGTGATCATCGAATTCTCGAGTTCCTTTATATTTTTCTCCACCGCTCCAACATCTGGCGCGTCCTGCAGAGTTTCCCGCTTTTCCTTCATAGGACGCTCTGGCGTTCGCATAATTTTTTTGCTGCGCCCGAATGCCACAGGAATCTCAGTCTGGACCAGACTGTCTGTTAATCTCCGTTTTTTGTCCGTCTTCACTGTCTTTGTATTAATCGTCGTTTTTGTCGTCGTTAGTACCGCTCTCGATGTGCTGTTAACATCGTGGCTGCAGCCGATGTTTGCGTCGTCGTTATTGTTATTTTTGCATTCTTTGTTTGGATTTTTGTTTATCTTTTTTAAGGGATTTTGGTTGCTCCAGTTTTATTGGGTCGCCCCTCGGAGCCGCTATCTTTGTTCGTGTGTGTAGTCGCCTTTTTGGTCCCATGGTTATCTTTGCAGAGCAGGGAGACCATGCGAGGTTTGGCACAAGCTCACTTGGGGACAAATGCTCAGAGCCAGACCAGCGTTAATCGGGAGTCCGTCTCAAGCGAACCTACACCACCAACCCAATGGTGCGAACTTCGAACGTACTCCGAGGCCTGCCAACGTTTTACCGGGACGCAGACGGTATGATAGTTGAATTGGAGCCGTTCACACACGAATGTCACCTCGGCGCTACTGTGCAAAGCAACTAGGTCCAAAACATCATATCCGCCAGCCCAAAGCATGAATTCCAATGCGTTGTCCAACGCGTAGTCCAGATCCAGTCAGAGTCGTTACCTGTCATCCCAGGAGGGAGCCTCACGGCACCCCCATGTCCTCGGGTCCGTGGGCGCAGCGCTCCGCTAAGAATGCTGGCCTCCAAGAGTGCCCTTGTCGACCGGCATTCCCCCTGCGGGAATTTACTCGGGTACGTGGGGGTCTGTTACGACAATCATTAGAGACCTCACCTCTGGCTAGACCAAATGCTGTCACGAAAGCAAATCATCCCAATATAGAAATATAAATAATTGCAGTCAGCGTAATTTAACGCGCAATCAGTCCACGAGGTATAACTCGATACCAATAACAAAATGGGGTATCGTATATGAAGGAGGCCGATCCAGCCTTATAGCTGATGCATTCCATTATCGTTTTAAAGCTATGGGAGGGACACAAGATGTCCCCCTGAATCAATCAACCCAAAGCTTCCATGTCTTTCTGAACAATCCCGCCCTTGGATGGTACTGGAAGTACCACGAGATGAATCCACTGGCACTTGATTGGGATTCGCTCACACAAGCTCTCACGAACAGATTTTCACACGCTCGTGTAATATTGACATTCGTCGACAGATGGACTCACGTAGCCAAGGACAAGTGAGCCATTCATCGAATTTTTCGATGCCTTAGAAACCATGTCATTACAACTCCAGCAGAGTATGTCCGACTTGGATATGCAACACCTGTTATTCCGTAATATGACTCGTCATTTGCGAGATCACCTCGCAGGTTGACATTTTTCTACAAACCAAGAGCTTGTTCGCTATTGCACTTCCATCGAGTCAGTATGGAATTTGAGCCATCCTGAGCGACCCATCGCTTCTACACGTGTCGTGCATGAGATAGCACATCCTTCCTTTTGGAACTTCCCAATAAAAGTGCCCGTGGAAGTACTTTGATCGTCGGATCCCTCTAATAGTCCCGAATTCCGGATATGCTGGAATTACAAAGAGATGGGACATTCTTTTGGCAACTGACCAACTCCGGCACAAAGTGTCTTTTGTTTTGGTTGCGGTACTCCGGGAGTCCGCAAATCTCAGTGTCCCAATTGTAAGCCTCCGGGAAACTATTCCAGAAGCGGCCCAAATATGAGGGATCGGCACGCTCCCAACCCTTGAAATCCAAACCCTCGTGCCTCGACTCACCGGAAAGTCAATACTGTAGACGCAGCCATCAATGTGGATCCCGAATTGCGTCGTCAACACTAAGTCCGAATAATACATCGGATTGTTTCCTAGTTTCTCTGTCGAACGAATCCCTGATTTTGTAACTGATACTAGCGTCAATTCTATCACCTCTCACACTACACGTATTGATGGAAGACATTATTTCCGCGCTAAATGCGCCCTACATAGATTGACGATTGTTTCGGTAGTGCCGGATCGAGATTTTAACGATCCCCGCCCCTATGGTACCATTGCTGTCAAAAGCTATCGGCTGACTGGTCTTATGCCCAGTGGAGCTAGCGTTAGTGTCCTTGGAGCTCCTTCGAGACTTAGGTCTAAATTTTCACCCTCTTAAAACTAGCATCTGGACAGCGAGTATCTCCAGCAGGATACGTGAATCTCTCCGTCACGTATGAAAATGAGGCTAAGTCTTTACGGTTTCTAGTTGTACCTTCACTTGCCAATAACTTATATCTTGGCATTGATTCCTGGAATGCGATCCAGGTAGCACCAGTTTTGGTTAAAAATGTGAGTATGCTTCAAGAAGCCCCTAACTCCGTTTCAGCTGATGAGCCTGACACGCTTCATCAACTGACACCAGACCAAAGGCTACAATTGCAACAAGTGGTAGCCCAATTTCCCTCCTTCAATAAGCTTGGTCTGGGCAGAACGTCATTGGTCACGCACCACATTGACACTGGGACTGCGAAGGCAGTTAAACAACGGCATTATGCTGTTTCGCCAGTCGTACAGGACCTGCTGTACAAGGAACTTGACCGTATGCTCGCTCTTGGTGTGATCGGCGAGAGTCAAAGTTCCTGGAGTTCTCAAGTCATATTAGTCCGTAAACCTGGAAAAGTCCATTTATGTTTGGATGCACGACGTGTTAACGATGTTACCGTTAAGGATGCATACCCCCTGCCGCTAATCGATGGATTACTATCGCGGCTGAGATCCACCAAATTCATAACTAATCTTGATTTAAAGGAGGCCTTTTGGCAGATACCTCTCGATCCTGAATCTCAGGAGAAGACAGCCTTCACGGTGCCGGGTCGTTCTTTATACCATTTTAAGGTCATGCCTTTTGGGCTGTGTAATGCTCCCCAAACCATGTGCCGTCTAATGCACAAGGTTATTCCGCATGAGCTTCAAGACAAAATCTTAGCTTACCTGGATGATTAGCTTATAACCAGCTCCTCCTTCACGGAGCATTTTGACTTATTGTCCACAGTGGCTAAGTTACTCTACTCAGCTGGACTCACAATAAATGTTGAGAAGAGCACATTCATCCAGCGTGAAATCAGGTACCTGGGATACATCGTTAGTGATGGTATCTTGAAGACAGTCCCATCTAAAGTCTCCAGCATAGTGGATTAAACACCCCACCATCCACCAAAGACATTCGCCGTCTCATGGGAATGGCTGGATGGTACCGCCGATTTATACATAGATTTGCCGCTATCACTGCCCCTCTGACTGACCTGCTGAAGGGCAAATCTTCTTTTAAATGGACGGACGCTTCTTAAAACGCCTTAGATTAACTCAAACAAGCTCTCGTTTCCGCACCGGTACTCGTCAACCCCGATTTCACCAAATCCTTCTTCATACAGTGTGATGTTAGCACCACTGGAATTGTTAGTGTCCTCCTTCTAAAGGACGAGAAGGGCGAAGAGCATCCCATTGCCTTCATGTCTGCCAAACTGACGTCGGCGCAGCGAAATCACACTATTACCGAGTTGGAGTGTCTCGCCGCCGGTCAAAGCGTGAAAAAATTCCGTGTGTACATTGAAGGACTTCCCTTAACCCTTAACCCTCATCACTGATCACGTCAGTTTGAAGTGGCTCATGAGCTAACAAGACCTTTCCGGCAGATTAGCTCGCTGGAGTCTGAAGTTGCAAGGTTTCAACTTCAACATCGAACATGTCAAGGGCTCAGCTAATACCATTCCCGATGCCCTTTCCCGAGTTCACGAGAGCCTCAACGAACTCTCGTTGCTGTACCTCCCATTCCTTCCCGAGCACCTGTTTATCGATTCCCTATTGCCGGATTCTGCTTTCACAGAACCGGAGTATTTAGAGCGAATCCTTTCGATTTCGAAAGAATCTACACGGTTTGCCAACCTCGTATCTATATAAACTTAGGAAGAAACAGCGACCCGGACCTAGACATTCCTCGCATCAAATTATGGGTACCCGTGAGTCACCAATCGAGGCTGATTTCATCTCATTGTGGCATACGTAAGACCACCGAAGTATTGCAGCGATATTACTATTGGCCAACTCTTAGTAAGGACGTCGCTTCTTACATTTCCCAATGCAATACTTGTAAGTAGGTTAAGCCCTGCACTAAGGTCCTTAGATCCCTTATGGGTCAAGAGCGCATTTCTAATAGGCCAATGCAGCGCTTATTCATCGACTTTTTAGGAACTTATCCACGTTCCAAAAGTGGAAATACCCAACTGTTTGTGATGCTCGACCATTATACGAAATTTGTATGAATGAAAGCCATGCCCAAGGCCCCTGCCGAAAACGTCACCCATATCTTTTGGACATCTTTTGCACCTTTGGTGTGCCCGAACTAATACACTCTGATAATGGTGTCCAGCTCACATCTAAAGACTTCGCCCCTATTTATTCAGGAATACGGCATCACACATATCTTCTCCCCAAAATATTCACCCCAGTCTAACGCCTCTGAAAGTGTCAACCAGTCTATATTGGCTGCTATTCGCTCCTACATAGGAGATGACCACAGCACGTGGGACAAGTATCTCAGGGAATCAAGCGCAGCTTTTCAAAATACAGTACATGAATCCACTGGTTGCTCACCTCATCATCTCATGTTTGGCTTTCAGTCGGTGAGCCATGGCTCAGACTATGAATTTCTTGGGAAGTTATCATCCTTTGAAGACGGAGAAGTCAGGGAGATTCGCGACAAAGTCAAAGAGAAACTTACTGAGGCATATGCTAAAGGTCAACGTCATTATAATTTGCGGGCTAGAACCCGAACCTTTATCCCAGGATAAACGGTTTTCCAGAAATCATGTATTGAGTAGCGCGGCTGACAAATTCGCAGCTAAATTCGCTCCAAAGTTTATACCGGCTAGAATAAGGCGTCAAATAGGACAAGTGGCGTATGATTTAGAGTCTCCCTTCATGATCACGACATACGTCTCTGAAGTTAATAACACACGGAGAATTGCCCGGCTTTAATTATGAGACGTCCCCATGTGTTACGAGTGAGTCGTCCCCATGTGTTACGTCCTTGGAACGCTGGAGTTCCAAATTTTGTAAAAATTTGTTATCCTTAAGTTAGGCTTAGTGATCGTTTATATTTTTTTGCGTATACTCGTATATAGTTATCGTATCTTTACCTTGTAGAATTACCGTAGTTTCATCGTAGATAATTTTCGTATTTTTATATCATATATATATATATATATATATATATATATATATATATATATATATATATATATATATATATATATATATATATATATAGCTATCATATTTTTATCGCATTATCATATCGCTATCGTGTCGTATTATCTTACCTTTGTAGTATCGCACTATCTATCACTGTCGTATCGATATCGTACCGTATTAGCTTATCGTTATCGTATCGCTATCTTACCGTATTATCTTATGTAGCTATTTCATTTTTATAGTATATAATATTCATATTCCATTTTCTTATCTTATAGTATATAATTACCCTATGTTAGTATCGTATATCTAACATATATTACAGTCTTATCTTTATCACATATAATTAGTTTATCTTTGCAATTATATTTATACTTATCGCAATAGTTAGCATATCGTTATCTTACCACCCTAACGTATCTTTATGTGGTACAATTAATTTGACCCTTATAGCTAGTAATTATCATAAGTCATTATCTTAACATTACCACATTCCCCTATCCTATCATTGCAATGTATATTATCATAGCACATTATCATATCAGTAGATTATATCATCATTAAATTTCCTGCCTATTTTTCAGCCAGGAAATGCCTTCGCAAATCGACCAACAATAGCAAGGCTCGCTGCTGGCAAGAACTAGTGGACAATGTGGACAAGGATCCGTGGGGCCTTGGCTACAAGCTCGTTATGCGGAAGCTTGGTGGCCTACGGAAGCCTTGTATACATGACGCGGAAAAGATAGGCGCGATAGTGCGGGGACTCCTCCTCCCCTCCCGTCCGTGTTGACGCTGTCCATGGTGAAACAGCAGTCGAGTGTCCATGGTGAAACAGCAGTCGAGTGTCCACTCTTCATGCAGCCGGAACTGGAAGAGGCTGTCCTCTCATTGAAAGCGAGGAAGGCTCCAGGTCCAGATGGTGTTCCGGCTGAGGTGTTGCGGCTCGTCTATCATCATTGTCCTGACTTGCTGCTCAGCACATTCAACGCTTGCCTACCGTACGGGGTTTTCCCGGTACGATGGAAGGTGGCGAGGCTCGTGCTGATCAGCAAGGGGAAGGGAAATCCCGAATCATCGCCTGCATACATGCTAGACACGGCTGGGAAAGTAATAGAGAAATTCATCAAGGGAAGATTCACTGACGCGATTCATGCTGCTGGGTACCTACCTCCTCGGCAGTACGGCTATAGAGCAGGACGTTCTACCATTGATGCGATTGCAGAGGTGGTGAACGCGGTCCAAAAGGCAGAGGCATATAGTCGCACCAAGCGACAGATCGTCCTGTTGGTGACACTCGACGTCAGGAACGCTAGATGGGTGGATATTCTGGATACGCTGGAAAACCCTTTTCAAGTTCCAGAATATCTAATGCGGCTTTTGAGGAACTACCTAAAGGACCGAAGCCTGCTCTACGATATGTCACAGGGCCAACGAAGGATGGAAATTACATCGGGTGTTGCCCAGGGATCTATCCTTGGTGCGGACCTGCGGAACGTGTCTTACGACGGGCTACTGAGACTTGAGATGCCAGATGAGTCGCGCTTGGTCGGCTATGCGGATGATGTTGCGGCTCTGGTCGATGGACGTACCGTTGAACAAGCGCAACTTAGGCTAGGTATGCTAATTCGTCGAGTGAGGGACTCTGAGCAAATCAGGGCAACGGCCGAGAAGGCTGCTTCGGGAATATCCGCTCTGAGTCGACTTATGGCCAACGCAGGGGGACCCAGCCCGTCAAGAAGACGCCTCTTGATGAGTGCTGAAGGGTCAGTGCTACTGTACGGACGACGCTCTCAGCAAGGAGGTATACCGAAAACGTTTGGCACAGGTACCGAGAAGAGGAGCACTGAGAATTGCATCTTCGTATCCGACAGTCTCTGATTCGGCGGTGAGAGTTATTGCAGACGTGATACCTGTCGCCCTCTTTGCTAGAGAGCGCCGCGCTATTTACCTGCGCCGAAACGAGGATGCAAGGGAGACGGTTGTCCGCGAGGAGAGACAGCGCTCGCTCAACGATTGGCAGCAGTCATGGGTGAATTGCACGAAGGGAAGGTGGATTGCGCGCCTCATCCCGGATGTGAGACCGTGGCTAAATCGAAGGCATGGTGAGACTGACTTCTATCTGACCCAGCTTTTGAGCGGGCATGGGTGTTTTCAGTCTTACCTGCACAAGATTGGTAAGTCACGGTCCCCCGATTGTCGGTTTTGCCCAGGAGAGGAGGACAATACCTGCCACACATTTTTTGCGTGTACAAAATGGTTGAGGCTGCGAAGGGAACTCTACAGGGTGACAAAAGAGCTCACCCCGGATAATATAGTCGCGGTGCTGCTCGACTCGGTTGACAAATGGAACCAGGTGGCACATTATGCTCGGGCAGTCCTAAAATATAAAAGGGACTCACAGCAGCTGGGGGGTGTTGGGGCTGGGGGATCGCTTTTCTGGCACGTCCTCTTCCCCTCCCCCCTTCCGCTAGAAGAGGGATCCCCCAGTTTGAAGGCGCTTCACGACGTAACAAAACGAGACCTGGCCCGAAGTAATGTGTCAAACGGTTCCAGCCTGGGTTCTCAGGTTGACAGAGGAGGTGTTTAGTGGGTAGTCCTGCCGCATTCTTTCAATCATGGAAGTCCCACACTCTGTGCATAAATGGCCATGACCTCCCTACCACAAGAAAAAATTATAATATAAAATTTGTACAATTCAAGAGTAACTCCATTTCCGATACATACGATTTTAATATACGTGATTGCAGTTAAGACCAGAAGCAAATTATTAGCGAGTATCTAATAAATTATCCAAAGGAACAAAGGGAGGAAATCTTTAACGGATAGGTTTTACCTGCGCTCGTCGTATCAAACTTTGACTCGGTTGGATTATTACGACTAGATATCGTCATCATCGTGAAACTTCTTCAGAATTGTAAGGATTTCTGGAAAGGTCAATCGACAACGAGTTATCATTGTACCAGTCGGAATATCACCACGCAGTCGAAAATTACTACCACGATTAAACATCGAATTACCTTTTATTGGAGCGATGATCAACCATGCTAGCCGATCTGCTCAGCCAAACTGCACCAAACATTTAAATAAAATATCTCGAAGGAAAGCGTAACAGCAGTTAAAATTATATTCTACATTAATATCGTCCCACAGATCGTCAAAGAAAAGTTGTACAGTATGCGCAGTAAGGGCAGTAGGCATCACTACTGATATTCGGCGTGGTTCTGGTCACGACAACGTTGTCGCTGACGCTCTTTTCCGCCTTGAAGAGATTTCTCTTCCCAGTCCTTTAGATTTTGCCGCAGTAGATCAGTGACAACTTAGTAACCCAGAGTTTGAAGACCTCCAAAAGAATTCGAGGTTCAAGTTTGTTAAACTTCCAGATATATACCCCTTCCCCATAATTGAAAAAAAAAAATTCAGGTGACATTTTCCTTGCAAATTTAGAATTTAAAATTTTCAAGTCTTATTTCTACAATCGGAGTTAATCCGAAACAGATCAAACCTTCTCCTATCGAATAAAGTCTATGCACAATTTCCCTGACTTGATATAGAGTGTTTATAATATGTATCGAATAAAAGAAAAATTGGTCAAATATATATATATATATATATATATATATATATATATATATATATATATATTTCGGTATATCTATGTATATATATGTGTATGTATATATATATATATATATATATATATATATATATATAATATTATATATATATATATATATATATATATATATATATATATATATATATATATATATATATATATATATATATATATATCACATAGGTTGCATACAAATTCAATTGTTTTACATCCACTAATCAATCGTGGCAAGTCCCATCTAGACACACAATGAAAGAAATTTGTTGACCAGTTTTTTAATCAAAAAATTCAAATTTTATCAAATGAAAATTACTAAATATTTATCAATTAATTGGAAAAAAGTAGAAATCGTCAACTTAATTCTAATAAATGTTATCAAAAAAACTTGAACTCATCGTAACAGTACAATATTATAATAATCCTAATGAACGTGCTAGACTTATCTCTACTTTATTTTATTGGAAAGGGTGTTGGTCTGCTGATATCAAGTAAATAAAATTATTATGTCTAATTATTAAAAATAACGAACACAAACAAGTTACAATAATCATTAACGTTGCAATAATGAGCTGCAATCAAAACAAAAATGAAAAACAACACAAACGACCACGAATAATTTAGTAATTGCCATTTAGCAACCAAAACATAGACTGATCCG
>OZ017740.1:234213647-234228647 GCA_963969285.1 Odontomyia ornata | reverse complement strand
GTTTCTCGCACTTCTCTTCACTTTCAGTAAATGAATGCCTTGCATTTGTTTCTTCAAGTCGCCAGAATCTTTCGATTTGTTTCGAGATATTAATATCCGTATCACATGACGTACATATATTGCAAAAATTGTTGCTACCTTCAGTGGCTGCCACTTTTCCGGCAATAACCCAGCCAAGCAACGTGTTCTGCATGAACGGCAGCTCAGGACCTAAGGGTTGCCTTCCAGGTAGCATCAGATGATGATAAAACTCGGCTCCTATCAGTACATCAATGCGTCCCGGTCGATTAAATTTGACATCTGCTAGTTTCAAATTTCCTGGTATTGGCCACGACTGAACATTGACGTGTTTAACAGGCTGTACACCTGTTATTTTTTTTAGCACAAAAGCTTCCATATTCATGGTGTAATCTGTGTTGGCAGCAGATACAAGGATATTTATTCTGTTGGATGCTTTTTGGACTGCTTCTCCTACACCTTCTATCACTACTGAGTCCCGTGTTGGTTTCACGTCGAGTCTTCTGGCCAGATTCTCTGTAATGAGATTGATTTGAGACCCTGAGTCAAGCAAAGCTCTACAAACGACATGTTTTTGGTCCCCGATAGAGATCTTAACGGTTGCCGTTCCAAGCAATACATAACCAGATCTAATATCTTCCAATTGAGTAGTAAGTGACGTAGAGTTTGGGCTTGATGCGTTTACTGGTTGCGATTTCAACTTTGCTGTTTCTGGCATATGTATAAGCGTGTTGTCCTTTTGCTGCATTTCAAGCAGCCACGTGACGTATACTGGTTAAAAAAATGTCCGGTGCTCATACAGTTCAAACACCGGGATGACTTTATCAAATATTGCTTCCTTTTATCTGGGTTCAGTGCAAGGAATTCTTTGCAATCGAACAGCTGATGATGCTGTTGCGGTGAGCACAAACAATCTTCTGGTTTATTTGTTGCTAACAAACTTTTGGGTTTCTTACCACTGTTTGCATCTTGTCGCTTTGTAGTCTCATCTCTCTGTACAGTTTCTAGTGCTTGAAACCTACCCTCGAGAAATTGTAAGAACTCTTCAATCAACCCAAACTCTCTTGGGTTCTTTAAGCTCTGCTCATATAGAGTGTGTGTCGTTTTATCGAGTTTGCGCAAAATTAGACTGCGAAAAATACATAACCATCATAAACATTTGACTCCAGAAGAACTTGACACCGCATTATGCCTCATAGTAAAATCTATGCAACGAGATGAATTTTCCACAGATGTTCAGCAGCTAAAAAAACGGAAGAACTCCCAAAAGACAGCTCATTACATGGATTGACTCCGTTTATTGATGGACGTGGAATAATCAGAGTTGGCGGTAGACTCCAAGAAGCAGGCATTTCTTTCGATGCTAAACATCCAATGCTGCTACCGTACATGCATCCGTTTACTAAAATGCTTATGGAAGATCTGCATCGCAGACACTTCCATGCACCACCACAAACTTTATTATCAATCGCAAAGCAGAAATTTTGGCCAATCAAAGGAAAAATTATAGCCCGGTCAGTGGTCCATCATTGCATTCAGTGTGCGAAAGCAGCTCCAAGACTATTAACTCAGATGATGGGTAATCTTCCTGCCGCACGAATCCAGCCTGCGAGGCCCTTCATAACAACGGGTGTTGACTTTTGCGGTCCTTTCGGGACACACTTTCCAATACGAGGTAAAAGGCCAGTAAAATCATACATCGCAATATTTTGCTGTTTTGCTACGAAGGCGGTACATCTCGAAGTAGTGACAGACCTCACCACAACTGCGTTCCTTGGTGCATTGAAAAGATTTATCAGCCGCCGTGGTCACTGTAAGGACATTTATTCTGACAATGCCACAAACTTCGTAGGAGCGAACAACCATTTGAACGAAGTTTACAAATCCATTTACAACGACAGTGCTCAAGAAGAAATAGCTAAAACATGTGCCAGCAAGGGAATTACGTTTCATTTTATTCCACCTCGAGCTCCACATTTTAGAGGGCTGTGGGAAGCCGCTGTAAAGTCGACAAAAAGGCTTATGCGCGAAGCACTCAAGGCAGCCAGCCTAACCTATGAAGAACTGGAAACATTGGTAATACAAATTGAAGCCATTCTGAACTCACGTCCTTTGAGGCCATTGTCAGATAATCCAAATGATCTTACCCCTCTAACGCCGGGACATTTTCTCATCGGAGAACCACTTATCAACAATGTCGACCCCTCGGCAGCACCTCTGAAGGTAAGATTAGGCAAAAGGTGGGAAGAGGTGCAGAAACTTAAAAATGACTTCTGGAAAAAATGGTCTCTTGAGTACCTTCACTTACTGCAAAAGCGCCAAAAATGGAAAGAAGAGCAACCAGACATCAAGCCTGGGGTAATTGTAATGATACATGAAGACAACATGCCTCCTCTGTATTGGCCTCTGGGCAGAATCATTGCAGTTCATAAGGGCTCTGACAACCGCGTAAGAGTTGTTGATATAAAAACAGCAAACAAAATAATAAAACGCTCCATCCACAAAATTGCACCTTTACCAGTTGAAATCGATGATACAACCAATTCGAGTACCGATAGTGTAGAGACACCAGCTAAACACCAACCTGTTGAGTCAATATCAGAACCAACCCGAAATCAATGCAATAATAGCGAAGATATGCCACCGAAGAAACGAAGACGAACTCTTGGATCAGTCCTAACAGCAAGAGGTTCAGTGATAGAATTAAAGCCCTTTAACGAAACCCGACCAACAGTATACTTTGAAAATCTTGGAAGAGCCAGCATTGTTTCCAGCGAATGGCAATTAGTCGTATTCTACAACATGACAAGCTATTGGAAAGAATACACCACTTTGAAAAACGCAGCAGACATCTTATATGGACTTTGCAATCAACTAGTGGAAAACAGAGTATGTTCAGACACTGTACATAGAATCCAGTTTCAGCTCAAAAAAATCGAAGAAGATGACCATCTGATGCTTCACAAGACAACACATCAAAGAGCAAAAAGAGGTGCCATTGACATCGTCGGAAACATTGCGAATAGCCTCTTCGGAGTGTTGGATTCAAATTATGCAAAAAAGATGGAAGAAGTAATTGATGATTCGACCTCAAATCAGAATCGTCTTCTACAGATGTTGAAAAACCAAACATCAATACTAGATTCAACAGTGAATATAATGCGAAGTAACTACAACCGCATAAATGAGCACATCAGCCAGCTAACAATAACTGCAAATAAACAGGCTGAAGAAATGAACCAGATCGACCAAGAAATTACCCAACAACATAAATTTTCGACATATATGGCACATGCTCTTCAACTCTTCACGGCTGTCAATGACTTACAACAGACGCACAGAGCTTTAATTGACACAATTGTTGACGCTCACCATGGAAAAATAAATTCCCGAATTTTGGCACCACAGCAACTCCTCCAAGAACTACGCATGATAAAGAGCCATTTGCCGAAGGCATTAACACTCGCGTTACCAGAAGATGATATGGTACAAATATACAAGCTTATGACAGTGAGCGTTAAGCCAGGATCAAGATACACCATAATTCAAATTAAGGTTCCGCTAGAGGCCAATGAAGAGTTTGAATTATTCAAAATTACATCTATTCCCACTCTCATTAAGGACGAGATGTGGGCAATCAAAACGACTACTCCATACGTCATAGTCAGCCTCCATAAGGATCAGTACTACCCGGTAGACAATACAGAGCGAAACGCTTGCAAACACGTCAAAAACCACATTTTCTGCAATCAGCAGCACCCAATCTACAAGGCTGGTTTCGGTCCTAATAAATGTGAAATAAGTTTATTCAACCATGAGACAGAAAATGGAAATTGCGAAGTGCAATCAATACAAAAACAATCCTATTGGTTTCAATTATTTGCAACAAACCAATACCTCTTCTCAGTAGACAAAACAACTATCATCAACAGTGTATGCAATGGCGTGTCTTTACAACTATCACTTCAAGCAGCGGGAATTATGAATATTGGAGAAGGCTGCATTGTGAAGCAGCCCTATCTAACGATCCAGGCCCACAACATGTATGAGAGTGTAATCCAGCGATCGTACGCGGTCTCCATGGACTTCTACGAGCCAGGGACCTCCACTGCCAAAAAGCTTAACGTTAACATGTCACAATCAAATCTACCGTTAAAGGATGTCGACGACCTCAAAAAAAGGATCAGCGATCAAAAGGTTGCAGAAGACAGCACCGGACTCAGCGCACATCATATCCACCATTATCTAGTCGGCTACTTTGGTCTAGTACTCGCTATATCACTAGTAATCCTGATCACCTACAAGTCCTTCAAACATCGTCAACAACAACCTACTCCGAAACCACGACGACCATTCAAATTGGAATCAAGCACGCTCAACGAGTCTTGAACTGCAGTTCAACGGGGGGAGGATGTTAATAAATCTAGAAGCGATTACTTCAACAATCTTAAGTTCAATAACTTTCTCATGATGTTAATAAATCTAGAAGCGATTACTTCAACAATCTTAAGTTCAATAACTTTCTCATGATGTTAATAAATCTAGAAGCGATTACTTCAACAATCTTAAGTTCAATAACTTTCTCATGATGTTAATAAATCTAGAAGCGATTACTTCAACAATCTTAAGTTCAATAACTTTCTCATGATGTTAATAAATCTAGAAGCGATTACTTCAACAATCTTAAGTTCAATAGCTTTCGTTCCAAATTCTTACTAGCTTGTATTTTATAATTACATTGCCTTGCATTAAATTTCATAGCCAACATAAATTCATATTGTATAAGTTCTCAAGCATTTTTGCATTGTCATTTACCTTCGATCAATTACCTGTAATATTGTGAAAGTATCATATCGCATCGCCAGCATAATCGTCTGTAGTGAATAACAAGTTTTCAATAAGTCCGTGAAGGACCGCAGCGATGTTCTGCTGCCTCGGCAGAGGAAGGTGTTGATTCCTGCCGAGAATGCCCTCGTCCGGAGACGCGTGAATGCGCTGGCAGGCTAGCATTGCGGTGTCGTGGGGCGGGTTCGTTTCCCCGGCACGAGGACTCACTACAAAACATTTCGCATTCACGAATTGCTTGCAGAGATCAAGAGGACGACCGAAGTCGCAAATCTGTAGATAACCTCCACGAAGGAATTACGACTTGTTGCGAGAACAAGTGCAACCTGACAAGAAAGACTAATTTGGGGGTGACCTCGTCTTTACCCAAATACATTCAGGGCCCACAAATGAAAGAGGGGCAACCGGGTGGTGGTGGAGCCCCTTCATGCCCACCCAACCGGAATAAATCCAATGTTAAACTGTTGAAGTGGCCAGGTATTCCTCTTCTGAGTGGAAAACTCATACAACTTGAATTATATGAACTTTCCCATCAGAAGGGGAGTACCCCGGTGACCAATTTATGTCATAGAATTATACAATTGAATTGCATAACTCTATGCCATAAAAAGGCACTTGGCTTGGGCCACTCAACCCATAAAGTCACCTGAAACAAAAGAAGGAATTAATCTGTACCCGGCGGCTGGCTCATTTTTTTGGGGTGGAAGCCTGCCACCGTACCGGGTCCTATACCCGATTGGAAAAGACCGGAAGGGAAAAGACCAATTTTTTTGTTTAATTCAGCATTCTTTTTTTTTTATTTTTATATAATTTTTTGAAATTAAATTATATTATATTAGGAATCGTAGATTTAAACCACACAGTGACCTAACCAAAAAATTGATACGTCGCGTACAAAATTTGTTACTTGAAGTTACAAAGAATTATAGTTCACGTTACTATAGCATACACATCACGACCATAAGAAATAGGAGAAAAATTGTACATAGCAACATAAGTTGCACTATTATTATGGAAATAATAAAATATTGCTTTTTAAATTTCTTTTGGTTTGAATATATTTATATTCTTACGCTAGTATTTAAGAAACCTGATTTCAATTTCATATATTTTGTGTAGAATATATTCGCGTAGTTTCGGTTCTTTGAATAGGATATTGATACCTATCGTACATGCGGATATTTGAGATAATTAAATATTGTGTGCCAATATTATAAGAACTAGTATACGCATGCTATTTTGGTTAGAAAAAAAAAACATAACTTGAAAACATCACATTATACAAATTGTGATAGTCTATGCACTATTTTACATATTAGGATATATTTTTCCCTAATTTATCCTGCTCCGTGTTTGCTTCCATACATCTTTTCCCGATTGTATAGTTTGATATTTTTTTTTTCAATCATTATGACGTTGTATGCTTTTGTACCCAGATTATTGTTTTACATTTAGATTTTTCAAATGATATTGTTTCGTATAGAACATTGCAATAAATAGGTAAATAATTAAATATATAATAAAAAATTTAAATTAAAAAAATGGTACTTACAATACCTTTCCCTCGACGACGGGCGCTCGTTGACGAATTGTAGGTAAGCAAGTCCTGTAATTCATTTTTAAGCGTATTATTGTACCGGTTGTAATTTATGGGTCACGACTTCTTTCTTTTGGTAGTGTAGATTCGCATTCGTATAACAACTATTAGTACACGAGTAGGAAGGCATAAAATATATCCTAAATGTGTATACAATCATATAAAAATTCAGCTATCCAAGTGTAAATACATGTAAACTCTTTTTTTTTGAATATCACAAACGTATGGTCTTTGAACGTGGTAATGCTTGCTGCTACTTATTCTACGGCTTTTAATGTTTAATATATCCGTTGGTCAAGATATGGATTGAGTGATTTGACTAATTCTCCTGGATCTAACTTTTCAGTTGATTTATCACTCTTTGTTGAACTATGTTTGAATACACTATGCGCCTTTTGCATCCAAACGGTGTGTTTTCCCAGAAACAGAGAGTACGGTCCCGCCGTTTCCCAATCAACATGTGCCGCTCCGTACAATGAAGATCTTCACCTCGGCCTTCCAACCACCTGTTGCACAACACTTCGGGACCTAATGCTGATGGCTCATGGCGATATTGGCAGCTGCTATCATTTTTTTACAGGCACTGTCGTAGAAAAAGTAGCAATATGCGAAGTTTTTCCTTTTTTTTTCTTCTTTTCTTTCGCTGTGCATCCACAGGATGGTAAAAGTTGTCTCTGCCACAAACGGTTTTCTTAATAAGACTCCCTCGCCAACCATTCAAATCACTTCACCTGACACTTCACTGGCACTTACTCGTATCCGGCTTGTGCACGGAGCGGTTTATGGGAAACTCTTCACTGAAAACATATTCGAGGCACACGCAATAACCTCGCTCGTACCATGTGGAAATAGAAGTGCCATCTATGTGTGAACATGCGGTGATGATAATGCACACTCATTTCGGTTATTTTTAAAATTCTAAATTGTTTATTTTTTTTGTATAGATTCGATTAAGTTTTCAATTGAAAGCAATTTATGTTTATAATTATTAGGCGTAATTAAGGGGGAAATAAATCGAAAGAATAGGACAGGCAGGCGTTAATTACCGACAAACAAAACAATTTTTAATTAATATTATGGTTGGAATGGGTAAAATTTGACAAATTTTGTGGGGTTTAAATGATACAATGATTTTATCGTTCTTATAATTTAAGGGGTTAACCGTTTCGTTCTAAGCATTTGCATACCGCGTTACACCGCAATTAGTTAACTTATATTCAAAAGATATTGAAATAAAATCACTACACATTAAAACAGTTTTAGAATTTTGTTTCCCGGGTGTTAAGTACAAAAGAAATTTTTTTTTTTTACTTATTTTTCATGCGAAAAAAAAACGAGTGTTGCGATGAGGAAGGTGACTGAATGGTTACTCCTTGTTAAATTGAGTTGGTGCTGTGTGCCTGTGTCAGCGCTGCTTTTAGAGCCATAGCTCCTAGATTACTACAGGGCAGCTAATTTTCTCGTGATCCCAAGGCAATGCGGATTGCGAAAAAGAAGCTGAAGGATATTTCTGGGTATCATGGGTTGGCTTCGGCGTCGGGACTAAAGATGACGGACAATAAAAAAAAAACACAATTGACAGACGGACGGACTGACTTATGTTTATGTTTGCCCGGAAATATACAACCCTTGTGCGTTTTTTTTTTTTTTTTTTTTTTTGAAAATATATGCGGACGGACAAACAGACGTGACTTATTATCTATCGGCGCAGGTCTTTCGCGTGGTATATCCCCACTTCTTTTCCCGATGGATCCGTTATCAAGTAACGGTTAGGTCCCATTACCTTCTTTATGCGGCTTTTCAAGAATCGTCTGTCCAGCTTGGCGTTGTAATGCCCCGCGGCGTCACTTTGGCGGAAGTTTCGCCGGAAAACTTCATCTCCTTCTTTGAAATTAGCAGATCGTGACTGGAGATTGTACTGCGCTTCATTTGCACTACCTGCGGCCTTAATCTTCCGTCCGATTTGTTGGCGGAGGTCTCCTAGACGTTCGTGGGGCTCCAGCGCAACGACGGGGTCTCCCAAACACTTTAATTGCCGTAACAGTCGGTATGATTTACCGTGGCAAATCATGTGCTGTCCAAAGGCGGCAAAGTAGGGGGCGACACCGTTGACAGAATGATACGAGGATCGCAGGGCGCATGTGATGGCAGACAATCGACGATCCCAATCTTTTTGAGATGGGTGAACGTAGGAACGGATCGCAGCCAATAGGGTGCGGTTCAAACGTTCTGATGCGTTGGACTGAGGAGAGTATATGGGCGTCAGTTGGTGTTCAACGCCATACTGCTCAAGTAGGCTCTTAAACTGCCGAGACCGGAACTGTACTCCATTATCTGAGTACACACTCTCTGGAACACCGAACACATGAAATACCCGGTTCTCTAGGAATTTCACGATCGATGGAGTTGTGAATTTACGGATAGGTTCCACCATTGGGAACTTTGAGAGAGAGAGGATATGGACCGAGTAGATCTATGTATAGACGCTGGAACACGCGTTCTGGAACGTTGAGTTGACCCATAGGAGGTCGAAGAGGCTGGTTGGGCGCTTTGGTGCCTTTACAGGTCTCACAGGCGCTCACGTAGTCTTTGACCTGGGATGCCATTTTAGGCCAAAAGAAGTATTTCTTGAGTCGCCGTAACGTCCGACCGTAACCTCCGTGGGCACTTAAAGGATGGTCATGTGCGCGGAGGATCAGATGTTGTGTCATTTCCTCCGGTACCCAGAGTTTCCAAGACTCTTCTTCCTGCCATGGATCACCAGTGGCGTATTCATTTCGTTTATACACATAGCCGTCTATTACCTTCAAATCAGGCAGCTGTGTTTGTTGGGTCACGATGGTTTGCCTCAACTCTTTGTAGCTGTCTGATTCGAAATGTGGGCTGTCCAAATCTATTTCGATGGGGTCCTCGTCAGTTATTGTTAATTCGGCTCCCTCTGGGGAAAACATCCGTGAGAGAGTGTCGGGTACGATGTTCTGGGTTCCTTTCCGATGTTTGATGGAGAACTTGAACCCTTGCAGTTTAAGAGCCCATCTGGCTAGGCGTCCACTTAAATCTGCCTGGTTCATCAACCATTGTAGTGAAGCGTGGTCCGTGATGATCTC
The DNA here is from genome assembly GCA_963969285.1 of Odontomyia ornata. Lineage (NCBI taxonomy): Eukaryota > Metazoa > Arthropoda > Insecta > Diptera > Stratiomyidae > Odontomyia > Odontomyia ornata. The sequence goes on along the minus strand of OZ017740.1, from coordinate 234,219,080 downwards.
GAATTGGTGGCCCTCGATATAAGCTCGGAATTTCTTCACAGCCATTACCGCTGCCAAACATTCTTGCTCGGAAACAGTATAGTTTCTTTGGGCCAAATTCAGCTTATTGGACATGAAGGCGATGGGAGCTTCCTCTCCTTCGTCGGTCAATTGCACCAGCACGGCTCCTACTCCATGTTGACTTGCGTCACAATGAATGGAGAAGGGCTTCGTGAAGTCGGGGCTGTGCAAGACAGGAGCTGATGTGAGGGCTTGTTTAAGCTCTTCAAATGCCTTTCGGCTGAGTTCGGTCCAAACGAACTTCCCCTTCCGCAACTTGTCTGACAGGGGCGCTGAAACTGTTGCATAATTCCGAACAAACCTTCGGTACCAGCCGCACACACCAAGGAAACGTCGTAGCTGCTTCACGGTTTTTGGTAAGGGGAACTCATCAACCGCACGAGTTTTGTCTGGATCCGTTTTGATAGTGCCATGTCCTATAACATGTCCTAGGTATCGGACTTCCTTCATGACAAACTAACTTTTCTGTACGTTGATGGTGAGTCCCGCCTTACTGATGTGCAGGGCTACTTCTTGTAGAAGTAGGAGGTGTTGATCGAACGTTTCCGTGATGAGTAACAGATCATCGAGGTACACGAACACTTGGTGTTTCAGGTGAGGTGGGATGACCTTGTCCATCAATCGAGTCATCGTTTGTGGCGCGTTACACAGGCCAAAGGGCATTGTGACGAACTGATATAATGGTCGTCCAGGCACTGTGAAGGCGGTCTTGTCCCTCGAGCCCTCATCGAGTGGAATTTGCCAGAAGGCGTCTTTTAGGTCGAGACTGGTGATATAATTGGCTTTCGGCAGTCTCCCTAGTATTCCATCGATGTGTGGAAGAGGGTACGCGTCCTTGATGGTAACCGCGTTTACCTTACGGGCATCAAGACAGAGGCGGACTTTACCTGGCTTCACAACCAAGGTTACCGGTGATGACCAGGCACTTTGGGACTCCTCTATGACCCCTAACTCGAGCATCCTATCTAGTTCCGCATACACCAATTTCTCCATGGCCGGCGAGATGGCGTAGTGTCGCTGTTTAATCGGTTTACTATCGCCAACGTCGATGGCGTGTGAGACTAGGGTGGTGCGGCCAAGGCCTTGGGTGGCGTAAGATGGGAAGGCAGCAATGGATGCTTCCAGGCGTTGCCGTTGGTTAGGCGTCAGGTCATGCCTATCGGGAGTAGAAGTGATTTCGTTGACATATCTGGTTCTTAAAGACAAATCGGTGCATAAATCGGAGGCCAGTCCAAAGCGAAGGACGAAATCGACACCAAGGTATACATTCTGAGTCAAAGACGGGATAATGTAGAAAGTAATATCCTTCGTCTGACCCCTGAACGTCACGGGTGTGGTTAGTTTACCTCGTATAGGGTGTTTGGTGCCATCAGCTGTACTGATTTCAGTGCGCCAGGATTTAATCAAGTTCGGATAGTCTTGGAGCACCTTCGAGCCAAAGCTCGAGGCAAGACAACTGATACTGGCACCCGTGTCGATCAAAGCAAACACGGTCTCGCCCAACACTTTAATTGGATGATAAGGTCTGATCTCATTCTCAGCAACCTCCGAGATGTTACACGAGTTTACGGTTTGACGGCAGGTGCGCACTCTCTTGCGGAAATTCCGCCAACGACGGGTTGACCATTTTGTCGTGCACGGACGGGAAGTGACGACTTCGGAAGCAAATATTCGCTCTCGAGCCACCCGATATTCCTGCAGTCTAACATGATAAGGTTTTAAAGTGCGTACTTGAGGCTGCCGCGGTTCTTCTGACAGTGACTGCGATGGTCGTTTTAATATTGTCGTTGGTGAGGTCTCCGGAAGAGAGTGAACATCCGCAGTCGTAATGGTCATGGCTGGTGGGTTAACGTCAGGTTTGTTGGGGTGAGCCGCTGACTGAGGAGCTACTGCTGGGGTTTCGAGTACCGCTGAGGTGGTCGGGTACTCTTTTGGCCGTTTTTTCGCGCGGCACATTCAGAACAGTCCGGAAAGTAAGTGTCCGGCTTGCCGCAACCGTAGCAGAAAACCTTACGTTCTGCTCGGCATGAAATGAACCGGTGTCCGGTTTGGTGGCAATTCCAGCAGGTCGTAAGACTTCCCACTGCTGCTACAGCAAGATGGTCTGGGTCCAAATCATCCTCCAGATCTAGGGTGGTATAATCTGGGGCCAATTCCGCGATTCCTCGTCGAGGACCCATCCTGGTTAGTAAGTATGGCCGGTCCCGTAGGTCTTCCTCAAACCCTTCTATGCGACGCACATTTCTCAGCAGGGCCTCCATACTCTGTGGATCGGAGTTCACGATATGCCGACGAATCTCCGGTCTTAGATTGCGCTTTAGCAGGCGCAGAATTTGGGTAGAAGACAATGGCTCTGACAGCTGGTCATTCAACCGAAGGATATCGGCTCGATATTGATGGAAAGACTCGTCCGGACGCTGCCATCTAGCATGAATCTTGTCCAGTACTAATTCGTCCATGTCGACCGTAGGGTATTCCATGCGGAGTACCTCCTTCAACCGTGACCAGCGTATGGATGGTGGAGCTGAATGTATTCGCCAATATGTCTCCAGTGCTGCTCCCCTAAGCAGCATTGGCAAGTATCCTGCGAGCGCTGTGCGGTCTCCTGCTAGCATCTGCTCAATCAGCGACTCCACCCGACTTATGAAGACTTCCACCGTTATAGTATTGGGTTCCCCACTGAAATGTAGATTCCATCCCTGGATGATGCTGGGGATCTGTGTCGGCTTCAGCCGATACATGTCGTGTGGATGGAAGCGTTGTTCCGGCGGAATCACGGGAGCTTGATTAGGTGGCGGTGCTTGGCTCAATCGGGGCCGGTACACTGGAGCCAACGGATTCATGGCTGTACCTGGCCGGATCCGTTCGGGATCACGCCGCGAGTCCACCGGGAAATCCCACGGATGTGGGTCCGACTCCCACATAGGAGGAGTTCTTGGCCGGGGTGGTGCGGGGTTCTCCCTCTGGCTTTCTAGCGAGGCTAACCGGGTGGACATGTCCTGTACGAGCGACATCAGATCTTGCAAAACTGTCGCTTCCACAGCCACAGGGGGTGTCGCTTCTTCTGCAGGCGGAACTGCTTCAGCCCTGTAGTCTTCCTCTCGTGCACTCCTTGTCGTGGATGGAAGGGGTCCGCTTTTGGGGACAGCTCCACTTGCACTGGAGGACTGAGGTCGTTCTGTTGCTGGCTGTGCGATTTCTAATGGCTGACGACAGAGCGGGCACGTGGATGAGGTTTGCCGCAGTTGGGCCAAACACAGCTGGTGTAGCCTGTGTCCGCATTGCAACCTCTGGCTTGTGGTTTCGTCCATGTCCTCGTGACAGATGGAGCACAAGAGAGCTGGTCCGGCATCCGACCTTAACTTCCTCCTCTCTGGCGTGCGTTTGGTGGGCATGCTAAATGAAATTTATTTTCTAAATAATATTTAACTATAACTATCTATAATTAATGAAAAAAAGTGAAAAAAGAATGTAATGTATAATATATATAGCTTCCAAGTGGCCGTCAGTGGCGAACTATAAAAGTACCTCAAAAAAAAATGTATGAAAAAAATTTAGTGGTGATCGAACTATCAAAAAAAAATAATAACCGGTCTTTCCCTTCCGTCCTTCCTCCCAAGTATGGACACCATGGCACAATCCTTCCAAAACGTTTCAGGGATACTCTCTTGTGGCACCACGAAAATCAGGGTTCAGAAGTGACCCCTCATTAGCAAACTTCTCAAGTTAGAACTTGTCAGCCCAGGGTGGGATTCTAATCCACAAGCAGCGCGTGTCTTGTCATGGATAGTCATGGATTAGCTAATCAGCCAATCACATGAAATCGAAATCCATGTAATTTAAGATACTTAGGCACCGCTGGTTTGGGGAGCGGGTCAGAATCCTCCGCAAAATAGATGTTGGGATAATAACTTCCGAACACAAAAAGGGACTCTAATATCATTTGGCCTTACTAGTTATACAATGGTGGTAAACCACCAAAGTATAATTCAAAAGCAGGACCAAACGATATTGATGTCCAGGGACAACACACGTTCGAAAGTTATTAGGCTGCTGGGGCACGATCAGTGCATTTACCCTCGGGAGTTATCTACCCGCCAAAATTTCTAACACCTAGTGGGGACACCTAGAGACGATGGACTGTCTCGTGCTCACGACTGATGATACAGCCGGGCTTTTCGGGCCCCACGTTGGGCGCCATTTGTAGTGAATAACAAGTTTTCAATAAGTCCGTGAAGGACCGCAGCGATGTTCTGCTGCCTCGGCAGAGGAAGGTGTTGATTCCTGCCGAGAATGCCCTCGTCCGGAGACGCGTGAATGCGCTGGCAGGCTAGCATTGCGGTGTCGTGGGGCGGGTTCGTTTCCCCGGCACGAGGACTCACTACAAAACATTTCGCATTCACGAATTGCTTGCAGAGATCAAGAGGACGACCGAAGTCGCAAATCTGTAGATAACCTCCACGAAGGAATTACGACTTGTTGCGAGAACAAGTGCAACCTGACAAGAAAGACTAATTTGGGGGTGACCTCGTCTTTACCCAAATACATTCAGGGCCCACAAATGAAAGAGGGGCAACCGGGTGGTGGTGGAGCCCCTTCATGCCCACCCAACCGGAATAAATCCAATGTTAAACTGTTGAAGTGGCCAGGTATTCCTCTTCTGAGTGGAAAACTCATACAACTTGAATTATATGAACTTTCCCATCAGAAGGGGAGTACCCCGGTGACCAATTTATGTCATAGAATTATACAATTGAATTGCATAACTCTATGCCATAAAAAGGCACTTGGCTTGGGCCACTCAACCCATAAAGTCACCTGAAACAAAAGAAGGAATTAATCTGTACCCGGCGGCTGGCTCATTTTTTTGGGGTGGAAGCCTGCCACCGTACCGGGTCCTATACCCGATTGGAAAAGACCGGAAGGGAAAAGACCAATTTTTTTGTTTAATTCAGCATTCTTTTTTTTTTATTTTTATATAATTTTTTGAAATTAAATTATATTATATTAGGAATCGTAGATTTAAACCACACAGTGACCTAACCAAAAAATTGATACGTCGCGTACAAAATTTGTTACTTGAAGTTACAAAGAATTATAGTTCACGTTACTATAGCATACACATCACGACCATAAGAAATAGGAGAAAAATTGTACATAGCAACATAAGTTGCACTATTATTATGGAAATAATAAAATATTGCTTTTTAAATTTCTTTTGGTTTGAATATATTTATATTCTTACGCTAGTATTTAAGAAACCTGATTTCAATTTCATATATTTTGTGTAGAATATATTCGCGTAGTTTCGGTTCTTTGAATAGGATATTGATACCTATCGTACATGCGGATATTTGAGATAATTAAATATTG
>OZ017740.1:234161147-234208647 GCA_963969285.1 Odontomyia ornata | reverse complement strand
TGGTCTTGATCCTTGGTTGTTTTGTCTTCTTGTATGTCCATGTTCAGTTCTTCCAGTAATGCAAAACTCAAAATATATTGGGGAGTCCATTTCATTTGAATTTTCTTCTTTTAGTCTTCATTTACCTTCGCCTTAAGTTTTTTTTTTAATTTATAAATTTTACATTTTTGCATATAAAAATGAAAGGGTACCTTAAATTTGCGAATATCTCTTGGTAACAGACGCATGTATTCTGCATAATTTTGTAACAATCAAGCAGTTTTTTTTCTTGAAAAGCAGTCGGGGCTTGCTTTGTTGTGTGAGCAGACACGTTTTGACTTCTTTGAATCTTCAGTGTCTAAAGGATGTGCGAAAAGGAATGACTTTGTATAGTTGTAGGATGAGTTAAGCGGGGAGGTGCTAAATTATGCCAGGTAGAGGGATATTATATTGTTTTTTAGGTTGTTAGATGTACGTTCGTACTGGTTTGTCTCTATATATATAAATTCATCCCCTCCACACATACTTTAGACACTGAAGATGATTTAAAGGAGTCGAAACGCGTCTGCTCACACAAAAAGCAAGGCCCGATGGCTTTTCTAGATAAAAGAGAATTGGCCTGCGGATATCAAATAAACAAAATAATTGGCTTTAAACATTCAAATTCAAGTCAAAATACTGTAGCAAAATGGTGGCAAATTTTTAATGCATGATAGCCACACTTTATTTATTCTTTCGCAGTTGAAAAATCTATGTATGAGCCAAGTTGTTGATTGTTTGATTTACTAATTTGTTTAGCAAGTTTAAGTAGCACTCTTCTGCTAATAAAAATATTGTACATTCATGATATCGAATTGAGTGTTGGTAAAAAAGTCAATTTAATATTCCTAAGTATATTATTTTCTAAGAAAATGTAGAAATACCCATAAAGTTATTTTAAAACGGTATGAAAGAAACTTGCCGATGTGTAATCTGTTGTGTGGAAACTGTAAAAAATAGTACATAATCTCAGGTAATTTATAAACAGCGAGCAGTGAAATTTGAATAATTTATATGGCATTATCACGCAAACGTAAAATGGACAAGGAAAGAAGAAAACTGTCCGTACTACATCCACCTAAAATTTTCTGTCGCAAGACGAAATAAAAAGTGCTATTATGAGTTCAAACAAAGAGTTTTTGCTAGAGACACTACTCACTGCTTTGCGGCCTACACCGTCAACAAAAAATGTTTATTTAAAAAAAAACTTGTAACGATTATAACAGATGGCAGCTGAGTATTAGGAACTCCGTCTTTATTCTCCAGGCTTCCTTTGAAGCCTTCAGTCTTAACATAAAGGAATGCATACCCCATTAATAAATCATACAAAGTGTTCGTTTAAAAAAGCGGAAGCTAAGGGCCAGATAACAATAACAATAATCTTTATTGTTTCTCATAAACATAATACTTTCGCCAGAATGAAAAGCAGAAAATCATAAGAATGCAAAGAAAGTCATTATGAAATTTTCATATGAGCGCATTCCTTATTGAACAAGGCTCGTGTTAAGGAATTAATTTGCTTACAACAATACATATTCTTACATTCGTTTTACTCACTATCCTTACTTTGTCACGGCGCATAAGTTGCGCCGTGACAAATTAATCGCGAAAGCAAAAGACTCGCCCAATCCGCTAATACATGCCCTGGCGAATTGAAAATCAGCAGTTGCTACCACCTATCTTTTGGCCGTAACCTAGCCTCATAGATTTTAGCTAGTTATAAGTAGAAAGTTAAGTTATGTTAAGCTAATATAAGTTCAGTAGAGGTTTTTGCCTAAATTTTCCTCTAGCTAATTGTAATAATCTCATAGAAATACGATAATATGCATAGTTTTAAGTAATGTTCAAACGATGGTGAGATGACTTTGTCAGAACACCTACTATATTATAAGGCCTCTGTACCCCATACATTCCAATAAAGAAAAAAAAAAATTATATATAGGAAAAAATTAAAAGCAAATATTTTTTCCGAGATTATTAATGCTATACAACAATTTTCATTTTTCATTCACCATGCTGAGCTGTTTAAATCATATAGATCTTGCAAATACATAACTTTAAATTGTAGATTAGTCCTGTTAGGTATCTTCTGCGTTTCTCAAGACACATTTTAGTTATTTTGCAATCACTCTTTCATTGTGGTGGGAAACTGCTTTCTAGTTTTAACATTAAGAGATCTGATGAAGAGTCTTTTATCGTATTGATTTCATTCGATGATAAACAAATACTTCTTGCTGTCCGAAAAAAGAAAGCTGCTCTGGCAAACGTCAAGCAGAAGTATTTTTAAATGTGGTTTATGATTGGACCCTCTGCAAATAATATGTTGTGATACTGCAATCTTGAAAACTTTTAAGCAAAAGCACCTTCAAATAACTTAAAGCCCTATTATTCTAATTTTTAAGTATAATTAAGAATAAATGGATAACAAATAAACAAAATAATTGACTACAATTAACAAATAGTTTATATTATTGTTTCTCTCAAGCAATTATTCTTCTTTGCAGGTACAAAAACCGTCCTAAAATGGATTTTAGTGATACGTCCACAAAATGCGATCAAGAAATACAATTGGCGAAAGATGCTACTAGTGATATTGAATATGCGGTAAAGTAAGTGAGATAAAATAGTTTTTTTTTTCTTTTAAAATATTCTTTTTAAAGGATCCCAATATTTTCTGGAGTTTATTATCTTTCACTTTATTTTCCAACAAACTACGGAAGCGAAAAAACAAAAATATATTATATTGGTGAGTATTTAAGATTTAATTTCAAAGTGCAATCAGCGATAAGCTTCATTCAAATATACATTTATTTTTAAAACATATTTTTATCATTATTATCGATATTGAACTCTGATAAAATAATTTGAAGCTTATACACTTGCTACGAATGTATTACGTGTCTTCTAGATTGCTTTCTCCAATCTGAGTTGAATAACCGGGCTTATCTGTGGGCGTACAGATAGTTTATCTGAATGATCGGAGCCCATTGAATGCACTCTTTCCATGGCTGTATAATTTGGCCCCCTTATAACTTTTACTTTAGGTGTGAGGCTTTCGGTGCCCCATCGGACTCGTCCTCAAGTAGCGGAAAGAGGTGCCCTGACCGGCTAACCGGCGAATATGTTGGAAATAAAATACCACTCGTGGACCAAAACCGACTAAATCAAAGCGCTGACAACGCTCCACCTAGTATTTACTTGTCATGGAACAAGGACAACAGTCTCGGATCGGATTGAATAAACGGCAAAGACTTTCACAACATATAAAGGACTATTCTTTTGGAACTTGGAGTGTTAGATTATTGAACATACCAAGTGCACTGCGACTATAATAATGATGATGAAATAAGGAAATATAAAACCAACATCCTCGCAGTGCAAGAAACCAGTTGGCACGGTGAAGACGTATTTGACATGCGAACGCACACCCCGTTTAAAAGTGAAAAACTGCAAGGAAACAATGAGTATGGAGTGGCTTTCAATGTTGACAGCGCATTTAAACAAATTGTTACCGATTCAAGCCCGTTAACGAAAGGCTCTGTGCGATTTGTATCAAGACCATATTCTTTGATGTCTGGTTGGTCAACTGCCACGCGCCCACAGAAGACAAGGAAGAGGCAATCAAGGACAAATTTTACACCGCTCTGGAACGCACTGTCAATTATTGCCGTCAAACGAGATTAAAATTGTTCTGGGTGGCTTCAATCCAAAAATCGGCCGAGAAACGACAGATAGAGGAACAACCGAAGGATACAGCCTCCATGTAGAGACCAGCGACAATGGACAACGGCAAATACAACATTTTTTAATGCTACGTATGGTGTGACAGCTGTCATGCCTTTTATGGTTAGTTTGGTTGGCCATTTTATCATGAATAGGTTTTATGGGCCGTTAGTATATATTTCCGGTATATTTCGTTAGTGTTATTTGACACCATGTTCGAATGACGGAATTTAAAGGGTGTTTTTTAGAGGTATAGAACTTTAACTTGGCAAAACTTTTTAATTCTACGTATCGTGTGACAGATGTCATGCGTTTTGTGATTAGTTTGGTTTGCTATTTCATCATGAATAGGATGGAATGGAATAGGATGGAAAACATGCGGCTCCAATTAGTTATTGGTAAACACAGGCAATATGTTAAGCTACCACAGCATTTGGAATATAGTGACAGCACTCAGAAATTGAACAACTTGCGAACCTGCTCTTTTCAGGAAGCAGAACGGGTTGCAGAGACCAGAAACACCACATACACGTCCTTGTGGAAAATCTAGAGTTCTACTCCGAAACTCTCCACCATTCATTGATACCACGAAGAAACGAAAGATCGCTATTTGATGGAATAGCACAAGCATTGCATATTCTTTTTGGCACCATGGATAATAATAACGAGCAAGAACTATATAGGAGGTTAAACTTATTAGAGCCCGCAGGGGGAATGCCGGTCGACAAGAGCACTTTTCGAGGCTAGCATTCTTTGGGGAGTTCCGCCCCCACGTACCCGAGGAAACTCCGCAGGGGAATGCCGGTCGACAAGACCACTCTTGGAGGCTAGAATTCTTTGGGGAGTTCCGCCCCCACGTACCCGAGGAAATTCCCGCAGGGAGAAAGCCGGTCGACAAGAACATTCTTGGAGGCTAGCATTCTTTTGGGAGTGCCGCCCCCACGGACCCGAGGATATGGGGGGTGCCGTGAGGTTCCCTCCTGGGATGACAGGTAACGACTCTGATTGTATCTGGACTACGCTTTGGACAACGAACTGGAATTGACGCTTTGGGCTGGCGGATGTGATGGTTTGGACCTAATTGCTTTGCACAGTAGCGCCAAGGTGAAACTCGTGTGTGAACGGCTCCAATTCAACTATCATACCGTCTCCGTCCCGGTAAAACTTTGGCAGGCCTTGGAGTACGTTCGAAGTTCGCACCATTGGGTTGGTGGTGTAGGTTCGGTTGAGACGGACTCCCGATTAGCGCTGGTCTGGCTCTGAGCACTTGTCCCCATAAGGGCTTGTGCCAACCCTCGCATGGCCTCCCTGCTCTGCAAAGATAACCATGGGACCAAAAAGGCGACTACACACACGAACGGAGATAGCGGCTCCGAGGGGGCACCCAACAAAACTGGAGCAATCAAAAGACCAAAAAAATCCAAAAAAGGAAAAAAAACTAATAGCAATGACGACGCAACCAGCGGTTGCAGCCACGATGTCAACAGTACATCGAGAGCTGTACTAACCACGAAAAAAACGAAGTCTAACACGACGACCGTGACGGTAGACGAAAAACGGAGAACAGCAGACAGTCTGGTGCAGACTGAGATTCCTGCGGCGTTCGGGCGCAGCAAAAAAATGATACGAACGCTCGAGCGTCCTATTAAGGAGAAGCGGGAGACTCGGCAGGATGCTTCAGGTGTTCGAGCAGTGGAAGATAACATAAAGAACACCGAAAATTCGATTGTCACCGCTGCGATCATTACTAAAGCGACCGATGCAAGGGTCACAAATCCCGGCATTGCAACGAAAAATCCAGAAGCAAACGAGGAGATTACGGCACTAAAAGCAACGAGTGACCTGACACCGCGTGATTGTACCGCCAACGTTGAAAATGTGGCGGAAGTACTGCACTCGGAAACGGAACGCGAAAACCTCTCCCTAGGATGGTTGCAAGGTACAATTGCGGCCCAGCGATACGAAGAAGAAAGACTACTTCAAAAAGCGGGAGATGTTCTGAAAAGAATACAAGCTGCATGCGACTCCCCAAAAATTAGCAAAGTAGCAAAGGAAGGGCTCCTTGAACTAGAGGAGCTCCTAGATCGCATAGGGCACTATCGGCGGAGCTGGTTAAGGGCCGAAGATGAACAGAAGGCTAAAGAGGCGCTTGGGGCAAAATCTAAAGGCGACATGCAGATAGCTCCAACATTAAAAGTCAATAAAAGAATGGCGTCTGGCCCAATCGAAGGAGATCGGGATAAAAGAAGGAAGGAAGAGGCACTTGACGGGCGTGGAGCGCCAGATCAGGGGTTCCAGACAGTGCTTACAAAAGGAGCGAAGAAAGCCGCAAAGAAACTCCTTCAAAAAAAGCCGGAAAGTAAAGTTCGCGCGGACGCCCAATCAGAAAAGTACCTGATGCAAAACAGGAGAGGCAGAAGCCCCGACGAAGACCCCGGCAGCAGGCACTGCTCGTAAAGCCCCAAGATGGCCGATCCTACGCGGAGGTGCTGCGGGACATCAGGGGAAACGTAAGGCCCGAAGACACCAATACTACCATTAAAGTAGTACGACCAACGCGGTCGGGCGACATACTAGTCGAATTCGGAGTAGAGGCCGGGAATAAAGAAGCATTCTGTGACGCAGTAAAGAAAGTCCTCGGCAAAAGCGCAACTATAGCCCCGCTCGAGCCGATGGCAACGATCGAAATACGGGACATTGATTGCGTGACGGATCTGGCCGAGGTAGAAGAGGCCATCAAAAGGGAGTTCCCTAGCGTGGGAAGGATCAAAGCGAGACTGACACCAGAAAACAACAGGGGACAACGCATGGCCATAGTTGACCACCAAAAAGGACGCCGGAAAATTCCTGAACAAGGGCAAAGTACGAATAGGGTGGGTTGTCTGTAGGATACGGCGAAGAGCAACGCCTCTTCAATGTTTCAAATGCCTTGGTTATGGTCACACCACACAAGTATGCAAAGGACCCGATAAGAGTTCCCTATGTTACAAATGCGGTGAAATGGGACATAAAAGAAAAGAGTGTACGAAGGAGGCACACTGTATTCTTTGCGCCCGATGCAAGGGTACACAAACATCCTGAAGCCAACGAGAAAATTACGGCACGAAAAGCAACGAGTGACCAGACAAATAAAGCGGCGTTGTGTGATTGCACCGCCAAAGTCGAAAATGTGGCGGGAGTACTGCATTTGAAACGGAAGCGATAACCTCTCCCAAGGATGGTTGCAAAGTACAATTGCCGCCCAGCGATACGAAGAGGAAAGGCTATTCCGAAAAGCGGGAGATGTTCTGAAAAGAATAAAATCTGCATGCGACACGCCAAAAATCAGCAAAGCAGTAAAGATTGGGCTCCTTGAACTAGAGGAGCTCCTAGATCACATAGAGCACCATCGGAGGAGCTGGTTAAGGGCCAAAGACGAGAAGAAGGCTAAAGAGGCGCTTGGGGCGAAATCTAACGGCCACATGCAGATAGCTCCAACATTAAAAATCAATAAAAGAACGGCGTACAGCCCAATCGAAGGAGATCGGGATAAAAGAAAGAAGGAAGAGACATTGACTGCGTGATGGATCTGGCCGAGGTAGAAGAGGCCATCAAGAGCGAGTTCCCTAGCTTGGGAAGGGTCAAAGCGCGACTTACAGCAGAAAACAACAGGGGACAACGCATGGCCATAGTTGACTTGACCGAAAAGTACGCCGAGCAATTCCTGAACAAGGGCAAAGTACGAATTAGGTGGGTCGTCTGTAGAATACGGCGAAGAGCAACGTCTCTTCAATGTTTCAAATGCCTTGGTTATGGTCACACCACACAAGTATGCAAAGTATGCTTGAGATGCTTGAGATAAGTGATGCTGTCTCCCGACGTCCGTGCTCTCGGCCATCGGAAGGATGGACGTCGAGAGGTTCGTCAAGGCTCTCACAGCAGGTGAGCCGCTGTAGGGAGCTTCGGAGGGGACGGAAGAACGGGCAGCTGAAGACGTGGTGAACTCTACTATGAGCATCATTACGACTGCTTGCTGCACTTCTATGCCCCGTCAAAGACCCCGGCACGGCAAGCACCCAGTGTACTGGTGGTCAACTGAAATCGGTGAAAAGCGAAGGGAGTGTCACAAGCTTTGACGTGAGGCTCAACGGGTGCGGAACCCTGATGAGGCATGCGAGCAGGTGGCAGCATATAAGTCGGCCAGGAAATGCTTTCGCAAGCTGATCAACTGTAGCAAGGCTCGCTGCTGGCAAGACCTAGTGGACAATGTGAACAAGGATCCGTGGCGCCTTGGCTACAAGCTGGTCATGGGGAAACTTGGTGCCCTACGGAAGCCTTGTATACATGACGCGGAAAAGATAGCCGCGATAGTGCGGGGACTCTTCCCCGCCCATCCCGTCCGTGTTGACGCTGTCCATGGTAAAACAGCAGTAGAGTGCCCACTCTTCACACAGCTGGAGCTGGAGGAGGCAGTTCTCTCATTGAAAACGAGGAAGGCTCCAGGTCCAGATGGTGTTCCAGCTGAGGTGTTGCGGCTCGTCTATCACCATTGTCCTGACTTGCTGCTCAGCACATTCAACGCTTGCCTACGGTACGGGGCTTTCCCGGTACGATGGAAGGTGGCGAGGCTCGTGCTGATCAGCAAGGGGAAGGGAAATCCCGAATCGCCGTCTGCATACCGCCCGTTATGCATGCTAGACACGGCTGGGAAAGTGCTAGAAAAACTCATCAAGGGAAGACTCACTGACGCGATTCGTGCTGCTGGGGACCTATCTCCTAGGCAGTACGGCTTTAGAGCAGGACGTTCTACCATTGATGCGATTGCAGAGGTGGTGAGCGCAGTCCAAAAGGCAGAGGCATATAGTCGCACCAAGCGACGGATCGTCCTGTTGGTGACACTCGACGTCAGGAATGCCTTCAACTCCGCTAGATGGGTGGATATTCTGGACACGCTGGAAAACTCTTTTCAAGTTCCAGAATATCTAATGCGGCTTTTGAGGAACTACCTAAAGGACCGAAGCCTGCTCTACGACACGACACAGGGCCAACGAAGGATGGAAATTACATCGGGTGTTGCCCAGGGATCTATCCTTGGTCCGGACCTGTGGAACGTGTCTTACGACGGGCTACTGAGACTTGAGATGCCAGATGAGTCGCGCTTGGTCGGCTATGCGGATGATGTTGCGGCTCTGGTCGCCGGACGCACCGTTGAACAAGCGCAACTTAGGCTAGGTATGCTAATGCGCCGAGTGAGGTACTCTGAGCAAATCAGGGCAACGGCCGAGAAGGCTGCTTCGGGAATATCCGCTCTGAGTCGACTTATGGCCAACGCAGGGGGACCCAGCCCGTCGAGAAGACGCCTCTTGATGAGTGCTGTAGGGTCAGTGCTACTGTACGGAGCAGAGGTATGGGGGGACGCTCTCAGCAAGGAGGTATACCGGAAACGTTTGGCACGGGTGCAGAGAAGAGGAGCACTGAGAATTGCATCTTCGTATCCAACAGTCTCCGACTCGGCCGTGAGAGTGATTGCAGGCGTGATACCTATCGCCCTCCTTGCTAGAGAGCGCCGCGCTATTTACCTGCGCCGAAACGAGGATGCGAGGGAGATAGTTGTCCGCGAAGAGAGACAGCGCTCACTCAACGATCGGCAGCAGTCATGGGTGAATTGCACGAAGGGAAGGTGGACTGCGCGCCTCATCCCGGATGTGAGACCGTGGCTAAATCGAAGGCATGGTGAGACTGACTTCTATCTGACCCAGCTTTTGAGCGGGCACGGGTGTTTTCAGTCTTACCTGCACAAAATCGGTAAGTCACGGTCCCCCGATTGTCGGCTCTGATTGGATCTGGCTTGGAACAACAAACTGGAATTCATGCTTTGGGCTGGCGGATGTGATGGTTTGGACCTAGTTGCTTTGCACAGCAGCGCCGAGGTGACACTCGTGTGTGAACGGCTCCAATTCAACTATCATACCGTCTCCGTCCCGGTAAAACCTTGGCAGGCCTCGGAGTACGTTCGAAGTTCGCTCCATTGGGTTGGTGGTGTAGGTTGGGTTGAGACGGACTCCCGATTAGCACTGGTCTGGCTCTCAGCACTTGTCCCCAAGTGGGCTTGTGCCAACCCTCGCATGGCCTCCCTGCTCTGCAAAGATAACTATGGGACCAAAAAGGCGACTACACACACGAACGGAGATAGCGGCTCCGAAGGGGGGACCCAATAAAACCAAAAGCCTGTAAAAAAGATTAAAAAAATCCAAAAAATGAAATGAAAAATTATAACAACGACAACGCAACCAGCGGTTGCAGCCACGATGTTAACAGCACACCGAGAGCGGCACTAATCATGACAAAAATGACGATGAATACAATGACAGTGAAGACGGATGATGAACGGAGGTTAACAGACAGTCTGGTTCAGACTGAGATTCCTGCGGCATTCGGACGCAGCAAAAAAGTGATGCGAACGCCAGAGCGTCCTATGAAGGAAAAGTGGGAAACTCTGAAGGACGCTTCAGGTGTTCGAGCGGTGGAAGATAATATAAAGAGCATCGAAAATTCGATGATCACTGCTGCGATCGTTACTGAAGCGCCCGATGCAAGGGTACAGAAACATCCTGAAGCCAACGAGGAGATTACGGCCCGAAAAGCAACGAGTGACCAGACAAATAAAGCGACGTTGTGTGATTGCACCGCCAAAGTCGAAAATGTGGCGGGAGTACTGCATTTGAAACGGAAAGCGATAACCTCTCCCAAGGATGGTTGCAAAGTACAATTGCCGCCCAGCGATACGAAGAGGAAAGGCTATTCCGAAAAACGGGAGATGTTCTGAAAAGAATAAAATCTGCATGCGACACGCCAAAAATCAGCAAAGCAGTAAAGGTTGGGCTCCTTGAACTAGAGGAGCTCCTAGATCACATAGAGCACCATCGGAGGAGCTGGTTAAGGGCCAAAGACGAGAAGAAGGCTAAAGAGGCGCTTGGGGCGAAATCTAACGGCCACATGCAGATAGCTCCAACATTAAAAATCAATAAAAGAACGGCGTACAGCCCAATAGAAGGAGATCGGGATAAAAGAAGGAAGGAAGAGACATTGACTGCGTGATGGATCTGGCCGAGGTAGAAGAGGCCATCAAGAGCGAGTTCCCTAGCTTGGGAAGGGTCAAAGCGAGACTTACACCAGAAAACAACAGGGGACAACGTATGGCCATAGTTGACTTGACCGAAAAGTACGCCGAGCAATTCCTGAACAAGGGCAAAGTACGAATTAGGTGGGTCGTCTGTAGAATACGGCGAAGAGCAACGTCTCTTCAATGTTTCAAATGACTTGGCTATGGTCACACCACACAAGTATGCAAATGACCCGACAGGAGTTCACTATGTTAGAAATGCGGTGAAATGGGACATAAAAGAAAAGAGTGTACGAAGGAGACACACTGTATTCTTTGCAAGGATGCTGATCCAAAACCTGGTTTTGGACACGTCTTGGGATCAGGAAAATGCCGGGTGTTCCAGGAAGCCCTAGCCAAGGCAAAATTAGAACTTCGATGAACCGCATCTTGCAGCTAAACCTACACATCAGTTCACCCGCCGAAAATCTGCTTGAGCAGTTTGCGAGGGACATGAAAGCCGACTTTTTGCTGCTGAGTGAGCAACACCATAATAAAAGTCCTGCATTATGGTATTCTGACGAAACTGGTACTGCCGCCATCTGGAGAGTTGTGGACGGGGGATGGTTTCGTGTGGGTTCGGCGCTAAGGGACCACCTTCTTTAGTGTGTACCTAACGCCTAACGAATCGATATTATCTTTCCAAGCCATGCTTAATGTTCTGGAGGGCGCTGTCTCGAACGCAGAGGGCAAAGTGCTCGTTGGGGGCGACTTCAACGCTAAAGCAATCGAATGGGGCATGCCTCAGACGGATCCGCGGGGAAAACGATTCCTGGAAATGGTGGCCAGGACGGCACTCGTCGTACTAAACTCCGGAAATACGCCGACCTTCCGCCGTATTGGCTGTGAGGGAACCTGACCGGACGTGACATTTGCCATGGAGTCCTTAGTACGGAGGGTACACAACTGGAAAGCATTAGAGGACAACTCAGCCAGTGATCATCAGTGCATTCTGCTTGAGATTAGTGATGCTGTCTCCCGACGTCCGTGCTCTCGGCTTTCTACAACTGGATGGAACATCGGAAGGATGGACGCCAAGAGGTTGTCGAGGTGCTCACAGCAGGTGAGCCGCTGCAGGGAGCTTCGGAGGGGACGGATGAACTGGCAGCTCAAGACGTGGTCAACTCTACTATGAGCATCATTACGACTGCTTGCTGCGAATCACGGCCCAGCAAGCCTCGAATGTACTGGTGGTCAACTGAAATCGCTGGAAAGTGAAGGGAGTGTCACAAGCTTCGACGTTCGAAATCCCGAATCGCCGTCTGCATACCGCCGGTTATGCATGCTAGACACGGCTGGGAAAGTGCTAGAGGAACTCATCAAGAAAAGACTCACTGACGCGATTCGTGCTGCTGGGGACCTATCTCCTTGGCAGTACGGCTTTAGAGCAGGACGTTCTACCATTGACGCGATTGCAGAGGTGGTAAACGCGGTCCAAAAAGCAGAGGCATATAGTCGCACCAAGCGACGGATCGTCCTGTTGGTGGCACTCGACGTAAGGAATGCCTTCAACTCCGCTAGATGGGTGGATATTCTGGATACGCTGGAAAACCTTTTTCAAGTTCCAGAATATCTAATGCGGCTTTTGAGAAACTTCCTAAAGGGCCGAACCCTGCGCTACGCCAAGACACATGGCCAACGAAGGATGGAAATTACATCGAGTGTTGCCCAGGGATCTATCCTTGGTGCGGACCTGTGGAATGTGTCTTACGACGGGCTACTGAGACTTGAGATGCCAGCTGAGTCGCGCTTGGTCGGCTATGCGGATGATGTTGCGGCTCTGGTCGCTGGACGTACCGTTGAACGAGCGCAACTTAGGTTGGTATGCTAGTTCCCCGAGTGAAGGACTGGATGATTGCTTGCGGGCTCAATTTAGCCTTGGAGAAAACCGAATGGTCATCTTGACAAAAAAGAGAATCCCTAGAGTAAGGGTGATCAGTATTGGAGACTTATGAATCGAATCGAAGCCATCGCTGAAGTACCTGGGGCTACTGATCGACTAAAAGATGAGTTTCTCTGAGAAAATCAGGGCAACGGCCGAGAAGGCTGCTTCGGGAATATCGGCTCTGAGTCGACTTATGGCCAACGCAGGGGGGACCCAGCCCGTCAGTACTACTGTACGGAGCAGAGGTTTGGGGCGACGCTCTCAGCAAGGAGGTATGCCGAAAACGTTTGGCACAGGTACCGAGAAGAGGAGCACTGAAAATTGCATCTTCGTATCCAACAGTCTCTGACTCGGCGGTGAGAGTTATTGCAGGCGTGATTCCTGTCGCCCTCCTTGCTAGAGAGCGCCGCGCTATTTACCTGCGCCGAAACGAGGATGCGAGGGAGACGGTTGTCGGCGAAGCCAGCGCTCGCTCAACGATTGACAGCAGTCTTGGGTGAATTGCACGAATGGAAGGTGGACTGCGCGCCTCACCCCGGATGTAAGACCGTGGCTAAATCGAAGGCATGGTGAGACTGACTTCTATCTGACCCAGCTTTTGAGCGGGCATGGGTGTTTTCAGTCTTACCTGCACAAGATCGGTAAGTCACGGTTCCCGATTGTCGGTTTTGCCCAGGAGAGGAGGACAATGCCTGTCACACATTTTTTGCGTGTACAAAATGGGTCAGGCTGCGAAGGGAACTCTACAGGGAGACGGGAGAGCTCACCCCGGATAATATAGTTGCGATGATGCTCGAATCGGTTGACAAATGGAACCAGGTGGCACATTATGCTCGGGCAGTCCTAAAAGATAAAAGGGACTCACAGCAGCCGGGGGCGCTGGGGCTGAGGGATCGCTTTTCTGGCACGTCCTCTTTCCCTCTCCTCTCCTGCTAGGAAAGGGATACCCCAGCTTGAAGGCGCCTCACGGCGTAACAAAACGAGACCTGGTCCAAAGTAATATGTCAAACGGTTCCAGCCTGGGTTCTCAGGTTGACAGAGGAGGTGTTTAGTGGGTAGTCCAGTTTCCTTCTTGCGAGCATGGGAGTCCCATACTCTGTGCATAAATAGCATTCGCCTCCCTACCACAAAAAAAAACTAGCTAATGTGATCATAACACAACAAGAACTAGCCGAACAAATTAGGAATATTTCAAACATTACGGATGCATTACATGCAACCGAACGGAAATAAATAACATTAACAACACTTTTGGCACAATTATTAGAAATTGATTTCAGCCAACGAACCCTTATAGATAAAGTGGTATCTACGCAAATGAATCAAATCCGTCCACTTCTTATTTCAAAACAAAATCGGAGATACGTTTACACAATGCTTGGTAATAAATGCAAACTAACAAATACCGTAAACCCAATTATCTGAAACTAATCGAAATTAAGCCCCTAATTAAGTAAATTCAATGAATTTAAAGTCAACCCAAAACGAACACTATCTAAATAATAATCAATGATTAAATTTTAAATAAATTGCCCCTAATTAAGCCCAATAATCGACAACTAGACTAAACCTAAATTCAATGAATTTAAAGTCAACCCAAAACGAACACTATCTAAATAATAATCAATGATTAAATTTTAAATTTTCAATGTTATGGGAATATATAATAGCAAGCCAGTGGAGTAAGCACAAGTGTGCTAGCTGTAAATTGAACTATAAAAAAATGGTTTACTTTCTTTTCTCAAAATGAACCTACCTCGAAGGAAAAGGGAACAAGAAGGATTGTTAAAATGGGTAAATAGGTTAAAATATGGACAATCCATAAAGCAGACAAACTACCACAGTGCCTGACTCAGCGAAGAGATCTGAAGGCGAACTCCGCTCAAAATGTTACCTCAAAGGGCCGACATCGATACCATTATAAATCATTAGCGCCTTCATAATGGCTCGGGCAAGACCGCACAAATCTCAACGCTAATATCAAGAAGGGAAGGGCCGAAAGTGCTGGCTAATTCCACGAGTTGAAACTAAGTCCAACTATCCCGTGCAGGGAGATATAGCCAACGTCTTGAGATTCGGATAATCCCAATCAACACCCACACTATCGCAGCATGACCAATATCATAGCCGATGAGGACTGATAGGCATACATTTCAGCACGGTGGGCGCCACTGCAACTGCGTCGAACTCCGTGATCAAAAATCTATAAATTAATATCAAAACTAAAAATTCTATTCAGACAATTCTCAATATTTTATACTAAAACCAATCAAACAAATCATCAAAATTTCTAACAAAACAAAAAAAAAATAATTTCCCTGGAATGCTCAGCTCACTATTCAAGTCAGGCACTCCAGGTACTCAGCCCAACAAATCTTACAATTTGATTAATTTAAACTATAATAAAAAAAACTAACAAACAAAATCAACTCAGACCATTAGAAAACCATTTAATTTGGGCGCCACGTGTTACAACCGTGGAAATCACCGCAGTTGCAGACATTATGTTTCAGCATGGGGGTGACATACTGAGATCGGCTATCGCGCTGTCGTGTCGTGGGTCTTCCAGGACACTCTCTGCTCGTGCTGAGCCATCTTACATATAATAACTAACACAAAGGGAAAAGGACGGGAAAGGGGAGATCACTTTGAGAAAAGAAAGATGATGGTTTTAATATGTACGGGCCATTTTTATTTCAAGAAACGAAACAATTTAATATACAAAAAAAAAATCCAAATCAATGAAAAAACCAAATTGATTACAAAAAAGAAAATTAAACCCCCTTTGTTCACGAAAGGAAATGAAATTTTTCAAATACTCATGGGATGGAAAAAAATGTATTTTCTTGCATAATATAAAAGGGTGATTAAAAATATTACTCACTTCGCTTCTTGCAATCTCCTTGCAAGTTCCCCTTCACACCGCAATTCCAGCATCTAGGCGCACCATTTGCATGCGGCCCCCGTTTAATTTCCACGCGCTCACACCTGCACTCGCCTGTCATTATCTTGCGAACCCGGCCAGTGGTACGAGTCACATTTTTCGCTGCCTCAAAGCTCAGACTATAAGCCAATGTGTCCTTAATCGTTTGCTTTTGAGCTAAACGCACGGCTTGTTGCAATTCCTGGTACTTTTTTTTGTGGTAGGGAGGTGAAGGCATTTACGCCCGCCGAGTCTGGCAGTGTGGGACTCCCATGGAGGATACCCTTGGACTACCCACTAAACACCTCCCCTGTCAATCTGAGAACCTAGCCTGGAACTGGTCCTTTAATGTGCTGATGAATGCTATTGTTGCTGCGTCATCTCGATGTTCTGGGTCGTAGGCTGGGTAAGCCAAAAGTGCCAGTCGCTCAATGTCTTGGGCTAGCTGCTGTAAGGTTTCGCCAGACTTCTGCATCCGATGCCGTAGCTGTGCACGATAAATCTGCTTCAGATGATCGTCTCCATAACGCATCTCGAGTGCATTCATGATAGCAGCCGGGTTTGAATGCAAATCGACGGGGATAGTTTGCAGAAACTCAGCAGCTGGGCCTCTTAGAGCAAGAATCAATACAGTTGCTCGTTCCTGCCCATTCCAGTGATTTATCCGAGCGGCTGCTTCAAACTGGGTTTTGTAAATACTCCAGACCATTTGCCCGTCAAATATTGGTGCTTGCACATTTCTGGATGTGCTTTGCGCTGCGGTTATAAGCGGGGCTGGTGAGGTGGTTACTACTGCCTTCGCTGCTTCCAATTCCTTTTTCATGTTTTTCATCTCATGGTTGATTCTCTCCTCGACTTGGCTGATCTCATAGTTTATTCTCTACTAGACCTGGTCAACCTTTTCCTCGACGCCTTTAATTTGTTTGTTCAGACTACCGAGCTCCGCTTTTATTTCGGTTGACTGTTTCTCCAGCTTCTGTGTGATGTCTGTCTTGATTTCGATCGCTTGTTGATCCAGCTTCACTGATTGTTCATTTAGTTTCGCTGATTGTTCATTTAGCTTCGCTGATTGTTCATTTAGCTTCGCTGATTGTTCATCTAGCTTCGCAGTTAAACTGGATGTTAAATTGAAAGACTGTTGTCGCTGCTCCTGCTGCATCAGCATAAACATTTGCATCAGCGCATTTTCGGGTTCCTTTGATTTTGGTGTGTCTGTTTCTCCACCTTCTGCGCCTTTTTCCGCATCTGAGGGCTCACCCGAATCCAAATGCGTGCCTTCCAACTCGATCGCGTCACGCAAGCGTGCAATTAGTATTGCCTTTGTACCTTGTGTGGCCAGATTTCGCTGTTCCAACTCCTCCTTGAGCTCCGATATGGTCAATTCATTAATTTGTAGATGTAAGCTTCGTGGCATTTTTATTGTTTCGACTATTTTTTTCACCAGTTTCCACGTTGAATTTTACTATTGTGCACTATAAAAATGCTCACATTTTCACTTTCAAAGTTTTTTTCTTTCGCACTTCTTGACACCACTATGGTTCGTGGCCGATAATTTTAATGTTCCGGGAAAGTGAAAACGCAATGTTTTTTAAATTAAATTAAAAAAGTTTATTTACTACAAATACACAATCCTTAATTTAGCACCCACTAATTTTACTTTTCACTTTGTCTATTAATTTTTAACACAACTGTCTATCACTTCACAATCAAAATCGCTTTTAATTCGCACTCCACACGATCGCAGTTTTACTATATCGCGGTCGTATTGAATCCCCCCATTCATTCAGCTCGGCTTTATATAGGGTCTCTAGTCATTCAATTTATTTCTCGTACATTGCCGAACGACCTGTGGGCGCAGAGACATCACTTTCAAATGTTGATCATGCTTGGTGGGTTCTTGTGGTTTCGAGTACATTCATGTTGTCGATCATGACGTTCTTAATGGTTGTGAAAACAATTGCGACAGTAGCTGGCAGAATTATTTGTACATGTAACAATATATTTATATTTATATATATATATATATATATATATATATATATATATATATATATATATATACATTTTTAAATATATATATATATATATATATATATATATATATATACATACATTTTTAAATATATATATTGTCGCGTGTTTTCGGTTCGCGGCCAATAATTTTAATGTTCCGGGAAAGTGAAAACGCAATGTCTTTTAATTTAAGTTAAAAGAGTTTATTTAATTAAATAAAATGCACAATAATCAGTTAACACTTTCACTAATTTTAATTTTCACTATTACAAAAAATCTAACACTTGTCCATAAATTTCTTATCGCAATTGTCTTCTAAATCACTTCACTATTACGAAAATCACTCTTCTACTACTCGAATAATATCGCTTCCCACACACAATCGCAGTTCTTATCGCGGTCGAATGAATGATGATTCCCCCCATTCATTCAGCTCGCCTTTATATAGGGTCTCTACCTATTCACCCATTTCTCGTACGTTGGCGAATGTTCTACCGAGAGGTACCTGGTAGATTCGAGCAAATTAATGAATGGAGCGACGTCACTTGCAGATGTTGATCATGCTTGTTGGGTTCTCGTGGTTTCGAGTGAATTCGTGTTCTTCATTGTTGTGAAAACAATTGCGACAGTAGCTCGCAGAATTATTTGTACATGTAACACTGCCCCCACCTCAGTTCTTTTCGCCCCGAAAAGATGTGTCGCCAGTTGTAGTCAATTCTCCCTGGAAGTAATATGGAGCAAGACGGTCTGGATGCACGATTTTCATTTTGGCTCTCGGCTTACGGTGTTCCTGTATGCGATATACGACGTCGTTGATTCGCTTTGTGACTCGGTATGGTCCCTCCCAGTTATGTTGCAATTTTGGAGACCTACCCTTTCGCCGTTGCGGGTTATATAGCCACACCAAGTCATCTTGCTGGAAGCCAGTAGAATTAGCCTTTAGATCATACCTGGTCTTCATGCGGTCAGTAGCCGATTCGAGGTGTTTTCGCACTGTCCGATGTATCTGGTTCAACCGTTGTCTTAGATCACTTGCGTACTCCGAGATCGTTTGGGGTTTCTCGGGGGGTGTTCCAAACTTTATATCAGCTGGCAGACGAATAGTCTTTCCAAAAATGACTTTGGCTGGGGCTTGGCCCGTCGATGCATGTTCGGCAGCTCTGTACGCCATCAAGAATAGATGGATATGTCGGTCCCAGTCCCTTTGGTTCTCGTCAACCATCTTGGCAAGGTGTTTATTGAGCGTGCCGTTGAAACGTTCGACCATTCCATCGGATTGGAGATGCAGCGGTGTTGTCCTCGTTTTCCGTATTCCGACCAGCTCGCACATTTCGCCAAAAACTAGTGACTCAAAGTTTCGGCCTTGATCCGAATGTAGTTCGCAAGGCACACCGTACCTACTGACCCAATTTAACACTAGCTGTTCGGCTACAGTAGTTGCTTCCTTGTTGGGAATGGGGTAGACCTCAGGCCACTTGCTGAAATAATCGGCTACAACGAGCGTGTATCGATTTCCCCATTCAGATTCAGGAAAGGGTCCAGCGATGTCAACAGCAATCCTTTCAAACGGTACCCCCACGTTATAGGTTTGCATTTGTCCTCTCAGTCGTCGCTTTGGGCCTTTGACGGAAGCGCAAATTGTGCATCTGCGACACCAGTCCTCTACGTCTTCTCGAGCGTGGAGCCAGTAGAATCTTTCCCGCAATTTCGCTAAGGTTTTGTTAACACCAAGATGGCCTCCCGAGGATCCTTCATGCATTTCCTTTACCACATCGTGGATTCGGCTTTTGGGTAGTATAGT
Source organism: Odontomyia ornata (assembly GCA_963969285.1). Lineage (NCBI taxonomy): Eukaryota > Metazoa > Arthropoda > Insecta > Diptera > Stratiomyidae > Odontomyia > Odontomyia ornata. Next base: position 234,189,143 of record OZ017740.1, on the reverse strand, counting down.
TTGCATCCTATAGAAGCTGCCATCCGCCGTTTCCCATTTCCGCTTGAGTACACCACCCTCCACCTGAAGGGAGTTCCATTGTGCCCAATAGCTTTTCAGGGTTGCGCCATGCGTTGAAACGTCCTTCCACTCAGGTCGCCCAGTCGTCTCCTTCCATACGAGCAATGGTCCGATGTCTTCATCGGCTAGCTGGGCATTTCGAATCTCCTCCGATGACCAACCTTCATCGAATTCGGCCGTTATCAGTCGCAAATCAATGGGCGGTTCCTTTTCTTCAATCCGTCGGCAATGCTTGCAGTTAGCTGGACATGGGCGACGAGATAGAGCGTCAGCATTTCCATGAACTCCGCCCTTTCGATGAACAATTTCGTAGTCGTATGACTGCAATCTTTCGATCCATCTCGCAACTTGTCCCTCGGGGTTTTTGAAGTTAAGTAGCCATCTCAGCGATGCATGGTCCGTTCGAAGAACAAATTTCTGGCCATATAGGTATTTGTGGAACTGCTTGGTGGCCTCTATTATAGCCAATAGCTCCTTCCTGGTCACACAGTAGTTCCTCTCACTTTTTGAAAGAACTCGACGGCAATACGAGAGGACTCTTTCTTCGCCATTGATCTGCTGGGAGAGTACAGCTCCAATACCGCCGTTGCTTGCATCGGTGTCAACTACAAACATTTTTCCGGGTTTCGGATACGCCAGCACGGGTGATTCACACAGCTTTTCCTTCAGGGTCTCAAAGGCTGTCTGGCATTGTTCGTTCCAGACATACGGACGATTTTTCTCGGTTAGCTGATGGAGACACTTAGCTATTTTGGCAAAGTCTTTGACGAATCTTCGATAGTAGGTTGCCAGACCCAGGAAACTTCGTAGTTGGCGCTTGTTGTTTGGTGATGGCCAGCTTTTCACGGCTTCAATGTTCTCAGGGTCTGTTTTGACCCCTTCTGCTGATACGACATGTCCCAGGTATTTTACTTCAGCTGCGAAAAGGGTACACTTGTCCGGACTAAGTTTCAAATTTGCCAGTCGCAGTCGGGAGAAAACCTCTTCTAAGTTCTGCACATGCTCTTCGAACGTTCTCCCGATGACGATGATGTCATCTAGGTACACCAAGCAGGTTTTCCAGGTTAGACCACGTAGCACGTATTCCATCAAGCGTTCGAAAGTGGCTGGAGCATTGCAAAGCCCAAATGGCATCACTACAAACTGCCACAATCCGGTCCCAACTGAAAATGCGGTCTTCTCTCGGTCCTTCTTGTCGATTTCTACCTGCCAGTAGCCACTCTTGAGATCGAGTGTAGAAAACCATTTTGCGTCGGCTAAAGTGTCCATGATGTCATCGATGCGTGGAAGCGGGTAACTATCTTTCTTAGTGACGTCGTTAAGCTGCCTATAGTCGACACAAAAACGAGTGCTACCATCCTTTTTCTTTACTAGAACTACAGGCGCGGCCCATGGACTGACAGAAGGTTCAATAACGCCTTGTTTTTCCATGTCCGAGATCAGCGCGCTCACTTCTCCTTGTTTGGCTATAGGGAGGCGTCTCGGTGCTTGTTGAATCGGCTTGGCTCCCTGTGTATCTATGACGTGAGTTACCAGACTCGTTCGGCCTTGGTCATCCGGGCTTGTTGAGAAGATGTCACTGTACTTGGTGACCAGATCAGAGGCTCGTTTGAATAGCTGCACTGGCAATTTGACCTGCTTCAATATTGCAGACGTTGATTCCCGGGCTTTGTCTGTGTCTTGCCTCCTTTTGCAATGATGGCCGTGAGTAGCTTCCAAAGAGGTGATGGTGGAAACAGGCTGGCAGCTGCCGATGACTTCTCCCGCTTTGATGCTCGTGGTTGAATCTGCGGTGTTAAGGACTCTAACCGGCACATATCCGTTCCTTAAAGATCTTACAAGGCATCGTCCTACAATCAAGCTGCGCAATGCGGACGGAGATAAGATCGGTGGTCTCCAGAATCACCATCAAGCTTGGCCCATACAATGCTTTCGGAAGAATTCGGTACATCAGTGTCAGTACATACCACTACATTCATCTTGGGAATTTGGACGCTGGGATCCTCCATCAGTACTTCGACATTCTGCCATTTCAAAACACGTTTGCCCAAATCCAACGTGATTCCATGTGGTCGCAGAAAATCCATTCCGAGAATGCAGTCATCCATAATATTCGCAACCAGAAAATTGTGTCGGAACACAAGGTCTCCCAACTGTATCTGGAGGTTGACCTCTCCATGAACAGGTGCAGTTTCTCCCGTAGCTGTCCGTAGTGAGAAAATTCTGCCCTTGTGAAGTTGTTGCTGTCTAACTAGGTCTTGTCGGATAATCGATCGGGTTGCACCAGTGTCGATTGTTATGGTGCAGTTTTCTCCGTTAACTTGACCCGGAAGGCATAAGTCCGCTTCTCCACGATGTAGTCTTGACACGGTGATGGTGGTGCTGGGGACGTCCATCCTCCTAGCCAACCTCTGCCCCACGAAGTTGGCTCTTACATGTTTCCCGACCCCTCTGTTTGAAGGGCTTCCATTCTGGGCTCCTGACTCGGTCTGGATCTCCTTCTAGCTGCACACCCTGGACAATAGCTCGGTTTTCTTCGCTTCTTGCAGTCTCTTTGTAGGTGCCCCTTCTCTCCGCAATTCCAGCATCTAGGCGCACCATTTACATGCGGGTCTCGCTCAATTTCGACGCGCTCACACCTGCACTCGTCTGTCACTACCTCACGAACCCGGGCAGTGGTACGAGTCACATTTTTCGCTGCCTCAAAGCTCAGACTGTAAGCCAATACGTCCTTAACCGTTTGCTTTTGAGCTAAACGCACGGCTTGTTGCAATTCCGGGTCCTTTAGTGCGCTGATGAATGCTTCTGTTGCTGCATCATCTCGATGTTCTGGGTCGTAGGCTGGGTAAGCCAAAAGTGCCAGTCGCTCAATGTCTTGGGCTAGCTGCTGTAGGGTTTCACCAGACTTCTGCATCCGATGCCTTAGCTGTGACCGATAAATCTGCTTTAGATGATCGTCTCCATAACGCATGTCGAGCGCATTCATTATAGCATTCGGGTTTGAGTGCAATTCATCGGGGATCGTCTGCAAAAGCTCGGCAGCGGGGCCTCTTAGAGCAAGAATTAATGCAGTTGCTCGTTCCTGCTCATTCCAGTGATTTGCCGTTGCGGCAGCTTTAAACTGGGTCTTGTAAATACTCCAGACCGTTTGCCCATCGAATATTGGTGCTTGCACATTTCTGGATGTGCTTTGCGCTGCGGTTATAAGCGGGGCTGGTGAAGTAGTTACTACTGCCTTCGCTGCTTCCAATTCTTTTTTCACTTTTTCCATCTCATGGTTCATTCTTTCTTCGACCTGGCTGACCTTTTCCTCGACCTGGTAAACTTTTTCCTCGACGCCTTAAATTTCAGCCTTAAATTTCAGGCTGCCGAGCTCCGCTTTTATTTCGGTGGACTGTTTTTGAAAATCTGCCTTGATTTCGATCGCTTGTTGGTCTAGCTTCGCTGATTGTTCATTTAACTTCGTTGATTGTTCATTAAGCTTCGTTGATTGTTCATCTAGCTTCGCAGTCAGACTCGATGACATCAGCATTAACATTTGCATTAACGCATTTTCTGGCTCCTTTGATTTTGGTGTTTCTACTTCTCCACTTTCTGCGCCTTTTTCCGCATCTGAGAACTCACCCGAATCCAGATTCCCGCCTTCCGACTCGATCGCGTCACGCAAGCGTGCAATCAGTATGGCCTTTGTACCTTGTGTAGCCAGGTTTCGCTGTTCCAACTCTTCCTTAAGCTTCGACATGGTCAATTCATTAATTTTTAAGTTTAAGCTTCGTGGCATTTTTAATGTTTCTTTAAATTTTACTATTGTGCACTATAAAAATGTTCAAATTTTCACTTTCAAAATTTTTCTTTCGCACTTCTTGACACCACTGTCGCGTGTTTTCGGTTCGCGGCCAATAATTTTAATGTTCAGGGAAAGTGAAAACGCAATGTCTTTTAATTTAAGTTAAAAGAGTTTATTTAATTAAATAAAATGCACAATAATTAGTTAACACTTTCACTAATTTTAATTTTCACTATTACAAAAAATCTAACACTTGTCCATAAATTTCTTATCGCAATTGTCTTCTAAATCACTTCACTATTACGAAAATCACTCTTCTACTACTCGAATAATATCGCTTCCCACACACAATCGCAGTTCTTATCGCGGTCGAATGAATGATGATTCCCCCCATTCATTCAGCTCGCCTTTATATAGGGTCTCTACCTATTCACCCATTTCTCGTACGTTGGCGAATGTTCTACCGAGAGGTACCTGGTAGATTCGAGCAAATTAATGAATGGAGCGACGTCACTTGCAGATGTTGATCATGCTTGTTGGGTTCTCGTAGTTTCGAGTGAATTCGTGTTCTTCATTGTTGTGAAAACAATTGCGACAGTAGCTCGCAGAATTATTTGTACATGTAACAATATATATATATATATATATATATATATATATATATATATATATATATATATATATATATATGTATATATATACATTTTTAAATATATATATATATATATATATATATATATATATATATATATCGGCCTCGTGTAGTATATTTAAAAATATATATATATATATATATATATATATATATATATATATATATAGGCCTCGTGTAGTATATTTAAAAATGTATATATATATATATATATATATATATATATATATATATATATATATATATATATATATATATATATATATATATATAGGCCTCGTATAGTATATTTAAAAATGTATATGTATATATATATATATACATGTATATATATAATATATATATATATATATATATATATATATATATATATATATATATATATATATATATATATATATATATATATATATATATATATATTAAATATACTACACGAGGCCTCCGATCAATCCACAACAACAAAAAGCAAATCCATGCGTTCCCGATCTCAATACCGACGCGGTGCCAGACATAAGTTGCTCTAATTCTGAATGAAATATTCTAAGCCAATAAAAACACCGAACACAAACTATGGCACCACGTAACAAATCAACCGAACCGATCAATCGCGGATTGTTAAATCTCTACCCACTCGGCGGCATACGTGCCTCCCCCTGAAAAAACTTACAACTGAAAGGAAAGAGAATGGTTAATAATTAAATTTTAATTTAATTGATTTTTCACTTTTAAATCTTTTCGTGTGACACTTATACAATAATTTCATGTCTTTAAAACTTATGAAGCTTCATTTACTTCTGTTTTATTAATAATAAATAATAATAAGATAACGAGGGAGAGAGAGAGAAAAAGAATACTAATCAATATTAAAAACGGTTACAAAATAAATTAGTGATGTTGCAATGAAACAAAAAAGGTAATCTTCATACCGAAATCCAATAAAAATTTTGAGTAAATTGGGTAAGACTGATCCAAGAACTTAAAGAGGAATTATTTAATTTCTCTTCTTAAAGTATGGTAAGTTATACTTCACTTTATTAAATTGTGGGTTTTGCATTTTATGTTATGTTGCGTATATTAGGGCATTAGTACATACCAGATAATGTGATAGATAGGTTTGCTCAATTTATAGAGGAATATTTTGTGACTTCAGAAACGATTTTAAATGTCCTTCTTCATGGCCTAGAGGACTTAAAGCGATATATTCTATAATATGAAGAAAACTTGAATCAGTTCCATGCTAAATTAATATTTTTCCAAAGAAGAGACAGCCAGAAATTTGTCTTGTATCCAGCTAAGCTATTTTAAATTCTAGTTTTGTTAGCTAGCACCTTCCAAAACAGAGCTACAAATTGTGCTATTTCTTTTTATTTATCTTTCTTCACTTTTATGATTCTTGAGATGGTGAATATTAATTCATAGTTTAGACTTGAACAGTTTTAGAAATAATTCTGGATAGGTACATTACCGCATTAGATGAAATTCAGTTTTTTCGACGCTTGTTGCTTAATGTGGTGGCATTGTTGATGGAATATTCGACTCAAGTGACATCAAACCACGAGTCCTCTTTGGCGTTCTTTTTAGTGTATCGCCTGGGACTAATTTCTCTATTTATCTGACGGTCACATACCCGGCTCAAGTGATGGTAACCTACGAATGTGAGATGTCTTTCGTGCGCTCCTGGAAAGACCTGCTGCAAATACTTCCAGGCGTCTTTCACTCATTTATTCTATATCGGGCGCATGTACAAATTATCGGGTGCCTGGCGGTTGAAAACGCGAATGCCATTCAGTTTTACTTTTAAATTAATTACTCACTGGAATTTACGCACAAGGTATATTTGTGGTTATGTCACCTTCTGGGAATAATTTCAGCAGTCTTTCATTTATTGTGTGTGTGGGGTGCCTACCAAATATCGTTGGCCTCGCGGTCGAAAACATTGAATTCACGCACAAAGCCTAAGTTTTATTTGACAACTTTCTACCACGAACTTTCAAGATGCATCATGTGGGTGGGTGATCGATGACATTTTCTAACAGAGACTTCGGTTGCGACTAATGTCACGAGAAACGTGAATAGGCGGTGGCCTGGGCCGGATTACAGGATGATTCCCGCGCACATATTTTTTCATAGCGCAACTTTGATTCAAAAAGAAAAAATATATATTTTTCTTTTTGCTTTCATCGTATCCCTTCTCAAAGATATGAAGCCCGCGCAATTTAGAGACATTAAAGAGCCATTTTCTCAGTTTTTGTAGCATATATTAAAAAATGTGCCAACTACTGAATATATATTTGAAATAAAATTAAAGTCCATGAAATTTCCTGTTGACTTATGTAAATGCGTTTATTTGTATGTACCGCTCTCCTAGATTAAGCCCACGAATCTGCAAAATTTTATAAGACTAGGTCATTATTTTCAGTTTTTTGTGCATATGTCTGAAACGGGGTATCATACAAACATTTTTTATTTGATCAAAATTAATACTTCCTTAAGCTACCATTAAGATGATGCCTAATATTTGCTTCTGTTTGTTACCGTTTTTGAGTGATAAGGTCACAAAAATATTTAGTTTGGGAAAAATTTTGTGATAAATCTGTGAGAATAATTTCAATTTATGGTGCATCTCCCAAAGATGATGCATACCATAAAGAACTTTGTACAACAAAATTATAACCATCCAAATAATAGTTATATATCTTTTATTTATCCCTACGTGTCATCGTTTTACGTATAATTTAAGGGACTTAATTTATAACCCCGATAAAACATTCTGTAAGTTTCACCGTTTTTGAGAAATGTATCAAAACTCTGAAAAAGGACCCTTTAAGATTCCTAAATTGTGCATATCCGCGGGGCTCTTATTTTTGAAAAAGGGCACGAAGGGGTAAATGTGAATACACAATCTTGCAGTGAACTGGATAAACTTTAATTTTGGGCCCCATCAATTTTTCTCCCTCACGAACCGTTGTCGAGATATTTATCAAAAATTGAAAAAAAATTGACCTCTGAGCTCCCTTCTCGTTCCTGCAGCCCCAGAATCTTGGAAATTTAGTAGGCGTGGTTCAAAAGATCCCTTTCTACACGTTTCTGAATGTTTTAACTTAATGATAACTTGATTCGGACGCGTTTTGTTAAACACTTGTCAAAATTAAATTTGAAAGACATCCAGAAGACTTCTTTTGCGTATAACTAAAAGATGACTTAATTCATTATCTGCATTAATCATAATAGAATTGGCTAAAGCTTTTGACTTCATCATGTTCGCCTTCTGCCGTCTTCTTTATATACCTCATTGGTTGTTGTATACTTGATTTTCATAAATACGTATTTACCTTCATGAAAGAATGGATATTCGATTTTCATTGCAGAATAATGAAATATACTAGACCGTTAAACAAATCAATGAATTGAGGTCAAAGTCTTTGCTAAACTTTTTAAATTGATTATTTCACCCTTTTTACATCAACTAAATGTAAATCAATACGATAATTTACAAAAACATATTGTGTTCGCATAAGTAGGAAAATTAAAAACAATTCTCTCACTTCTGGTCGCTATCACCAGTGTATATCTAATAAGAGTGATGGCCTGAGAAAAATTAGTACACACGTTGAAACCACCTTCTTCTAACATTTTTCTTCTCTTATTATTTTTCAGAAAAATTATTAAAAAAGCAACGCAATTATATAGCTACACACAATGAATTTTCATAAGTAATGAGATCAAAGTGTTTTGTTAAATTGATCGGTTCCTGGTTAAAGGTGAATTTACGAGCTCAGGTATCGGATTGATATTTATAAAAAATTGAAGTTTGAAACTATCACCATTCTTTATGTTTGAATGGAAGTTTCCAAATTTGGGTGCGAAGGATCACTTTGTAAAAAATATGTTGGGTCGGGATATATTGAAATAGTATTATCGCTATTTACGTGGTCGCAAGATCACAATTTGTTGGTGTGAAGTTAAATATGTACGTATAGGGTAGAAACAAAAAACAAATCCTTAGTATTTCTCGAAATGCATCCTTGGCTTCCACACAACGCGATTCTCACTGCGCGTACGCCTTCTGCTTTCGGGGTCCCCTTCAAAGATGCCGTTACGGTCCCTTGGACGTCTTCTATGGAAAAGTATCGTTTTCCATTGAGGTCTCGCTTGAGCCGAGGAAAGAGGAAGAAGTCCCGCAAAGCCAGATGTAAACTATGAGGGGTTACGGCAACGTGGCAACGCTGTGCTTGGCCAGAAACTCCCTCAATAGCCCTCAGGGCTCTTGGCACAAACTTGGCGCACACCTTTCGCGTGGTCAAATCCTCGTCAATGAATTTTTGGACGCTACCGAATGCTACGAATGCTTGTGAGCCGGCTGGAGTTACAGAGCGCCTTTACTTTGGCCACTTTTTCATCAATCCTTGAAGTTGACAGGCAACCGGTACGCTAGTCGTCCAACGAGCTCCCGCCCCTCCCAGGATAGCTTATGCCACTCGACCACTGTTCAGCGGCTCATAGTTTCCCCGTAGACGTCCTTAATCATTCCGAGGATCTCCGTCGCGATTTTCTCGAGTTTAACGCAGAATTGATGGCGTAGTGCTGCTCGAGATTTTTCACCGTCTTGAATCGCGACGACGCTTCTTAACAGAGTTTCACGGAAATTGACGTGCTTACTCTCCGTTTGCCCGCAGGTGACTGGAAAAAACGGTCTCTTCGGAAGTCTCGTGACTACCACGCGCAGGAAGTCAGTTCTACTACTTTCTGATCCTACCCAGTATATTATTGATTTTTATGATTTTTGATAAACAAACGTTAAATTATAAAACCTATTTTAAATTATGTATCCTAAAAAATCATTTAAATTTGTTGTGTTGTTTGCTCGCTACTATTGCAGTTATGAAGCGGAAATATATCCGAGCATGTTTTATGTGTTCGCTCGTAATATTCCTCTGGCAGTTGAAAATAGGATTTAGTGTACTTGGAGAGTACAATAAATCGTCGCTCTACTCCGGTGTTCTGGATTACTTAATGTATCCCAATGGATTACGCTCACTCTTGGTTTTTTCGCAAATTTTGTTGTTGGTTGATTCTCGCTACCTTCCCTTTTGTGCAAATCATTCGTACTCATATTTCGTGCTGTTACCGCCATTGCTGTTGTCCACTGTACTTCTCGCAATGTATCTTTAACCATTGTTCTGCTGCTGGTTTGACCGTTTACTAGATGTTAACGTAGTTCTATCGTTGAATTTCGTATTTTTATTGGTAGGCGTTATAACTTCTAATTGACGTTAACTAAAGTCTGATTTTGTACAATTATGTATTAATGTGTTTGAATCAATCGTTGATTTGATATAATCATATTTTAATACTTGGTTTGGTACCATAAGTTAATGGTAATCAATATGTATTACATGTCAATGTTGCATTTATAAATTACTACAATTAAAAATTACTAAGTTGAAATTTGATTTTATACAATTATGTATCATATTTAATATTTTGTTTGGTACCTTGAGTTAATGTTAATTGATATGCGTTACATGTCAGTGTTGCATTTGTAAATTACTACAATTAAAAATTAATAAGTTAAGATTTGATTTTATACAATTACGTATCCTATTTTCCTATTTTGTTTGGTACCTTGAGTTAATGTTAATTAATATGTATTACATATCCATGTTGCTTTCATAAACTACTACAATTATAAATTAATAATTTGAAGTTTGAGTTCACACAATGTTTTGTTTGATTTAATCATAAGTTACTGTACTGATACTTAGTATTTCTTTGGATACAATGAGATAAGATCTAGCTTGGTTCTATGTAATCGTGGATTAATATTTTCTTTGCTTCAATCATTAACCAGTATAATTATTTGCTATTGTTTTAATTTGAAAAATTTTAAGTTAACAAATTAGCGTTTGGTTTAATTCTGTACAGTAAATAATCTGTGTTTTATTTGATACAATTATAAATTAAGATGTTAATATTTCATTTCTGCCGTAAACTACAGGATTATGAATTGTTTCGTTTTACTAATATATAATGTTGAAGAATATACTGAACATATTTTCCGGTCCTAAATCGTTTTTCCTTGAGAATAAACTATTATTTTTTTTTACAATTGAAGAATACCGGAATTCAATTTCTTCTTTGCAATAGGTGTATAATCGGCATTACTTGGTAATACAATACATTTTCTTTTAACATCCACATTCAATGCCAATTTTCTTTTTGGAAGTTAATGATTTGCTTTTATTTTAGCATTTTTCATCTCAAAATAGGTTTTGATATTTAATTGTTACATATTCTGCATTTATCTTTTTTTTTTATTTTCTGTTTGAATACTGTAATTGTAATTATTAACTGTAATTGCCAAAGATAGAATTTTACATTTTGTTTGGTTAGTGGTTATTATTAGGGTGTTACTATTTGATTAGTACAGGTTCTAGTAAATTATACACAGTTAGCGTTAGTGAGGATTTAAGATGTTCAAAATAGTTTAAATGTGCAATGAAATTCGTTTTTTATTCCATTCATGGTTTATTAATATTCTATTAAATTACTTGCTTTAATGCTATAACAAAAGTTCTTTATGTAAGCTTCTGCTAGCATTTTGTTAAATTATGTATTGTGCGAATAGGTTAGTAGGGAAGTTTCAATAGGAAATATTGTTAAAGCTTTAGCGGTTATTTATTGCGAATGAATTAATATGTAAACGGGGAATGAATATTTCACACGATCGTTACGTTCGGGAATTGATTCGCTTCGGAAGAAGTTTTGCCGAGAGCATAGCTTTCCATTGATGTAGCTTGGGAGTCGTTGTTGTTGTATTCCCACGACTTTAGTATAAGCTATTTTGGCTTTATAGTGTGCGAGATAATGAGTGTGATAAATAAACTTTCCCCTTAATATATACGGTTAATGTTGTTAATGGGAGTGGAGTCATGGATTGAAGGTTTATGTAATTGTTTTTGCTCGCCACTAACGAGCTTTGAGATATGATTAGCATTGTTTCTGCAATGACGCATGAGAAAATTGAATGAAGCGATATACTGTAGCTTTCAATGCGCTAATTAGGAAATATATGAAGTCTATGATATGTATGTACTAATTTGTGGTTGGCTGATAATTGCCTTGAAGAGCATTTGTTTTTAATTAAGTCGGCTTAATGCATTTCGGAGTCGGCAGGGCCTTTAATCTATCTATGCTATGCGATTGTGTAGGAGTAAGAGCTTTTGAGGTATATGCATTTAATTGTCGTTTAATTGGCTTAAGTTGCATATGTATATTTTATTTTTTATCCATTTGTAGTTGTAAAAAGGGAGGGTTATTAGAAATGCATTCAGCAGTATGTGTAAATAGTTGTGGATTATTTATATATCGGAATTATTATGAAGGTTTTTTTAATGAGTTAATATAAATTAAGTCGATCTTTTTCTCAAATTGAAATTAGAAGGAGCGTTTGTAAGCTTAAAAGTTTTGGTATATACTTTTATTGATTTTAGTGAACTGCTAAACAGATATACTGCATTGAAAATATCTTGCGAGAAAGATTATTGTAAAAGATGGTCGAAGCGACACTATCACTATATGTTGGGCTTCGGAACATATAGTTTCGGCCTTCATTTAAGACCGTATATGTGTTCCGTCTAATTTTTCCCTAGTGCGTGTCTGCTTATTTTGGCATAATGCTGTCCTCGACCTTGCTGGAAGACAGTACAGTGCCGTGCGAGGTCACTTCATTAGCAATTTTTGATCTTGATCTTGAGGAAACGATTGTTTGAAGAATCTTAAAGTATATTTTATAGTATTCTAAGACGCAGTTTGATATTGTTGATATAAGTAAAGTAAAAGGGTGGGAAATGGGTGGGTTTTGAATTGTCTTGCGCTTTCTACGGGAGTTTTATTTGTGACTTTTTTTTTAATAGTTAGCAGTTAGAATGTATTTATTGCGCAAGGAAACGTAGTGGCTTGTTTAAAGGGTACATGGTTAATAGCGTGTTGCAAACCTTTTGGATCAACAGCTCAGAGGCTACGACTGGATGGCAAATTGATGTCTCTTTTGCTATGACAATACTAAATGTAGCGTGTCTAACGAAAGTTGAAGTCGGGCAGCTCAGAGGCTATTATTTATTTCTTTAGGGACTTTTAACTAAAAATAGCGTGTCCGTCGACAGCTTAAATCTACTGGTTTTGTTAAATCTACTGGTTTTCATTCTAGTGATTGTGCAAATTAGACATAGAACAAGCGTGTCTGCTGATTGCTCTGGTTTGGAGTTTTGCCGGGGTTTACCGACTTAACTGCCACTTTTTCTGTTTCCTTATTGCTAACGTTATGAAATCGCACATTTAGTGCTGGATGTAAATTTGGTAATTTGAGAGTGAATTGTAGTGGAACTTGAAAGAGATAATTGGTTTTGGGGTAAAATCGTTTGCATTGTTGTATTGTTCTAATAACTAAAAATTCGATTGTTTCATAGTTCACATATATGTAGTACTTCATTTGTTTCAGTGTAACTTGAAATTAAATTAGTTTCATGGTTATTTGCCCTTGAAAATTGCCCTTCTCGTGTAAATTATTCTTTATAATTGTTAAGCGCGGTTTATTTACATATTTCATTTGCTCATTAATGTTATTGCATTTAAAAAATTACTGCCCAGATGTCTATCTATTTAATTTGTAGTTAAATTTTTGCTTTTGTTTGCTCCTCAAATTGCATCTCAGGCAATTCGAATGCTCATTCAATTCGAAAGATGACTTTTTTATGCATGTAGGTACGCGTATTGTTTAAGTAGTTGGAGTGATAAATGATATCGTATTTCGATAACAATGGGCACGCGTTTGTTTGCTCGCTATTAAGATTTCGTTTTGCTTATTTGTATTTAATATTTACTTGTAATGTTTTGTGTTTTGCATTTTAGTTGATTGAAACTTTATATCTTTATAAATTCTACGTTCGGTTTGAACGAGTTAGGAGTTAGTTTGAATGACCTTCAGATAAGAAATGTGAGATTTAAGGTATATTAATGGAGGAATAAATGAATTCAAGAATTAGATGTTCAATATGACTATTTGTTTTTAGGACTGATCTTATTTGATGGACAGTATGAGTAGGATTAATATTACATTAGAATGATCAATATAATTATTTGAGTTTATTTTAACGGAAGACTGATTCAGTTTGATCAATAATATTATATTTGGATATTCATACTTTCTTTTTGTTATTTAATTAATTGAAATATTTATTTGATGATTTATTTAAGAAGATTGATCTAGTTTGTTGGAAAGTATGAGTAACCTTAATTTTGTATTTGAATATTGATATTATATTTTTGTTATTTGAACAATCAATATTATTTTTATTTTTTTTTGAGAAGTTTAATCTAGTTTTATGTACTGTATGAGTAGTAACAATATTGTATTTAGATACTGATATTTTATTTTTGGTTTTTAAATGATTACAATTATTATTTGATTTTCTTTTAAGCAAGCTGATCTAGTATGATGGACAGTATGAGTAGCAATGGTGTCATACAGGAGTTAAAGGGTCTCGGATACCGGCTGGGAAAATTGATTTCAGCCCATTTAAATTTGCTACACAATGCGTTACATTGTGGTCTCTGCAAAACCGATATCCTACCGGCTGCGCCAATTTTGTTACATAACCAGTGTACCCTATGTTTACTGGTATGAGTTAACTTTAGAGAATGAATTTTATTACACTATTCATTTTTTTAAACATTTAGTTACAATTGAATTTATTAATTACATTTCCACTTAATTAATTATTTTAAACTTCTACCTATCAGCCAGCCTAAAGAAGGAAACAACTTGTCGTATTAATGGTTCGGGGTGGCCATACGGCGTGAAACGCCAAAAGGCCGGTTGAGGATCGCGGCGCAAGCCAACACCTCACCCCTCACCACTTCGTTAAACACTGGACAATATCTTCGGCTGAACTTTTAATCGCGAATACTTTAACCGTCTAAATGGTAATTGGGTAGCAGCACGCTCCCTTTTGGACTTGAATACACACTCACTCGAATGCTTTGCCGAAGAACTTTAAATACTGTTCTTTCGTGAGTTTTCAACCTAAATTCTCTTTAAAGGTGCTGAGTAGCCGAACACGTGAGCTCTCGTTCCACGAACGTTTTTCCTCCCCGCTTCGTCTCGCTTGCTCGGCTGGTGAATATGCGAAACTGGGGAAATTGAGCGAAAGAGTGTTTTTCGCTTAAGCTTTCGACTGCGAAAGAGTGCTTTCAGCTTAAGCTTTCGGCTTTCCCACGATCTCTTGAGGTGAAATACCGAAACTGGGGACATTGAGCGAAAGAGTGTTTATGCCGGAACTTTAGGTTTTCCTTTCCGCTTACCTTTCTTCGAAGCACCCCGTTCGTTCACGATATAAATATATCATTGCGGGTTGAACTCTCTCGTTTACTTGACTGCTCGCTTATTTACTTGCGCATGTGTTTCCATGGCTAATTTTCATTGGCGAAGTGTGAGTACATAGGTGTTGTTTGCTCGCTACTATTGCAGTTATGAAGCGGAAATATATCCGAGCATGTTTTATGTGTTCGCTCGCAACGAAAAACGCTTTCCACTAAAATTGTTTCAAATACTTAATAAATCGGAGGGAGCCAAATCTGGTGAATCAATTTCAATTTAGCCATCTTCAAAACAATTTCGTGAGGACGTGCATAGTCTTGATTAAAAAGTTATTTCTTCTGTAAGCCGAGTCTTTTTCACGAATTTTGCTATCCAACTGGTCCAAAAGGTTGCAATAATACTTACCCTTTTTTGTCGATCGTTCTGACTTGACCTGTTTTGAAGCTGAACAAGCAGCTTCAGTCCACTTTAAATGTGCTTGTCTCAGTTTAGGATCATGTCGGTAAATTAAAGTCTCATCCATAGTTAGAAAACGACGCATAAAATTACCCTTACAAATTTGTTTTCGGTTCAGTTTTTGTTGGATTGTTAACGAATACGGCAATATCTTCCCGAATAGCTTTTTTGTGCGTAATTCTATGTGTAAAATATAGTGCACTCCTTCGTCCAAGATGCCTTTGACGTCAGCAATTTCACACTTAGCCGCGCTTGGATCTTTACAAACAATATCAACTTGTTCAATGATTTCTGGTGTTGTTGCACTTTTTGGACGTTCACTACGTGGTTCATCTTCAATACTTTAACGACCACGTTTAAACTCTAAAACCCATCGATGCACAGTTGGAAATGAAGGAGCAGATTCCTTGAACACTTTCACTATTTTTGTATGAATTTCTGTTGCTGATAAACCTTCTAAACAAAAAATTTTATCACTACAAGATATTGGGGTTTATCCATTGTTTAAAAATTCACTGACACGTCAATTTCAAATTGCTTGTAAACAAAGAATTTATTGACAGGTAGAAACAAACTTTTATGTGTGTTCATACCAAAACTGACGTTAGATAGGAAGCCATGTGGTAGCAATTTGCATATGTATTAGTCGGCTTACTATGGACAAGCTTCCGGTAGCTGTCACCCAACCGCGGCATTAGCAAATGCTTATATTTCGTAATATATACTATTTTCCGAATAAAAAACGTGCGGAACGCATTTCGTGCATGCTATAAATTCACCTTGTATAGCCCACTGTACTCCTAAACTTTTCAAGACGAGCAAATGAAGCACACGTTTTGCACCTTCGACTGATAGCTCAGCGTTGAGATGTAAACAAACTCCTATAAATTCACTTTGGAAGGCGATAAAAACTAACTTCACTAGGAGCGCTAGTGTGTTCTCCGCGGGCCATCAGGATTTCACTGGAGAAATCCGCCTCAAAACCGTACCAAACCTCGAATTTTCACTTCACTAGGAGCGCTAGTGTGTTCTCCGCGGGCCATCAGGATTTCACTGGAGAAATCCGCCTCAAAACCGTACCAAACCTCGAATTTTCTTTAGCACCTCCATAATTCTTCATATACCGCCATGTAATGGTCATGTGTGTGGTAGTAAGCGCTGCTGCCACATGGCTTCCTATCTAAGAACTGAAATAATTTTCACTTCACTAGGAGCGCTAGTGTGTTCTCCGCGGGCCATCAGGATTTCACTGGAGAAATCCGCCTCAAAACCGTACCAAACCTCGAATTTTCTTTAGCACCTCCATAATTCTTCATATACCGCCATGTAATGGTCATGTGTGTGGTAGTAAGCGCTGCTGCCACATGGCTTCCTATCTAACGTTAGTTTTGGTTCATACAGAAGATGAAATATTAAAATGGTATATAAATTTTGATTCCTGCACTGGTTAATAGGTGTCGCTCTCAAAACTATCAAAGCGACAAAGAAACATCTATCTGTGAAACAGATTGGAATTTCGATAGCGACTATCTATAAAATGTACCTTTTGACATTTTTCTTTCTTCTTGCTTGAGACTCTGAGTTGTGAAGACGTAATTAATAGACGTTATTAATATATATAAGAATCACGTGATTAAATATCGGTTCAATTAGTTTATGTATTCTCAATTCGCTACAATTGGTGAGCCTATTAACTTGAACACATTGTAAGTGCAGTGTGTTAAAGACTTTAAACAAAAACTAGAAATATTGCGACGAAAGAACAACAAGACATTCCCGAAAATGCTAACTCGGATACCCCAAAAACTCCGCCATATATAGCGCGGTAATTATAGCCTGGCAATAAACCCCCGCGGCTGGATACTGTTCGTGACGTTAAACTACCGCCTTTTTGGGAATAACAGGTTGAGCTGTAGTTTTCCCAAACTGAGTTGACGTTCAGTCATTATAAAGTTTTCTCCGATATACTAAAATTTAATGCAGTCGTAACAACGCTGGACATAACAATATGAAAACAAGTTGCAGATATTTTTAAACGGACCCCTTTTACTAGCAGATATGTGTAGTTGAAGAAACAATTACTGGCGCGATTCGCGATTTCCCCACAACTACAATTGACGCAGGTGTTTACGGAGCTCGAATTAAATGACCAGAAACTTTCGCATCTATATAGACAAATGGAGGCTTTGGCGGGCACTAAACTCCCGGAGGATGCACTACGCGCATTATGGATGAGGCGACTTCTAGTCCACGTACGAGCCATCATGTTAGTTTCCACCGAAAAAAAATGTTACGCCATTGCTAGAAATGGCTGATAAAATCGTGGAGGAATTTAACGCAGCACCCGCAGGGATAGCAACGATGTCGAAAGCTCCGGTACGTTCGACATCAGAATCTGATACGCTGTTTCTGGACATTTGAAGAACCGGAATTTCAAGAACTGAAATCGATCTCGCTCAAAAAATCGCAACCGAACAAATCACGAGTCAAGTGCAGTTAAAAATGAAGGAAAGTATCACGCTTCTGTCATCACCATCGAATGTATGGCGAGAAGGCAATCCACTGTCGAGACCCCTGTAATTATCAGCGACAGGGAAACTAGTGGCGTTGTCGTCAAGGATAGTGAAACATTGCGTGCCACCTCCCCTATGACTTTCGCGTTACTTTCTTCTTGGCAGCAGTTGGCTTTTGTTGTTTCCGCATGCTAGCGGCTGGTTGAATCGCAAAGTTGGCAGCAAGGGCGGTGGTGTGGGCGACTGTGGTGGTGGTCAGGGTGACTGAACTAACAGTGGTGTTGATGGCTGGGCATCGGAGTGCTCCAAGTACGCTGGCTTCAGATGATCTGTCGAGAGGGTCTTGGCAACGTCAATGACGTAGAAGCGGTCGCTAACGCTTTCGATGACTATGGGGTCGGGAGTGCGGATGATCAAGCGGCTTCTTGAATATGTCGATGCGGCGGAACACATATTTGCAGGTGGCGAGTTCCTTGAAGGCGAACGGTCGGTGTTCGACGTACCAGGCTGGTGGGACCGGACGCATCGCTTTGAATCGGCGG
The DNA here is from genome assembly GCA_963969285.1 of Odontomyia ornata. Classification (NCBI taxonomy): domain Eukaryota; kingdom Metazoa; phylum Arthropoda; class Insecta; order Diptera; family Stratiomyidae; genus Odontomyia; species Odontomyia ornata. The sequence goes on along the minus strand of OZ017740.1, from coordinate 234,170,752 downwards.
CGGAAGTCTGCGACGAAATCCTGTGGGCAACTGGTTGGTGTTGTTTGAGGTCCGACGAATTCGCCTGGGATTCGTAGTGACGGGCGGAAAGCCATCTCTGCTGGGGACCCTTGCAGGTCTTCCTTGAAGGTGGTGCGCAAGCCCAACAGAATTGCCGGAAGTGTTTGCAGCCAAGGGGTTTCCGGAACGTACTTCAAATCGCTCTTGATCATTTGATGCATCAAATGCTTGTGGATGTGTGGACTTAGTTGGCTCCCAGCAGGCGACCGAGTTTATTCAGGAGGTCGGCTTCAAATTGTCGGCCTGGGTCCGAGGTGATCTCGCGTGGCGTGCCGAATATGGCGATTCAGTGGTCCAACAACGCTCTAGCGACGGTGCTGGCCTTGATGTTGCGCACTGGTATTGCTTGAGGCCAGCGTGTATACCGGTCGATAATGGTAAGGCAGCTCTCGTAGCCGAATATGGCGATTCAGTGGTCCAACAATGCTCTGGCGACGGTGTTGGCCTTGATGTTGCGCACTGGTATTGCTTGAGGCCAGCGTGTATACCGGTCGATGATGGTAAGGCAGCTCTCGTAGCCGTCACACTGCGGAGTTTAATAAGGTTGACGTGGATGTGGTCGAAACACCCATCCGGCGTCTTGAAGTTACCTAGCTCGGCGTGGTTGTGGCGATGGGCCTTTGAACGTTGGCATAGTACACACTGCTTGGCCCAGCGGTAAACATCCTCTCGTAGACTCGGCCATAAGAATTTCAGTGCTACGCGTTTTCGGCGCCCCGCCCGCTAGGGTGCGAGAGCTAGTGGACGGTATCGAAGGCCAGGAGCCAGGAGGTGCGGGAACTGGTCATCTGTGGCCTGGAGCTCACTGATGGGTCGAGCAGTAAGTGTGGTGAGTACCGCAACCGTCTCTACTTAAGAGAGCGCGTCGACGAAGATGTCTTCTCCTGGTATTGGAGTTGTGTGTCGAATTGGTCGATAAAATCCAACTGTCTGTTTTAGCGGGGCCAGGTTTTGTCCGAGTGATGTGTCATGGCAAAGGTGAGTGGTCGATGGTCGGTATAGACCGTAAAGTGAATGCCTCCCCTCCAGAATGCGCTGATTGCGGCGAAGACTGCTAAAAGTTCGCAGTGGTAGGTGGAGTAGCGCTGCTCGGTTTTGGATAACATCTCGAGAAAAATCCCGGGGGTATCCAAGTACCGTCATCCCGTTGCTGGTCCAAGGTTGCCTCAATGGCGGTGTTGGATGCGTCGGTGCATAGTGCCAACTGGTGCGAGGGTGGAAGGAATGCTACTGTAGTTGCTGTGGCGATGCTTTGTTTGCAGCTTCCAAAAGCGGCTTCAGCGTCGGGTGTCCAATTGATTTGCGATCTCTTGGTGCTACAACCTTTCAGCAGCTCTGAAAGTGGTGCTTGTAACGGCGGCGTGTGGTATACAGCGCCGATAGAAGTTGAGCATCCCAAGGAAATGTCTCAACTGTGAGGAGTCAGCAGGTTTGGGAAAGTCTGCGATGGCTTTCGTTTTGGGAGCTGGTGGTCAGAAACCTGTCTCGCAGATGTGGTATCCGGCAAAAATGGCCTCGAGTAGGCCGACGGCATTTATTCCAGTTGGGCTGGAGCTTTGCAACCTGCAGTATGGAAAGAAGATGCTCAAGGTGACGCTGGTGATGGCCGTGGCTAGCCGAGAATACTAGGATGTCATCCTGGTAGATGCGTACGAAGTCGAACTTCCTCAGCAGGTGGTTGAGTGTCCGCTGCATGGTTTGTGCTGCGTTGTGCAGGCCGAGAGGCATTCCTACGAATTCAAACAGCCCGAAGGGCATGGTGACTGCCGTTTTGCAGATGTCTTCTGGTGCTACCGGGATTTAATAAAAGGCGCGCTGGAGGTTGATGACCGAGAATATTGAACCGCTGGCCCCCTGGATCAGATCCTTGATAATGGGCAATGGATAGCTGTCCGAGTGGGTGTGGGCATTTAGTTGGCAGCAATCTCCAGTAGCTCACCAAGGGCCACCGTCCTTGGGCACCATGTGCAGGGGTCTGGCCCAGTGGCTTGACGAAGGTTGAATTATGCCTCGTTCTAACAGGAAGTCAAACTCTGCTCGCGAGGCGACGTGGTCTTGCAATGACGGGTGGACCATGCGTGATTATCTGGTGGTGAACAGGAAAGTCAGCGATCGAAGCCAACTCACTGGGTCCTGGAGGTGTGTTTGCATGCTTTGCAATCATGTGCTTGTATATTCCGCCGGTAGTGCCTTCCAAGGTCGATGCCTTGGCCACGGCGCTGATGCTATGCACTGGTAGAGCTAGGACGAGGACGCAGAGTGTAGAGAGACTGGTGCGGTCATCCAAGAGGCGTCGATTCCGTATGTCGATAAGCAGACCGTGATAGTTGATTGCGTCGGCTCCCAGGATGGGCGGCGTAACCCAAAGTCCAGCGTGAGTTGCTGGGTGCCGAAGGTGACAATAGGCGTACCATTGGCTGCCTGTAATATTAGGTTCTGCTTCTGAAGAGGCCTGGCGATGAGGTGCCTCGGAATGATGGAAAGGGCAGAATCAGAATTTACCAGAAAACGAATTTTTGTGGTGTGGTCCGAGACATACAGGCACTTTTCCGGGTTGTTGCCGGCGGTGTCCGCTGAGTATAGCGCGGGCAATCTTAGTTTTTTGAACGTCCGGTAGCGGTGCCCTGAGCTGGAAATGTGCACGACATTTGCATCGGACCGCTAGGGCTGCGTGTTTGCGGTGATACCGCAATATCCCGTATGTGGTTCGGGACCTGGAGTGGCGATGCGTGCCCTTCCTTGGCGGCCGTTTCGTGACGAGCGTCCACGCTACATGTTGGCACTGGGGAATGGTTGCTGGAGCGCCTCGCAGGTCAAACCTGTCATCTGTGCAATTACTAAGCACAAGGCGGCTAACTCGACTGCGACCTGGTCCGGGGAACTGCCTGTTGAGGAGAAACTATGTGAGGGTGTCGTGGAGCGCGTGGCTGCCTCTATAGACATGACCATTACTGCCGGGCCCATGTCGTGTGCCTCGTCTGCAACCGCGGTGAGCTCCTCCAACGTCTGGTTCCTAATCAACAGCAGCATACTTCGCGTCTACTGTGGCAAGAGGTCGAACCATTTGACCTGCAGTACATCGTCACTTACTCGCGTTCTAGCAAGGGAGCGCATGTGACGCTGCAGCTGTGACGGCCGTCTGTCCCGAGCTCGACACCTGCGAGGAGCTTGTGTAGTTGGGCGTCGGGGGAATCCGTTAAGTGGGATATGATGGGCACCTTGAGGCTCCTGTAGCTGTCGAGCTCCGGCGGCACGCGGATGATGTTGGTCACCTCAGCGATTGTGTCGTAGTCCGATGATGAGACCGTGACGAGGTACCTGGTTGAGTCTCTTGTGAACTGATACACTTGGAATTGGGACTCAACCTGAAAAAACTACAGTTCCGGTCGAGCGCGCCAGAATGATGGCAGCTTGCAGTAGCCGACATCGTTGACCTGTTAAGCTTGTGGTTGAATTGTCGGGCTTGACTTGCCGATGCTGGCTGGCTGTGCGCCGGCGAAGGCGGCTGTTGTTCCTGGGAGAGCAAGAGCTCTAGGGTGCGTAGCGGAGCGTTGTGCGTAGCATCATCGTCATCTCGTCCGAGCATTATGCTAGTTCTCAACTCGGGGTCACCACTTTACGTGTCAACTTTTCCTCTTTGGAAGTCAACTTTTACTCTTTTATTTGGAGACCAGCTATGTCCTGATGACGACGATGATGAAGGTGCCTGATTTTAAGTATAATTTAATTTCCAGGAAACTATTTTTACAATTTGAAGGTTAAAGTAAACTTTGTTTTGTTGGTATCCGCAGGCCAAATCACTTGTAGCCTTTGCCTAGGTTCTCTGAGGTAGTTTGACTTATGAAAAGCTAGAAGAGCGGCTCGAGCAAATTTTCATTTTTCTTGCGGGAAGTTGCTTGCGTCGCTGATGTGTGAACTCGGCGGCAGGTGAAGATTTCTCTAGGGGCGAGGATCTGCTTGCGCCGTGAAGCGTGCGCTTGCGTGGGACATTCCGTGCCGCCATATATATGTATATATATATATATATATATATATATATATATATATATATATATATATATATATATATATATATACATACATATATTTATATATATATGTATATATATATATATATATAAATATATATATATATATATATATATATATATATATATATATATATATATACACATATATATAAATATATGTATGTATATATATATATATATATATATATATATATATATATATATATATATATATATATATATATATATATATATATATACCGCAATTTTACATCAAAGGAGACTCCAATACTGCTGATGCTCTTTCCCGATTAAACGCAATCGCAGAGAATAGTTCGATCGACTTATCCGAAGTGGCTAGTGAACAAGAAAAAGACGAAGAACTGAAATTATTATTAAATTCTGAAACTTCACTTGATTTAAAAAAACTAAGGGCACACGGAATTTACCTTTATCGCGATATATCCACAGGAACCGCACGACCATATCCCAAAAGTATTACGAATTCAAACATTTAACGCAGAACATGAAGAAGGATATAGCCAGTTGGGCAAAGGCATGTATTCAGTGTCAAAGAGCAACAGTTAGCAGACACGTGACAATATTTCCGCTTCGGCTAGCATTAACAGACAAACGCCTCGCCCACGTACAGATTGATATAGTGGGACCATTACCTAATGCTAATAGCTACAAGCACGTGATGATCAGTGATGGTCAGCTTCTCGAGATGGACGGAGGCAATTCCAATCACCGAAATAACAGCAGAGGTGTAGCGCTAAGCTTTAATACCAACTGGGTGGCGCGATTTGGAACTCCAAGCATACTGACCACTGATCGTTGGAGCCAGTTTGAATCAATGCTATTCAGCACGCTGACAGAGCTTCTAGGATGCAAGCACATTTGGACGACGGCATATCATCCTTCATCAAAAGGCAACGTATAAATGGAAAAGTCTCCAAATGGATGGAAAGGAAACAATGATTTCATTTGACCCACTGAAACTCTGAAAATCGAGGAATCAACGCCGTCACCAATTACGAGGAGAGGAGGAAGCCACTGTTGAAAACGAATATTAGTCCAAGGAAATCAAAACATGTGTCATTCAAATTATCTGATTGACAAATCTAAAAGGGGAAGCACTGTAGCTATAAAGTTTAGAATGTAGGGTAATATTAAGAATACGCAAGTTAAACTTTATTTGTATTTTATTTACTAAAAAGAGGCAATTGGGATGAATGCATGTCCGCGTGATGCCGACCGACGAGAAAGAGCTTAACGCGTCCAGCAACAGATGACAAGTAAAAGTGTTTTATATTTCACCGTGATTATTTCAGTGCCATCTATGAGTCGAGTCATGTCTAATTATATTTGAACTTGTCTCGAATTAACCGCTACAATATCCCCCCCTGAGTGACTGCTAGTTGATGACTTTTTTCTTCGTTCGTTTTGCACCGTATGTTTTTACTGGCGGTAGAGTTGATGAATGCTGTTCACTCTCTCGTAATGTGTCTTCCATTTCCTGCTCTGGATTGATGCTGAACGCTAGCTCAAGTCGTTCGGTTGATACTGTCGTTTGCTTTTCCCTTACTTGAATCCTAAAGACAACGTCAGAAATTCTTTCGATGATTTTATGCGGTCCCGTGTAGGGTGGAATTATTGGCCACTTTACCGAGTCGTTTCGTAGAAAAACATGAGTGCATGTACGAGTATACTCGTACAAATCCTTATACACAAATGCACTATCTTGCCTGTCATGTGCTCGTAATCGCTGCACATCTCGTCGAAACTTCTCACCAAATATGTGTGTGTCGCTGATTAATTCCACGTCATGGAAACATTTTCCTGTTAATCTAAGTGTAGTGTCGTATGTCATTTTAGATGCCGAACAACCAATGTCTTTCTTAAATGCTACTCGAAATCGAAGTAGTACTGTTGGTAGTGTTTCAGTCCAAGGAAATGATTCATGGTACATAAAAGATGCTTTTAAAGACCGGTGCTATCTTTGTACCATGCCGTTGGATGATGGATGGTGCAGTTGTGCGGATCCTTGTTCCACCTAGCAACTGCGATAGTGCTTTAAATAGCATCGATTCTAACTGCGATCCACGATGAGTTGTAACTCGTTTAGGTGCTCCAAATCTACTAATTCAATGAGTGTATAGAGCTGTTGTGATAGTTTCAGCGGTCGTATCTGCAATTGGTACAGCCTCTGGCCATCTGGTAAAGCGACAGACCTCTGCTGGATGTGTTTGGTCGTAGAACGTCTACCAGGGTATGGTAGTCCATGTACCAAGTTAAAAACGCGTAGTTGTAGAGAGGTTGGTACGTATGGACGGATATCGGCCGTTGCAGTATCGGAATACAATGCTTTACCATCTGAAAGTGAAAGGCGCTGTAGTTTTAATGGTGTATCCGAGCTTAGTAGTGTTTTTAACTCTTCGTCGTGAGTTTGCTCTGCTGTTATAAAGTGTGTTATATAGTGATGTTGTCTACTAATGATAAACTTGAAAGAGCGTCAGCCACTGGATTATCACTTCCTTTGAAATGCACGGCATTTGTAGAAAATTGTGCTTTAAATTCTAACTGTCTAGCTTGTCGAGGATATGCTCTATCCGACCTTTGTTTAAATGCAAAGGTGAGTGGCTTGTGGCCTGTCCGGATTCAGAATTCTCGCGCTTCTACAATGTACCTGACATACTGTACTGGTTCATATATGGAAAGCAATTCCCAATCGTATGCGCTATATTTCGTTTGCGCTGTTGACAGTTTTTTTTGGAGAAAAATCCAAGAAGTTTCCAAGTCTTTTCCTCATATTGTTCAACGACTGCTCCTATTGCAGTGTCCGAGGCGTCTGTTGTTATTGCCAAAATCGCACTATCCTTGGGATGTGCTAGTAGGTTTGCTGTTGTTAGTAACTCAGATATGCGTTAAGTGGGGCTAAAACGGATGCTACATTTTTCAAAAAACGTCGATAAAAATTCAGCATTCCTAAGTAACGTCGTAGTTCCAAAACATTCAATGGACGTGGAAAGGTAGTAAAAGCTTCACACTTGCTGGTCATTGGTCGAATTCCTTCACTGGATATCAGGAAACCAGTAAACGCTCCCAGTTTACCGTTTGATGGGTTTATTTTAATGGCGTATCTGCTTAATCAATCAAAAACTTGACGCAAATTTTCTGTGTGTTCCTCCATGGTAGACGATGCAATCAAATTGTCGTCTAAATATGCGTATACAAAATGAACGTTACATAAAAATTGCTGAAAAGTTTTCGCAGCATTTCGCAGACCAAAGAGCATGATGACAAACTCAAATAACCCAAAAGGTGTTGTGACCGCTGTCTTTTCAATGACTTCGTCACTTGTTGGCATGTGATAGTAGGCGTGCGTGAGGTCTAATTTTGTGAAAATTATTTTTCCGCTGAGTCCATATGTAAAATCCTGCACATTTGCAACAGGGTATCGGTCAGGACAAGTCATCGCATTACCGTAAGGTCTGATTTCTCCTTTGAGCATCATCACGATTGCTTGCAACGCTTCTATGCCCCGTCGCAAATCCCGGCACGGCAAGCCCCCAGTGTACTGGTGGTCGACTGAAATCGTGTGTCACAAGCTTCGAGGTGAGGCTCCACCGGTACGGAACCGTGATGAGGCATGCAACCAAGTAGCAGCATATCAGTCGGCCAGGAAATGCCTTCGCAAATTGATTAACATCAGCAAGGCTCGCTGCTGGCAAGATATAGCGGACAATGTGAACCAGGATCCGTGGGGCCTTGGCTACAAGTTAGTTTTGCGGAAGCTTGGTGCCCTACGGAAACCTTGAATATATGATGCGGAAAGATGGTCGAGATAGTGTGGGCACTCTTCCCTACCCATCCCGTCTACGTTGACGCTGTCCATGGTGAAACAGCAGTCGAGTGCCCACTTTTCGCACAGCCGGAACTGGAAGAGGCAGTCCTTTCACTTAAAGCGTCTATCACCATTCTCCTGACTTGTTGCTCAGCACATTCAACGCTTGCCAACGGCACGGAGTTTTCTCGGTACGATGTAAGGTGGTGAGGTTTATGCTAGTCAGCAAGGGAAAGGGAAATCCCGGGTCACTGTCTGCCTATCGCCCGTAATGCATGCTAGACACGGCTGGGAAAGTGTCAGAGAAACTCATCAAGGCAAGACTCACTGACACGATTCGTGCTGCTGGGGACCTATCTCTTCGGCAGTACGGCCTTAGAGCAGGACGTTCCACCATTAATGCGATTGCAGAGGTGGTGAGTGCGGTCCAAAAGACAGAGGCATATAGCCTCATCAAGCGACGGATCGTGCTGTTGGTGACACTTGACGTTAGGAACGCCTTCAACTCCGCTTGATGGGTGGATACGCTGGAAACCCCATTTCAAGTTCCAGAATATCTAATGCGGCTTTCGAGGAACTACCTGAAGGACCGAAGCCTGCTTTACGACACGACAAAGGGCCAACGAAGGATCGAAGTTACATTGGGTGTTGCCCAGGGATCTATCCTTGGTCCAGACCTGTGGAACGTGTCTTTTTTTTGTGGTAGGGAGGTGAATGCCATTTATGCATAGAGTGTGGGACTCCTATGCGCGATAGGACTACCCACTAAACACCTCCCCTGTCAACCTGAGAACCAAGGCTGGAACCGTTTGACACATTACTTCGGGCCAGGTCTCGTTTTGTTACGCCGTGGGCGCCTTCAAGCTGGGGAGTCCCTTTCCTAGCGGGAGGGAAGAGGAAGTGCCAGAACAGCGATGCCCCAGCCCCAGCGCCCCCGGCTGCTGTGAGCCTTTTATATTTTAGTACTGCCCGAGCATAGTGTGCCACCTGGTTCCATTTGTCAACCGAATCGAGTATCTCCGCAACTATATTATCCGGGGTAAGCTCTTTTGTCTTCCTGTAGAGTTCCCTTCGCAGTCTGACCCATTTTGTACACGCAAAAAATGTGTGACAGGCATTGTCCTCCTCTCCTGGGCAAAACCGACAATCGGGGGGCCGTGACTTACCAATTTTGTGCAGGTGAGACTGAAAACACCCATGCCCGCTCAAAAGCTGGATCATATAGACGTCGGTCTCAACCATGCCTTCAGTTTAGCCACGGTCTCACATCCGGGATGAGGCGCGCAGTCCACCTTCCCTTCGTGCAATTCACCCAAGACTGCTGCCAATCGTTGAGCGAGCACTGTCTGTCCTCGAGGACAACCGTCTCCCTCGCATCCACGTTTCGGCGCTGGTAAATAGCGCGGCGCTCTCTAGCAAGGAAGGCGACAGGTATCACGCCTGCAATAACTCTCACCGCCGAATCAGAGACTATCGGATACGAAGATGCGATCCTCAGTGCACCTCTTCTCTGTACCTGTGCAAGCGTTTTCGGTATACCTCCTTGCTGAGAGCGTCGCTCCATACCTCTGCTCCGTACAGTAGCACTGACCCTACAGCACTCATCAAGAGGCGTCTTCTTGATGGGCTGGGTCCCCCTACGTTGGCCATAAGTCGACTCAGAGCCAATATTCCCGAAGCAGCCTTCT
>OZ017740.1:234121147-234156147 GCA_963969285.1 Odontomyia ornata | reverse complement strand
AAGTGGGAAGCCTTCTCGAAAACGAGAATTCGGAGTGGAATTTATTAGAGATATGGAGTTCAAATTGCGCGTTATTGATTTTAAGGCAGTCAATGAACGGTTGTGCGCGATTCGTATAAAAGTGAAATTCTTGAAAACCTGCCAGACAAATGTTCACGCCCCGACCAAAGAAAAGGACAAAGAAACGAAGGAAAGGTTCCACAATCACCTGGAAAGACTAGTCGACTCATTGCCTAGAAACGACACAAACATAATTCAAGGTGATTCCAACGCTAAGGTTGGCAATGAGCTATCTCATCGGGGAATGGCTGGAGGGTTTAGCCTCCACGATGAAACAAATGAAAACAGCCAGCGCCTGATTGACTTTGCATGTAACAGAAATGTATTCATACGTTCGACTTGCTTCCCACATCGACACATTCATAAAATGACCTGGGTATCACCGGATGGCAACACACAAAACCAGATCGGTCATGTTCTGACCCAACAACGTTGGGTTTCGAGCATACTTGACGTCCGTACATACCGAGGAGCCAATTGTAACATAGATCATTACTTGATCAAATTAACCTATCGATGACGTATGTCGAAGGCATACTCGGCGAAGATCAGCCCCCTACAAAAATTTTACATCGAAAGGCTCCACACGGCATCTGTGGCCAAAAATTTCACGGAGACTCTCGACAACCAGCTGTCTCCCATTTTATCAGACGCACCGTTAAAGGCAAGGAACGAGTGAAAGTGGCTATTAAGACCATGGCAGAACAGACGATCGAGCATCAAGCCTGGCGCAAAATAAATGACTGGTTCGATGATGAGTGCCAGAACGCGTTAGACAAAAAGAATCAGGCGTACAAAGAATACGTAGGTAGGAAAACCAGGACGAAGAAAGAAAGCGATGAAAATCTCAGAAGAGTAATGAATAAGGCAATTAGAGTTAAGAAAAGAAAATACTATGACGACCAATTGAGAAGCATCGTTGTAATTCTAGCGAGCAACAACCCAAGATAAGCATACAAAGTAGTGAAAAGCCTGAAACGTGGTTATCAGCCCAAAACGACGCTCTGTCGTGATGACATCGGCAATATCATCGCTGATGAAACCAAGATTAAGGAAAGGTGGGCATCATATTTCAGGAACCTACTTGATTCTCTGCACAGCTCCAGAATATCGGAGCCTTTAGATGTCTGCGGAGAGCTTCCATTGCTCCACCAACTCTGGTTGATGTTTGTTCCACCATCAAAGCCCAAAAGAATAATAAAGTGCCGGGCATCGATGAGATTCCAGTGGAGCTAATCAATATGGTGGCAGTAGTGTTTACAAGCTATTCACAAAGTCATCCAGTACATTTGGCAACAAGAACATATGCCGAAAGAGTGGAGCCAATCAATTATATTCCCTATCCACAAAAAAGGTGACAAGCTACAGTGCGACGATTATAGAGGCATATCACTATCCATATATATATATATATATATATATATATATATATATATATATATATATATATATATATATATATATATATTATATACACATATACATATATATACAGTGAAACCTCTCTTCGCGGACACCTCTCATAAGCGGGCACCTCCCATAAACGGACGGAATTCATACACACAAGTTTCTGTTTACGTTTTTGGTACAATATTCACTCCGATAAGCGGACCCTCCAATGAACGGTCGCGGACACTGCATTCATATACATTTCATCCAAAATGCCTCCCACAAGCGGACACTAAGCACTGTTATAAAATAAATTGGTGATTCCCCTTTCTGGAAATTCGGCTGCATGATGTTTATCGTTGATTCCAATGGATTTGGTGATTCCCCTTTCTTTATATTCGGTTGCCTGATGTGTGTCGTTGATTGTAATATATCTGTTCAGTCAGTGAAATTTAATGATTGGTGTGCGTCGTTTATACACTGTACGAGTATCTGTGACTAGGAAATCGTTTAGGAGTTTTCTCATGTTCTTGGTAAAGCTCGTGTGTTTGTTTGCTTTTTTTTTGGTTGCATAGCCGCATCATGACCTCGCGAAGGAAAATCCTTTCTTTGAAAGAAAAAGTGAATGTTATAAATACAATCAAGAAAGAAAAACTGTCAATTCGGGATGCAGCTAAGAGGTTTTTGTTTACAACATGATAGAAAATGGACAATTTTTGCAAAAAATCATATTTTTACTAGGTTCAATATCGGGAAAACACAGGCTGGAAATATTTTAAAAAATGAAGAAGCTATTCGGTTACAATGGCAGTCTGGAAGAAACATAAACCAGAAGAAGAGTTTCCTTAAGCTCGGTGGTTCTCAAATAGACCAAACGTGCTTCAATTGGTTCGCAAATGCGAGAAGCCATAACATTCCGATTTCAGGTCCAATCGTAAAGGCAAAGGCAAAAGAAATAGGTGAACAAGTAGGTTACTCAGGATTTTCAGCGTCCAATGGGTGGCTGGAAAAATGGCGTAAAAGGCACAACATAACTTTTAAGTGCATATCTGGTGAAGCTTCTGATGTAAGTCAAGAAGACGTTGAACAATTTAAGTCGAAGCTACCTTCAATTTGACGTGGTTACAAGCCAGAAAATATTTACAATGCTGATGAGAGTGGGCTCTTTTTTCGTGCTTTACCGGAGAAATCGCTGGCCTCGAAATCGGAGAAATGTATCGGTGGCAAACTGTCGAAAGAAAGACTCACTGTTTTATTTTGTGTCAATATGGCAGGCGAAAAAGAGAAGCTGCTTGTAATCGGCAAAGCAGCCCGTCCCAGAGCTTTCAAAAATATTTGCATCAATGATTTTCCATCACACTGGAATTCGAATAGGAAAGCATGGATGACGCGAGACATCATGTCTGAATGGTTGCTTCAATTTGACAGAAAAATGAGGGCCAAAAACAGGAAAATTCTTTTGTTTTTGGATAATGCAGCATCTCATCCTAAAAATTTAAATCTTACCAACATAAACATCATTTTTTTACCAGCTGACACAACTGCACTATGCCAACCTTTAGATCAAGGCATTATACAGAATTTCAAGGTGCAGTACAGAATCTTAATTTTAAAACACATAATATCGAAAATAGAAACCAGCAAAGAACTAGCCAAATCTATAAATGTTCTTGAAGCCTTATATTTTATCAAAGCCTCGTGGGATAAAGTTGAAGCAGCAACTATAAAAAACTGCTTTCGAAAAGCGTCATTTATAAATTCTGATACGAGTCTTTTAGAATTTGAAGCCGAGGATGAACTGCCATTGGCAACACTTTTAAGTCTACAAAATGGGACCGTTGCATTAAGGCATCAACATTTGGAGGAATATCTAAACATCAATGAAAATGTTTCCACTGAAGCTGACAACATTGAAATTTCGTGCGATGATCCACTTGACAATATAAGTTCAAGTAGTTTCGAAGACGAGGTGATCAATGAAAACATCGATCCTATAAATTCAGCTCTAAAGCAATTGGCACGTTTAAAACATTTTGCAAGAAATGATTGTTTAGCGTTTCAACACTTGAAAAATGCAGAGAATTATTTTGAGAACGAACAGTTGAAAATGAGACAAACCAAAACTCAACAGACAAAAATTAATCAATTTTTCCAACGCAAGTAACTGTTTTTTATGTTTATTCGTAATATAATTATGTATGTATATCAAAATTCTATAAAAATTATTATATGTAAGAACAAATATGTAAATAAGAAAATAAAACTATGAATTGGAACAGAATGCAGAAATTTCAGCACGCAAAAAACTTACTTTTATTTATTATATTAACGAAGTATGCAGGTAAAATGCGCTTTCATCCGGTGCCTCCCAGCAGCGGACACCTCTTACAGCCAGACAAAAAGTTTGGAACCGTGAGTGTCCGGCTATGGGAGGTTTCACTATATATATATGTATATATATATATATATATATATATATATATATATATATATGTATATGTATGTATATATATATATATATATATATATATATATATATATATATATATATATATATATATATATATATATATGTATATGTATGTATATATATATGTATATGTGTATATATATATATATATATATATACATACACATATATATATATATATATATATATATATATATATATATATATATATATATATATATATATATATATATATATATATATATATATATATATATGTATATATATTGTCGCGTGTTATAGTTCGCGGCCAATAATTTTAATGTTCCGGGAAAGTGAAAACGCAATGTCTTTTAATTTAAGTTAAAAGAGTTTATTCAATTACTTGAAAATGCGCAATCACTTTACTAACTATTTCGCAATTTTAATTTTCACTATTAAAATTCTACCTTCCACTTGTCCATAAATTTCTATCGCAATTGTCTTCTAAAATCACTTCACTAGTACTTGATCGCTTTTCAATTCGCTTTCCACACACTATCGCAGTTTTCTATCGCGGCTGTTATGAATGATCTCCCCATTCATTCAGCTCGCCTTTATCTAAGGTCTCCATCCGTTCAATGAATTTCTCGTACATTGGCGAATGTTCTGCCGACAGGTATCTGGTATATTCGAGCAGATTAATGAATGGAGCAGTGACTCACTTCCGAATGTTGATCATGCTTGGTGGGTTCTCAGGGTTTCGAGTAAGTTCATTTTGTTGATGTTATTAATGGTTGTGAAAACAATTGCAACAGTAGCTCGCAGAATTCTTTGTACATGTAACACTGCCCCCACCTCAGTTGTTTTCGCCCCGAAAGGATGTGTCGCCAGTGTAGTCAATTCTCCCTCGATGTAATATGGGGCAAGACGGTCCAGGTGCACGATTTTCATTTTGGCTCTTAGCTTACGATGTTCCTGTATTCGGTATACGACGTCGTTGATTCGCTTTGCAACTCGGTATGGTCCCTCCGAATTATGTTGCAACTTTGGAGACCTACTCTTTTGCCGTTGCGGGTTATATAGCCACACCAAGTCATCTTGCTGGAAGCCAGTAGAATTAGCCTTTAGATCATACCTGGTCTTCATGCGGTCAGTAGCGGATTCGAGGTGTTTTCGCACTGTCCGATGTATCTGATTTAACCGTTGCCTTAGCTCAATTGCGTACTCCGAGATTGTTTGGGGTTTCTCGGGAGGTGTTCCGCACTTTATATCGGCTGGCAGACGAATAGTCTTTCCAAAAATGACTTTGGCTGGGGCTTGGCCCGTCGATGCATGTTCGGCAGCTCTGTACGCCATCAAAAATAGTGGGATGTGTCGGTCCCAGTCCCTTTGGTTCTCGTCAACCATCTTGGCCAGGTGTTTATTGTGAGTGCCGTTGAAACGTTCGACCATTCCATCGGATTGGAGATGCAGCGGTGTTGTCCTCGTTTTCCGTATTCCGAGCAGCTCGCACATTTCGCCAAAAACTAGTGACTCAAAGTTTCGGCCTTGATCCGAATGTAGTTCGCAAGGCACACCGTACCTACTGACCCAATTTAACACTAGCTGTTCGGCTACAGTAGTTGCTTCCTGGTTGGGAATGGGGTAGACCTCGGGTCACATACTGAAATAATCAGCTACAACCAGCGTGTATCAATTTCCCCATTCGGATTCAGGGAAGGGTCCTGCGACGTCAACGGTAATCCTTTCAAACGGTACACCCACGTTGTAGGTTTGCATTTGTCCTCTCAGTCGTCGCTTTGGACCTTTGACGGAAGCGCAAATTGTGCATCTACGGCACCAGTCCTCTACGTCTTCTCGAGCCAGTAAAACCTTTCCCGCAATTTCTCTAAGGTCTTGTTAACGCCAAGGTGGCCTCCCGAGGACCCTTCGTGCATCTCCTTAACACATCGTGGATTCGGCTTTTGGGAAGTATAGTTTGCATCCTATAGGAGCTGCCATCCGCTGTTTCCCATTTCCGCTTGAGTACGCCACCCTCCACCTGAAGGGAGTTCCGTTGTGCCCAATAGCTTTTCAGGGTTGCGCAATGCATTGAAACGTCTTTCCACTCGGGTCGCCCAGTCGTCTCCTTCCATACGAGTAATGGTCCGATGTCTTCATCGGCTAACTGGGCATTTCGAATCTCCTCCGGTGACCAACCTTCATCGGATTCGGTCGTTATCAATCGCAGATCAACGGGCGGGTCCTTTTCCTCAATCCGTCGGCAATGCTTGCAGTTAGCTGGACATGGACGACGAGATAGTGTAATGTGACGCCTACGCCCGGGAATCGAAGTGATTCCGATCCCGAACCCTTGCACTCGGCCAGATGGGTATGACCTCGAAATGCAAGCGGACTTCATCTTTCGTGCGGATATCGTTGCGCAGAAAATATTTTTTATCTCCAAATATTTAGATCTGTGGATTTAAATATTTGAAACAGAATATTAAACAAAACCCCGACGCATTTCGAGACATATCCATCTGGGAATGCCCCCTCCAACGTGGCCATCGAAAAACTATGCCACTGGCGACAAATGGAGATGCACACTGCCGCCATGTGGCGTTCCATTCCACACATCTGTTTTGTCCGATGAGAAAACAAGTAGTCAATTTGACAAGTGAAAGCTCCGGTATTACAGAGTGGTAAAGTGATTTTACACGTCGCTGCGCCTTTCGACCCGTTTGTAAGTGAAAGTGAGCTTTACCGCGTGTGCGCATATGCTGTAGGAAGCAGTAGAAAGGGCTACAATAGGGCAGGACAACATTGTACCAGTCTCCCCTTGCTGTGACTAGGGATTCATGCCCCTTGGAATTGGAGCAATTAGCCCAGAAGGGGATATTTGGCCCCATGTGCACAAGCGCCAATACATGGTAACCAGTGAAGAAGTGGCGCTGGAGGTGACTGAACTCACAGGTAAGAATAAATAAAAAAAAAAAAAAAACAAATATACAATTCATTCTGTGAATAGCTCTCCTCCAAGTCCTGCTATTTTCCCTTGGCTCTGCTAAGCATTCGCTTCCGAATCGAGGAGGATGTTTTTCGGTCTTAGCATGGGAGTCGGACGATATAGACCATAGATTCAAAGCGAACGATCGACTTTCTGCAAGTGGGAGCCTGCTGAAACAAAAGTGCGGATATTGCCTCATATGTGCGGTCAAGTTGAAGTATTATCTACCAGGTCAGACCGTTTTCAGCAAATATTACTCGCGCAATATCCTCCTTTATAAGGGTGCCAACATTTACATCAGCTTGAAATAATTCAGGTCTTACTGTGTCCATTACCAGATGATACATCTAGGTCTCATTAGGTTATGTCGCATCGTATGGAAGCTAGTTTTGCGCACAAAAGTTTCTCCATAATTTACCCCCGGTTCAAATAGCAAAACAATTTTGACTCTGATAGCGGTAGGAAGGAAAAGAAAACGAAGGCCAAATATATTAAAAATATGAATTCTAATGTAGCAACGAACAAATTGATACATATATTTATATGATCGCAAGTAATGTGACAGAATATAGGTAAACTAAGGTCAGTTTGCTTAGAAAGTAAAACAATAGCTTATAGAATGAAGAAATTATCAATGAACTCTGCAACAGTAAATTAGTGAAGAGGGAATTGATTTCGTTGCCGGAAATAATATAATCTTCAAATGCATGCTCTATGTCCACAATTCGCTGTTTCCAAATCATATACAATCACCTTTCTCTTTCAACCCTCTCCCATTCAAATAGTTTATCTGAAAACAGGGTTTTTCATTCACTAATTCTTCCGAATTGACTACACGTTCTTTCTTTTATTTTCGATTCACTACATTTTTCATAATTTGTATGTATAAAGAATAATTTTCCCGGAAAATGTCGTACAAATTAATCACTGATTTGCCTGAATCGTGAGCAGTTCCTAGATGTAGTAAAAAAAAAAGCAAATTTGCCTGTTCGATTGTTGAAAAAAAATTATAGCTGAAATAGCCCGGTTTCCTGTAAGTTCATTACCGTCTGCCAAAGCTCTAAACAACTCATCACGAAAAATACAAACCGTCATTTTAACCGCCCTTAGCCAACATGTTCATATACATTCAATTTTGAACTGATGGTCTTAGAACAAACTAAACTCATGTAATAAACAATTTCAATGTAAACTTACACACAACCGCTTGTAACTCTGTGTAAAATATATGAAAAGATTTTAACACTGCTGATATGCATAAATGGTCAAATTTATATCTTAGATCAAAAGTTATCAAGACATACCATGGAGCTAAACAAACAAATTGATAAATTCATACAGACAATTAGAAGATTTGTTTATCATGCATTTATTATTTGCATTTCTGTTTAAATTTCGCTCTTTTATAAACTGTACTCAATTATACTTATATTTTGTCAACAATTTAATCACGTACACTTAGATCAATACATAAATCAATCTACTATTAAGTTAGGATTACATATAATTTTTACTGATATTTATGCATTTTTTTATATAAAGCTTCTTTCGACATTAGAATATTTTCGTTATTTTACACTCCCATACAAATTTATTTGTAATTCATATGAAAAAAGAAAATACGAAAAAGAGCAACAATAAATTCCTTTCTAGTCAATGAAATAAGAAATTTAGATGAAATGAAAAGTGAATTAACATCAAATTTATACTATATTAGGTAGATATCAATTTTTGTAGAAATCACAGATGAGAAATATTCCTTCTTCTCCAATTTGAACTTTTGCTGCACGTACGGTAAATTTGAATTCGAGGATAACTTTCATTTTCTTGGATATGAGTAAATGTTTCGTTATATTCAGTTTCTGAATGGCAAATTCAATATTGATATGCTGCTTAATGGAAAGAAGTTTGTTACTTATTAATCAGATGGATCAGAATTTCCAACTGAATGAAAAGCATGTAAAATGTAAATTAAGTGTATTTCATTTAGGATGTTACCTTATTTCGTCGAATATTAACGACTAGTTTCTTATAATTATACAGAACTATTATGTATATACAAATAACGCCAAATATGAAAATTACAAAACGTTATTAACGTGAAAGAAAAAAAAAAAACAAAAAAGGAGGTAATAAAATGAATTGCGAATAAATAACCACGACTTTCCTTTTCAGCGGTTCTTCTTTTTCAGTGGGATGAGAGAGTGCAGGGTAGGTATGCCGTCGCGAGGGTAGGGTTTCGCCAAATCCGCTGAGGTCGGTTTCGCGTCGCGCGCGGTACGCGGTACCTTTGTAGTTTTGACATTTTATTAGAGTAGTCTTTGTCGTGTTAATTTAGAGTAGCATACTTTTCGGTACCGCGTCGGAACTTCGGGAACGCGAAATAAAAATTAGATGTTGTATTCTTGTCTGGTTATAAGAAGAAATACGGAGTAACGTAAAGTAGGGTTCTTCTCCGTATGGTTTTGTTTTGCAACGCGTTTGGAAAACGGGCATGTTCAGGTGGCTGAAATTATTGTAATTGAGCGTAACCCATTCGGAGACCCGCGACCGAAATCCTCTCCGAACTAGCTGGCCGACAAGCAGCCACCGCGTGAATGGGTTACGGTGCACGGATTGGTTGACCTGTTGGTACCATCCGTTGGCACTACTCAGACTTAACGTCTAGAACCAAAACTGACGACAGATACAAGCCATATGGCAGCAGCGCTTACTACCACACACATGACCATTAGTAGGCCGACTTTGCTGGCTAACTTACATGGCGTTATATGAAGAATTGTGGAGGTGCCAACAAAAATTCGAGGTTTTGTACGGTTTAGAGACGGATTTCTACAGTGAAATCCAGATGATCCGCGGAGAACACAATAGCGCTCCTAGTGAAGTGAAAATTATTTCAGTGCTTATACCCGTTTAGTTTTTATCGCCTTCCAAAGTGAAATTTATAGGAGTTTGTTTACATCTCAACTCTGAGCTATCAGTCGAAGGTGCAAAACGTGTGCTTCATTTGCTCGTCTTGGAAAGTTTAGGAGCACAATGGGCTATACAAGGTGAATTTATAGCATGAATGGAATGCGTTCGGCACTTTTTTTATTCGGAAAATAGTATATATGACGAAATATAAGCATTTGCTAATGCCGCAGTTGGGTGACAGCTACCGGAAGCTTGTCCATAGTAGGCCGACTAATACATATGCAAATTGCTACCATATGGCTTGTACTATCGTCAGTTTTGTCTAGAACCGATGAGAGGTCGGTTCCGCGTTCGAACTTAAAAAGTTGAAAATCATTACAAATGGCGCCCAACGTGGGGCCTAAACATCCTAAGGGGGAAAGAAATTCGCGCCTTCTGACGAGTTGGTCCTTTACGGAGGATGTAAGGTACTCTGGTACTCGAGTCCCACTATCAGGAGCAGTGGAGTTGTGTGATACACTCTAGCAGTCGCTTCACGTGAGTTGTAGCTTCCGCTCTCCTTTATTTGATTTTGCTTTCGCGACAGAATCCTTCCGATGTGTTGTCCCAGGCCAACCCCTGTAAGGACCTTCTATTTTCTTGATGGAACTGCCAGCCTGATGGGTTTACCTATCAGCATGGACTCTCAAGAAAATGGAAGGCTACCTTGCCTTTATGTCGCGGAAGGATTCTAATTATTTCGTATGCGTGATAGACGAGTGGTATCGGTTCAACGTTCGGTGGCGTATGCTGGAATTGCGGAGCCCGGAATGCTTCCACGCGTCGGGAGTTTTGACCGCGTACTAAGCTGTTACGGTAGCTATACCACTTGTCTCGTCGAGTCATCTAACGTAGATTAGAAACGTTTTGTAATGTATGTGGGTGAGGGGTTAAATTTCGTGAATCGACCAAAAGCACCCTTTCTTCGGCAGATTACCACGCACTCTCCTTTCCCGTTGAAGGAGTCGACCACTGAAAAGGAAAGTATGTATCAAATAAATTTTTTTTTCTCTCTTTCGCTATATCTTATCAATAGCTCGCCACTATCGGCCACTACTTTAGTAATAAGTTTATAGTAGCAATAAGTATATAGTAGCAATAAGTATATTTTATATATTTTTTTTTTCCATACTAGCAGCCACCAAAAGACCAGCAAAAATGGCAACGAAGCGGACCCCAGATAAGCGTTGGACCAGATCCAAAACGGTCCAACCAGCTAACTGCGGGATCTGCTTCGAAGACGTAGTGGAGGGCGTACACAGTGTGCGATTGGATTGTGGACATCTATTCCACCGTGCCTGTGTCCAACAGCTCCTCCTCACGTCCGAGCTGTGTCCCTTATGCCGGCGACCCATCGAGCGGACCGCCCTAGACGTCCCCCTCGGAAGGCCCCTACCAACGCGTGGAGCAGTGGCGAAAGGAGTTCCAGAGGCCGAACAGTCCCAACCACTTTTAGACCTGCAAGGAGCCGTAGGCGGTGAAGTTCCGGCCGCAAGTGTCGTGTCCGAGGTGACACCCATGCCTTCCGCCCACTCCATTGACACCCTCGTGGCGTTGATGAGGGATATGTCGGAGAGGATTGGCAACCTGGAGGGAAAGCTCCAGAATCTCCCTATGAGCCAACCACCCAGCCGCGTGAGAACTCCGCTTGGCTGGGAGCCCAATCCCAGTGTGGCTATGCCCCACTCCCGACAATCCGAGCAATGGGTCCTACCTCCAAGGAACTCGGGAATGGATCCCAGAGCTCCCGAATATAGACCACGACACAGCACCGGACCTCCGTTGGTACCTCTAGCCCCCGAGGCAGTTTCGTACAACAGGTCAATCGAGGATGCGATCCCCCCCGGGAACGCATTGACACCTTTTCGAGACCCGACGCCTCGTATCATGGAGAGTTGGCGCCTGAACTTTACAGGGTTCAACGATATGATATCGGCGGACCGGTTCCTTTTCCGGATTCAGGCGTTGGTATCCAGCACCCTGGGAGGTGATTCCTCGGCCTTCCTCCGGCATGCACATCTTTTGTTCAGCGGCGACGCTGCCGACTGGTACTGGAGCTTTAAAGAATCAACGCCACGTCCCACTTGGCACTCTTTCAGTGCAGCCTTCCGCAATCGATTTGAGGATGGCTTCACTGAGAGAGAGCTAAAGGAGCAAATAAAGAAACGGAAACAAGGCGCTCACGAACCGTTCGACCAGTACTACACAAGTATAGTGAGATTGAGCACTCGCTTGCGAACTACCATGCCCGAGGACGAACTGGTAGAAATTATCAGAGAGAATATTCGCTGGGATCTCCAGAACAGCCTTCTGCATTTTCCCATCAACACCATACAGGGATTGCGCCTCCATGCCCGTAGACAAGAACACTTGGATGAGCGGCGAGGTACCTTCCGTCCACAACCTCGCATAACGGGACCAAATCCCCGAAATCATCACACCGCGGAGTTGATGGCAGCGGACCACCTGCTTGCTGATCCAGTACCAGTACCGAGGAGCGGAGCACCACCGGAGCTTGAGGACCCAGCATTGATTGATCGACCCTCCCTTGAAGCAATTACTAGCCCGACGGTCTGTTGGAAGTGCCGACATCCGGGGCATCGGTTCTATGCATGTCCAGCGGAGCCGACGCTTTTCTGCTACCGCTGCGGGAAGGCCGACACATACGCACCTGACTGTGCAAATTGCAAAGGGCGAAAAAACTTGCCACCGAGTGCCGCGACCACCCGTCGGCACTCCTAAACCCCGGACGAACCAATCCTGACCCCATCACTAGCTATGACCCAGCTCCAGACATGACTCCAATTCTGCTGACTCGCACCGCTAAACACAGTTCTCCCGAAGTTCCACAACCGACGCCATCCTTCGCCGAGGCCAACGCGCAGGGAAATGATAGCGAGGCGAAAGTTCCTTGGCATGTAAAACCTTTTCATGTCAGGCTGCGGAATTATTTGGCTACTCGACAGCGCATCTTCCATGAGGAGTTGGCTACAACTGTCCCACCGCGAAGAAAGCGAGCCACGCGTCGGATGCGGAGCTTCTGGAGAAAAGTCAGGCAGTCGAGGAAAGTGTTGAAGGACATACACTTAGACGAATTATTGAGGGATGATGTTCGGCCATATGCGTCAGTACACCTCCTGCAAAAACGAGTGTCAGCCTTATTCGATACGGGAGCCAGTGTGAATTGCATATCTGCCGATTTTGCAGGGGAGGTACTGGCAAGGCACGCGGACCAAATCCGTCATTTCACCTCCTGGTTAAGCACGGCGGACGGAACTCGTCACTCTGTAGTGGGAAAAATTATGACGGATGTCACCTTTAAAGGAGTAACTAAACCTATGGAATTTTTCATCATACCTCAGTTAACCCAGAATCTTTATCTAGGAGTGGATTTCGTTCGAAAATTTAACTTGGCCCCGGCACTATTCTCCGGTACGACCCTGGAGTCCGTCACCACCGTTCCTGACCAATCTCAACCCTCTCACTTACTACGACATACACTGGATGTAAAACAGCAACTGCGACTTGACTCGGCTATATCGGCTTTTCCATCGCACGAGAAGGAAGGTCTCGGGCGGACTGCCCTGGTGTTCCACACTATAGATGTGGGGGATTCTAAACCCATAAAACAGAGACATTTTGCCATATCTCCGGCGAAGGAAAAATCGTTATATGCCGAAGTGGATCGAATGCTAGCATTAGGCGTAATCGAAGAATCACAGAGCGCGTGGGCTTCCCCAGTCACCTTAGTTGTCAAGCCGAACAAGGTCCGGTTATGCTTAGATGCCAGACGCTTGAACGCCGTCACAGTCAAGGACGCATACCCTCTACCGTTGATTGAAGGCATTTTGAGTCGGTTGCCTAAAGCCCATTTCATCACGAGCTTAGACCTCAAGGACGCCTTCTGGCAAATTCCTTTAGACCCTGGTTCAAAGGAGAAAACAGCTTTCACAGTCCCAGGTCGGCCCTTATATCAATTCGTGACCATGCCATTCGGATTGTGTAATGCCCCCCAAACAATGACGCGCCTTATGGATAAGGTGATACCACCTCATTTGCGGCACCAAGTTTTCGTTTACTTGGACGATCTGTTGCTTATAACCGAGACCTTTGACGAACACATCGACCTGCTTCAGAAGGTGGCTCTACACATCCGGAGGGCAAGATTAACCATCAACATACGGAAGAGTCAGTTCGTGATGACGGAGGTGAAGTATTTAGGTCACATCATTGGGCATGGCCATATCAAGACCGATCCGGAAAAGACTCAAGCGATTGACGTTTTTCCATTACCCAAGACCACCAAACAATTACGCCGATTCTTAGGCTTATGCGGATGGTACCAGCGTTTTGTACGTGACTATGCCACCATAACCACTCCTTTGACGGACATGCTGCGTAAGGGACGTAAATTCGTCTGGGAGGAGCCCAGCTTGCGAGCCTTTGAAGAGCTAAAGAAGAGTCTGACTACAGCCCCCGTACTGCACAGCCCGGACTTTGACAAACCGTTCTCAATCCATTGTGACGCGAGTCAACATGGGGTGGGAGCAGTCTTAGTCCAGGTTGCACAAGACGGCGAGGAGAGACCTATAGCCTTCATGTCTCACAAGTTGAACCCAGCCCAGCGAAATTACACGGTCTCCGAGCAGGAATGTCTAGCTGCGGTGTTGGCAGTGAAACGCTTCCGAGCCTATGTGGAGGGACACACCTTTGAAATCGTTACAGACCACGCTTCACTGAAATGGCTAATGAGCCAGACTGATCTCAACGGCAGATTGGCCAGGTGGGCACTGAAACTACAGGCATTTGACTTCACAATTCGCCACCGAAAAGGAAGCCAGCATGTAGTCCCCGACACCTTATCCAGAATGTTCGCCCCTGAAGGAGCCGAGTTGGTCCAGGAGGACGACAGCCCCCAATTGATCGATCTGGACCATCCTGCCTTCAAGTCAGCCAGCTACACCCAACTGATTCACACTATCCAGAATCAACTGCCCCAGCTTCCTGAACTGCGGTTGACGGATGGATTTATTTATAAGCGGATGGGACACGCATCCGGAGACCCCATACAAGAAGAAGAACAGTGGAAGTTGTGGGTGCCCGAAGAATTAACCACTGATCTTATCAGACGGGCCCATGACCACCCATCAAGTGCGCACGGCGGTTACGGTCGTACACTTAGGCGGTTGAAAACCTGTTTCTTTTGGCCTAAGATGGCACAACAGATAAAAGCGTACGTAGCCTCCTGTGAGCTATGCAAGTGCACTAAAGCGCCCAACACCATTCTTCGGCCACCCATGGGTAAGGTTGAGGTCCCCGAACGTGTGTTCCAGCGCTTGTACATTGATCTTATCGGTCCTTACCCTCGATCTACTTCTGGTCACACGGGAGCTGTCGTGGTCCTGGACCAGCTCTCTAAATTCCCTATCATAGAACCACTACGTAACATGCACACTGGACCTATAGTCAGCTTCTTGGAGAACCGAGTTTTTCACATGTTTGGAGTTCCGGAGAAACTTGTCTCCGACAATGGGGTCCAGTTCACCTCCAGCAAGTTCCGAGACCTAATGTCCAAATACGGCATCATCCACCAACGAACCGCCGTCTATTCACCACAAGCCAACGCATCCGAACGACTGAACCGTACGCTCATAGCGGCCATTCGCGCCTATGTCCACCCGACTCAGAAGGACTGGGATCGCAAATTGTCCGCCATCACTAGTGCGCTGCGCTCGTCGTACCACGCCACTACCGGCATTTCGCCGTATTTCGCATTGTTCGGCCAGTACATGATCTGTCATGGGAGCGCTTGCCGGCTATTGCGGCAACTGAAATCGCTAGAGGACCCAATCGTGGTTCTGGAACCGCACGAAAAGCTCCAACTTCTGCGAGATCAACTGCGGGAGAAGATTGAAGAAAGTAGACGGATGGGAGAGGAGCGGTACAACTTGCGATCTCATCCTTCTGGCTTTAAGGTAGGCGACGAGATATATCGTCGAAACTTCCGACAGAGCGATGCCACCCGACATTACAATGCCAAACTAGACAAGAAATTCGTGAAGTGTCGAGTCCTACAAGTAATAAGCCCCACCCGATACCTCATCGCGGACATGACTGGTAAAACCCTGGGAATTTACCACGCAAAAGACCTTAGACGATGAGGTACAACTATTTCCCACGAAAAACCTTGGCTTATCTAAATCTCTGCCTGGACGAAGACCTCCGAATAACACCTGACTCCCTACGGTATAGTCACTGTCGAGTCTTCACGAACATGGTTGTCGCTTATTCCTCGAAATCGACCTTCGACCCGCCACGGTCCTAACCAAGACCTTTTACATAGGAGGCGGGATCGTAATTACTTCGATTTTGGGGGGGGGGGGGGGGGGGGGGAATCGCCCGGGAATCGAAGTGATTCCGATCCCGAACCCTAGCACTCGGCCAGATGGGTATGACCTCGAAATGCAAGCGGACTTCATCTTTCGTGCGGATATCGTTGCGCAGAAAATATTTTTTATCTCCAAATATTTAGATCTGTGGATTTAAATATTTGAAACAGAATATTAAACAAAACCCCGACGCATTTCGAGACATATCCATCTGGGAATGCCCCCTCCAACGTGGCCATCGAAAAACTATGCCACTGGCGACAAATGGAGATGCACACTGCCGCCATGTGGCGTTCCATTCCACACATCTGTTTTGTCCGATGAGAAAACAAGTAGTCAATTTGACAAGTGAAAGCTCCGGTATTACAGAGTGGTAAAGTGATTTTACACGTCGCTGCGCCTTTCGACCCGTTTGTAAGTGAAAGTGAGCTTTACCGCGTGTGCGCATATGCTGTAGGAAGCAGTAGAAAGGGCTACAATAGGGCAGGACAACATTGTACCAGTCTCCCCTTGCTGTGACTAGGGATTCATGCCCCTTGGAATTGGAGCAATTAGCCCAGAAGGGGATATTTGGCCCCATGTGCACAAGCGCCAATACATGGTAACCAGTGAAGAAGTGGCGCTGGAGGTGACTGAACTCACAGGTAAGAATAAATAAAAAAAAAAAAAAAACAAATATACAATTCATTCTGTGAATAGCTCTCCTCCAAGTCCTGCTATTTTCCCTTGGCTCTGCTAAGCATTCGCTTCCGAATCGAGGAGGATGTTTTTCGGTCTTAGCATGGGAGTCGGACGATATAGACCATAGATTCAAAGCGAACGATCGACTTTCTGCAAGTGGGAGCCTGCTGAAACAAAAGTGCGGATATCGCCTCATATGTGCGGTCAAGTTGAAGTATTATCTACCAGGTCAGACCGTTTTCAGCAAATATTACTCGCGCAATATCCTCCTTTATAAGGGTGCCAACATTTACATCAGCTTGAAATAATTCAGGTCTTACTGTCTCCATTACCAGATGATACATCTAGGTCTCATTAGGTTATGTTGCATCGTATGGAAGCTAGTTTTGCGCACAAAAGTTTCTCCATAATTTACCCCCGGTTCAAATAGCAAAACAATTTTGACTCTGATAGCGGTAGGAAGGAAAAGAAAACGAAGGCCAAATATATTAAAAATATGAATTCTAATGTAGCAACGAACAAATTGATACATATATTTATATGATCGCAAGTAATGTGACAGAATATAGGTAAACTAAGGTCAGTTTGCTTAGAAAGTAAAACAATAGCTTATAGAATGAAGAAATTATCAATGAACTCTGCAACAGTAAATTAGTGAAGAGGGAATTGATTTCGTTGCCGGAAATAATATAATCTTCAAATGCATGCTCTATGTCCACAATTCGCTGTTTCCAAATCATATACAATCACCTTTCTCTTTCAACCCTCTCCCATTCAAATAGTTTATCTGAAAACAGGGTTTTTCATTCACTAATTCTTCCGAATTGACTACACGTTCTTTCTTTTATTTTCGATTCACTACATTTTTCATAATTTGTATGTATAAAGAATAATTTTCCCGGAAAATGTCGTACAAATTAATCACTGATTTGCCTGAATCGTGAGCAGTTCCTGTGTAGCAGTTCCTAGATGTAGTAAAAAAAAAAGCAAATTTGCCTTTTCGATTGTTGAAAAAAAATTATAGCTGAAATAGCCCGGTTTCCTGTAAGTTCATTACCGTCTGCCAAAGCTCTAAACAACTCATCACGAAAAATACAAACCGTCATTTTAACCGCCCTTAGCCAACATGTTCATATACATTCAATTTTGAACTGATGGTCTTAGAACAAACTAAACTCATGTAATAAACAATTTCAATGTAAACTTACACACAACCGCTTGTAACTCTGTGTAAAATATATGAAAAGATTTTAACACTGCTGATATGCATAAATGGTCAAATTTATATCTTAGATCAAAAGTTATCAAGACATACCATGGAGCTAAACAAACAAATTGATAAATTCATACAGACAATTAGAAGATTTGTTTATCATGCATTTATTATTTGCATTTCTGTTTAAATTTCGCTCTTTTATAAACTGTACTCAATTATACATTATATTTTGTCAACAATTTAATCACGTACACTTAGATCAATACATAAATCAATCTACTATTAAGTTAGGATTACATATAATTTTTACTGATATTTATGCATTTTTTTATGTAAAGCTTCTTTCGACATTAGAATATTTTCGTTATTTTACACTCCCATACAAATTTATTTGTAATTCATATGAAAAAAGAAAATACAAAAAAGAGCAACAATAAATTCCTTTCTAGTCAATGAAATAAGAAATTTAGATGAAATGAAAAGTGAATTAACATCAAATTTATACTATATTAGGTAGATATCAATTTTTGTAGAAATCACAGATGAGAAATATTCCTTCTTCTCCAATTTGAACTTTTGCTGCACGTACGGTAAATTTGAATTCGAGGATAACTTTCATTTTCTTGGATATGAGTAAATGTTTCGTTATATTCAGTTTCTGAATGGCAAATTCAATATTGATATGCTGCTTAATGGAAAGAAGTTTGTTACTTATTAATCAGATGGATCAGAATTTCCAACTGAATGAAAAGCATGTAAAATGTAAATTAAGTGTATTTCATTTAGGATGTTACCTTATTTCGTCGAATATTAACGACTAGTTTCTTATAATTATACAGAACTATTATGTATATACAAATAACGCCAAATATGAAAATTACAAAACGTTATTAACGTGAAAGAAAAAAAAAAACAAAAAAGGAGGTAATAAAATGAATTGCGAATAAATAACCACGACTTTCCTTTTCAGCGGTTCTTCTTTTTCAGTGGGATGAGAGAGTGCAGGGTAGGTATGCCGTCGCGAGGGTAGGGTTTCGCCAAATCCGCTGAGGTCGGTTTCGCGTCGCGCGCGGTACGCGGTACCTTTGTAGTTTTGACATTTTATTAGAGTAGTCTTCGTCGTGTTAATTTAGAGTAGCATACTTTTCGGTACCGCGTCGGAACTTCGGGAACGCGAAATAAAAATTAGATGTTGTATTCTTGTCTGGTTATAAGAAGAAATACGGGGTAACGTAAAGTAGGGTTCTTCTTCGTATGGTTTTGTTTTGCAACGCGTTTGGAAAACGGGCATGTTCAGGTGGCTGAAATTATTGTAATTGAGCGTAACCCATTCGGAGACCCGCGACCGAAATCCTCTCCGAACTAGCTGGCCGACAAGCAGCCACCGCGTGAATGGGTTACGGTGCACGGATTGGTTGACCTGTTGGTACCATCCGTTGGCACTACTCAAACTTAACGTCTAGAACCGATGAGAGGTCGGTTCCGCGTTCGAACTTAAAAAGTTGAAAATCATTACAATAGGGCGTCAGCATTTCCATGAGCTCTGCCCTTGTGAAGTAGTAGGGGCCTCACTAGGTCTGGTCGGATCGTCGATCGGGTTGCACCAGCGTCGTTTGTTATGGTGCAATATTCTTCATCAACTTGACCAGGAAGGCATAAGTCTGCTTCTCCACGATGTTGCCTTGACACTGTGATGGGAGTGCTGGGGATGTCGATCCTCCTAGCCACGAAGTTGGCCCCTACAGTTTGATGGACCTCCATTCTAGGCTCCTAACACGGTCTGGATCTCCACCATCCTGGACAATAGCTCCGTTTTCTTCGCTTCTTGCAGTCTCTTTGCAGGTGCCCCTTCTCTCCGCAATCCCAGCATCTAGGCGCACCATTCACCTGCGGCGCTCGCTCATTTTCCACGCGCTTACACCTGCACTCGTCTGCCACTACCTCACGGACCCGGGCAGTGGTACGTGTCGCATTTTTCGCTGCCTCAAAGTTCAGACTATAAGCCAAAGCGTCCTTAACTGTTTGCTTTTGAGCTAAACGCACGGCTTGTTGCAATTCCTGGTCTTTTAATGCGCTGATGAATGCTTCTGTCGCTGCGTCATCTCGATGTTGTGGGTCATACGCTGGGTAAGCCAAAAGTGCCAGTCGCTCAATGTCTTGGGCTAGCTGCTGTAAAGTTTCGCCAGACTTCTGCATCCGATGCCGTAGCTGTGACCGATAAATCTGCTTTAGATGATCGTCTCCATAACGCATGTCCAGCGCATTCATTATAGCAACCGAGTTTGAGTGCAACTCAACGGGGATCGTCTGTAAAAGCTCAGCAGCTGGGCCTCTTAGAGCAAGAATTAGTGTAGTTGCTCGTTCCAGCTCATTCCAGTGATTTGCCCTAGCGGCAGCTTCAAACTGGATCTTGTAAATACTCCAGACCGTTTGCCCATCGAATATTGGTGCTTGCACATTTCTGGATATGCTATGCGCTGCGATTACAAGTGGGGCTGGTGAGGTGGTTACTATTGCCTTCGCTGCTTCCAATTCTTTTTTCATGTTTTCCATCTCATGGTTGATTCTCTCCTCGACCTGGCTTATCTCATGGTTGACTCTCTCCTCGACCTGGTATACCTTTTCCTCGACGCATTTAATTTGGTTGTTGAGACTAAGCTCTGCTTTTATTTCGGTAGACTGTTTTTCCAAATCTGCCTTCAAATCAGTTGACTGTTTCTCCAGCTTCTGTGCGATGTCTGCCTTGATTTCGAACGCTTGTTGGTCTAGCTTCGCTGATTGTTCATTTAGCTTCGCAGTTAGACTGGATGACATCAGCATTAACATTTGCATTAGCGCAGTTTCTGGCTCCTTTGATTTTGGTGTTTCTACTTCTCCACCTTCTGCCCCTTTTTCCGCATCAGAGAGCTCACCCGAAACCAGATTCGCGCCTTCCGACTCGATTGCGTCGCGCAAGCGTGCAATCAGTATGGCCTTTTTACCTTGTGTGGCCAGATTTCGCTGTTCCAACTCCTCCTTGGGCCATGATATGGTCAATTGATCAATTTTTAGATGAAAATTTCCTGGCATTTTTATTTATTTTTTTTTGGCTATTTTTCCACCAGTTTCCACGATAATTTACATTATTGTGCACTTCAAAAATGTTTAAACGTTTTCACTTTCAAAATTTTCTTTCTCACTTGCTTGACACCAATGTCGCGTGGTATAGTTCGCGGCCAATAATTTTAATGTTCCGGGAAAGTGAAAACGCAATGTCTTTTAATTTAAGTTAAAAGAGTTTATTCAATTACTTGAAAATGCACAATCACTTTACTAACTATTTCGCAATTTTAATTTTCACTATTAAAATTCTACCTTCCACTTGTCCATAAATTTCTATCGCAATTGTCTTCTAAAATCACTTCACTAGTACTTGATCGCTTTTCAATTCGCTTTCCACACACTATCGCAGTTTTCTATCGCGGCTGTAATGAATGATCTCCCCATTCATTCAGCTCGCCTTTATCTAAGGTCTCCATCCGTTCAATGCATTTCTCGTACATTGGCGAATGTTCTGCCGACAGGTATCTGGTATATTCGAGCAGATTAATGAATGGAGCAGTGACTCACTTCCGAATGTTGATCATGCTTGGTGGTTCTCAGGGTTTCGAGTAAGTTCATCTTGTTGATGTTATTAATGGTTGTGAAAACAATTGCAACAGTAGCTCGCAGAATTCTTTGTACATGTAACCCTGCCCCCACCTCAGTTGTTTTCGCCCCGAAAGGATGTGTCGCTAGTGTAGTCAATTCTCCCTGGATGTAATATGGGGCAAGACGGTCCAGGTGCACGATTTTCATTTTGGCTCTTAGCTTACGATGTTCCTGTATTCGGTATACGACGTCGTTGATTCGCTTTGCAACTCGGTATGGTCCCTCCGAATTATGTTGCAACTTTGGAGACCTACCCTTTTGCCGTTGCGGGTTATATAGCCACACCAAGTCATCTTGCTGGAAGCCAGTAGAATTAGCCTTTAGATCATACCTGGTCTTCATGCGGTCAGTAGCGGATTCGAGGTGTTTTCGCACTGTCCGATGTATCTGATTTAACCGTTGCCTTAGCTCAATTGCGTACTCCGAAATTGTTTGGGGTTTCTCGGGAGGTGTTCCGCACTTTATATCGGCTGGCAGACGAATAGTTTTTCCAAAAATGACTTTGGCTGGGGCTTGGCCCGTCGATGCATGTTCGGCAGCTCTGTACGCCATCAAAAATAGTGGGATGTGTCGGTCCCAGTCCCTTTGGTTCTCGTCAACCATCTTGGCCAGGTGTTTATTGAGAGTGCCGTTGAAACGTTCGACCATTCCATCGGATTGGGGATGCAGCGGTGTTGTCCTCGTTTTCCGTATTCCCAGCAGCTCGCACATTTCGCTAAAAACTAGTGACTCGAAGTTTCGGCCTTGATCTGAATGTAGTTCACAAGGTACGCCGTACCTACTGACCCAATTTAACACTAGCTGTTCGGCTACAGTAGTTGCTTCCTGGTTGGGAATGGGGTAGACCTCGGGTCACTTACTGAAATAATCAGCTACAACCAGCGTGTATCAATTTCCCCATTCGGATTCAGGGAAGGGTCCTGCGATGTCAACGGTAATCCTTTCAAACGGTACACCCACGTTGTAGGTTTGCATTTGTCCTCTCAGTCGTCGCTTTGGACCTTTGACGGAAGCGCAAATTGTGCATCTACGGCACCAGTCCTCTACGTCTTCTCGAGCCAGTAAAACCTTTCCCGCACTTTCGCTAAGGTCTTGTTAACGCCAAGGTGGCCTCCCGAGGACCCTTCGTGCATCTCCTTAACACATCGTGGATTCGGCTTTTGGGAAGTATAGTTTGCATCCTATAGGAGCTGCCATCCGCTGTTTCCCATTTCCGCTTGAGTACGCCACCCTCCACCTGAAGGGAGTTCCATTGTGCCCAATAGCTTTTCAGGGTTGCGCAATGCATTGAAACGTCTTTCCACTCCGGCCGCCCAGTTGTCTCCTTCCATACGAGTAATGGTCCGATGTCTTCATCGGCTAACTGGGCATTTCGAATCTCCTCCGGTGACCAACCTTCATCGGATTCGGTCGTTATCAATCGCAGATCAACGGGCGGGTCCTTTTCCTCAATCCGTCGGCAATGCTTGCAGTTAGCTGGACATGGACGACGAGATAGGGCGTCAGCATTTCCATGAGCTCTGCCCTTGTGAAGTAGTAGGGGCCTCACTAGGTCTGGTCGGATCGTCGATCGGGTTGCACCAGCGTCGTTTGTTATGGTGCAATGTTCTTCATCAACTTGACCAGGAAGGCATAAGTCTGCTTCTCCACGATGTTGCCTTGACACGGTGATGGGAGTGCTGGGGATGTCGATCCTCCTAGCCACGAAGTTGGCCCCTACAGTTTGATGGGCCTCCATTCTAGGCTCCTGACACGGTCTGGATCTCCACCATCCTGGACAATAGCTCCGTTTTCTTCGCTTCTTGCAGTCTCTTTGCAGGTGCCCCTTCTCTCCGCAATCCCAGCATCTAGGCGCACCATTCACCTGCGGCGCTCGCTCATTTTCCACGCGCTTACACCTGCACTCGTCTGCCACTACCTCACGGACCCGGGCAGTGGTACGTGTCGCATTTTTCGCTGCCTCAAAGTTCAGACTATAAGCCAAAGCGTCCTTAACTGTTTGCTTTTGAGCTAAACGCACGGCTTGTTGCAATTCCTGGTCTTTTAATGCGCTGATGAATGCTTCTGTCGCTGCGTCATCTCGATGTTGTGGGTCATACGCTGGGTAAGCCAAAAGTGCCAGTCGCTCAATGTCTTGGGCTAGCTGCTGTAAAGTTTCGCCAGACTTCTGCATCCGATGCCGTAGCTATGACCGATAAATCTGCTTTAGATGATCGTCTCCATAACGCATGTCCAGCGCATTCATTATAGCAACCGAGTTTGAGTGCAACTCAACGGGGATCGTCTGTAAAAGCTCAGCAGCTGGGCCTCTTAGAGCAAGAATTAGTGTAGTTGCTCGTTCCAGCTCATTCCAGTGATTTGCCCTAGCGGCAGCTTCAAACTGGATCTTGTAAATACTCCAGACCGTTTGCCCATCGAATATTGGTGCTTGCACATTTCTGGATATGCTATGCGCTGCGATTACAAGTGGGGCTGGTGAGGTGGTTACTATTGCCTTCGCTGCTTCCAATTCTTTTTTCATGTTTTCCATCTCATGGTTGATTCTCTCCTCGACCTGGCTTATCTCATGGTTGACTCTCTCCTCGACCTGGTATACCTTTTCCTCGACGCATTTAATTTGGTTGTTGAGACTAAGCTCTGCTTTTATTTCGGTAGACTGTTTTTCCAAATCTGCCTTCAAATCAGTTGACTGTTTCTCCAGCTTCTGTGCGATGTCTGCCTTGATTTCGAACGCTTGTTGGTCTAGCTTCGCTGATTGTTCATTTAGCTTCGCAGTTAGACTGGATGACATCAGCATTAACATTTGCATTAGCGCAGTTTCTGGCTCCTTTGATTTTGGTGTTTCTACTTCTCCACCTTCTGCCCCTTTTTCCGCATCAGAGAGCTCACCCGAATCCAGATTCGCCCTTCCGACTCGATTGCGTCACGCAAGCGTGCAATCAGTATGGCCTTTTTACCTTGTGTGGCCAGATTTCGCTGTTCCAACTCCTCCTTGAGCTATGATATGGTCAATTGATCAATTTTTAGATGAAAATTTCCTGGCATTTTTATTTATTTTTTTTTGGCTATTTTTCCACCAGTTTCCACGATAATTTACACTATTGTGCACTTTAAAAATGTTTAAACGTTTTCACTTTCAAAATTTTCTTTCTCACTTCTTGACACCAATGTCGCGTGTTATAGTTCGCGGCTAATAATTTTAATGTTCCGGGAAAGTGAAAACGCAATGTCTTTTAATTTAAGTTAAAAGAGTTTATTCAATTACTTGAAAATGCACAATCACTTTACTAACTATTTCGCAATTTTAATTTTCACTATTAAAATTCTACCTTCCACTTGTCCATAAATTTCTATCGCAATTGTCTTCTAAAATCACTTCACTAGTACTTGATCGCTTTTCAATTCGCTTTCCACACACTATCGCAGTTTTCTATCGCGGCTGTTATGAATGATCTCCCCATTCATTCAGCTCGCCTTTATCTAAGGTCTCCATCCGTTCAATGCATTTCTCGTCATTGGCGAATGTTCTGCCGACAGGTATCTGGTATATTCGAGCAGATTAATGAATGGAGCAGTGACTCACTTCCGAATGTTGATCATGCTTGGTGGTTCTCAGGGTTTCGAGTAAGTTCATCTTGTTGATGTTATTAATGGTTGTGAAAACAATTGCAACAGTAGCTCGCAGAATTCTTTGTACATGTAACCCTGCCCCCACCTCAGTTGTTTTCGCCCCGAAAGGATGTGTCGCTAGTGTAGTCAATTCTCCCTGGATGTAATATGGGGCAAGACGGTCCAGGTGCACGATTTTCATTTTGGCTCTTAGCTTACGATGTTCCTGTATTCGGTATACGACGTCGTTGATTCGCTTTGCAACTCGGTATGGTCCCTCCGAATTATGTTGCAACTTTGGAGACCTACCCTTTTGCCGTTGCGGGTTATATAGCCACACCAAGTCATCTTGCTGGAAGCCAGTAGAATTAGCCTTTAGATCATACCTGGTCTTCATGCGGTCAGTAGCGGATTCGAGGTGTTTTCGCACTGTCCGATGTATCTGATTTAACCGTTGCCTTAGCTCAATTGCGTACTCCGAGATTGTTTGGGGTTTCTCGGGAGGTGTTCCGCACTTTATATCGGCTGGCAGACGAATAGTTTTTCCAAAAATGACTTTGGCTGGGGCTTGGCCCGTCGATGCATGTTCGGCAGCTCTGTACGCCATCAAAAATAGTGGGATGTGTCGGTCCCAGTCCCTTTGGTTCTCGTCAACCATCTTGGCCAGGTGTTTATTGAGAGTGCCGTTGAAACGTTCGACCATTCCATCGGATTGGGGATGCAGCGGTGTTGTCCTCGTTTTCCGTATTCCCAGCAGCTCGCACATTTCGCTAAAAACTAGTGACTCGAAGTTTCGGCCTTGATCTGAATGTAGTTCACAAGGTACGCCGTACCTACTGACCCAATTTAACACTAGCTGTTCGGCTACAGTAGTTGCTTCCTGGTTGGGAATGGGGTAGACCTCGGGTCACTTACTGAAATAATCAGCTACAACCAGCGTGTACCAATTTCCCCATTCGGATTCAGGGAAGGGTCCTGCGATGTCAACGGTAATCCTTTCAAACGGTACACCCACGTTGTAGGTTTGCATTTGTCCTCTCAGTCGTCGCTTTGGACCTTTGACGGAAGCGCAAATTGTGCATCTACGGCACCAGTCCTCTACGTCTTCTCGAGCCAGTAAAACCTTTCCCGCAATTTCGCTAAGGTCTTGTTAACGCCAAGGTGGCCTCCCGAGGACCCTTCGTGCATCTCCTTAACACATCGTGGATTCGGCTTTTGGGAAGTATAGTTTGCATCCTATAGGAGCTGCCATCCGCTGTTTCCCATTTCCGCTTGAGTACGCCACCCTCCACCTGAAGGGAGTTCCATTGTGCCCAATAGCTTTTCAGGGTTGCGCAATGCATTGAAACGTCTTTCCACCCCGGCCGCCCAGTTGTCTCCTTCCATACGAGTAATGGTCCGATGTCTTCATCGGCTAACTGGGCATTTCGAATCTCCTCCGGTGACCAACCTTCATCGGATTCGGTCGTTATCAATCGCAGATCAACGGGCGGGTCCTTTTCCTCAATCCGTCGGCAATGCTTGCAGTTAGCTGGACATGGACGACGAGATAGGGCGTCAGCATTTCCATGAGCTCTGCCCTTGTGAAGTAGTAGGGGCCTCACTAGGTCTGGTCGGATCGTCGATCGGGTTGCACCAGCGTCGTTTGTTATGGTGCAATGTTCTTCATCAACTTGACCAGGAAGGCATAAGTCTGCTTCTCCACGATGTTGCCTTGACACGGTGATGGGAGTGCTGGGGATGTCGATCCTCCTAGCCACGAAGTTGGCCCCTACAGTTTGATGGGCCTCCATTCTAGGCTCCTGACACGGTCTGGATCTCCACCATCCTGGACAATAGCTCCGTTTTCTTCGCTTCTTGCAGTCTCTTTGCAGGTGCCCCTTCTCTCCGCAATCCCAGCATCTAGGCGCACCATTCACCTGCGGCGCTCGCTCATTTTCCACGCGCTTACACCTGCACTCGTCTGCCACTACCTCACGGACCCGGGCAGTGGTACGTGTCGCATTTTTCGCTGCGTCAAAGTTCAGACTATAAGCCAAAGCGTCCTTAACTGTTTGCTTTTGAGCTAAACGCACGGCTTGTTGCAATTCCTGGTCTTTTAATGCGCTGATGAATGCTTCTGTCGCTGCGTCATCTCGATGTTGTGGGTCATACGCTGGGTAAGCCAAAAGTGCCAGTCGCTCAATGTCTTGGGCTAGCTGCTGTAAAGTTTCGCCAGACTTCTGCATCCGATGCCGTAGCTGTGACCGATAAATCTGCTTTAGATGATCGTCTCCATAACGCATGTCCAGCGCATTCATTATAGCAACCGAGTTTGAGTGCAACTCAACGGGGATCGTCTGTAAAAGCTCAGCAGCTGGGCCTCTTAGAGCAAGAATTAGTGTAGTTGCTCGTTCCAGCTCATTCCAGTGATTTGCCCTAGCGGCAGCTTCAAACTGGATCTTGTAAATACTCCAGACCGTTTGCCCATCGAATATTGGTGCTTGCACATTTCTGGATATGCTATGCGCTGCGATTACAAGTGGGGCTGGTGAGGTGGTTACTATTGCCTTCGCTGCTTCCAATTCTTTTTTCATGTTTTCCATCTCATGGTTGATTCTCTCCTCGACCTGGCTTATCTCATGGTTGACTCTCTCCTCGACCTGGTATACCTTTTCCTCGACGCATTTAATTTGGTTGTTGAGACTAAGCTCTGCTTTTATTTCGGTAGACTGTTTTTCCAAATCTGCCTTCAAATCAGTTGACTGTTTCTCCAGCTTCTGTGCGATGTCTGCCTTGATTTCGAACGCTTGTTGGTCTAGCTTCGCTGATTGTTCATTTAGCTTCGCAGTTAGACTGGATGACATCAGCATTAACATTTGCATTAGCGCAGTTTCTGGCTCCTTTGATTTTGGTGTTTCTACTTCTCCACCTTCTGCCCCTTTTTCCGCATCAGAGAGCTCACCCGAATCCAGATTCGCCCTTCCGACTCGATTGCGTCACGCAAGCGTGCAATCAGTATGGCCTTTTTACCTTGTGTGGCCAGATTTCGCTGTTCCAACTCCTCCTTGAGCTATGATATGGTCAATTGATCAATTTTTAGATGAAAATTTCCTGGCATTTTTATTTATTTTTTTTTGGCTATTTTTCCACCAGTTTCCACGTTAATTTACACTATTGTGCACTTTAAAAATGTTTAAACGTTTTCACTTTCAAAATTTTCTTTCTCACTTCTTGACACCAATGTCGCGTGTTATAGTTCGCGGCTAATAATTTTAATGTTCCGGGAAAGTGAAAACGCAATGTCTTTTAATTTAAGTTAAAAGAGTTTATTCAATTACTTGAAAATGCACAATCACTTTACTAACTATTTCGCAATTTTAATTTTCACTATTAAAATTCTACCTTCCACTTGTCCATAAATTTCTATCGCAATTGTCTTCTAAAATCACTTCACTAGTACTTGATCGCTTTTCAATTCGCTTTCCACACACTATCGCAGTTTTCTATCGCGGCTGTTATGAATGATCTCCCCATTCATTCAGCTCGCCTTTATCTAAGGTCTCCATCCGTTCAATGCATTTCTCGTACATTGGCGAATGTTCTGCCGACAGGTATCTGGTATATTCGAGCAGATTAATGAATGGAGCAGTGACTCACTTCCGAATGTTGATCATGCTTGGTGGTTCTCAGGGTTTCGAGTAAGTTCATCTTGTTGATGTTATTAATGGTTGTGAAAACAATTGCAACAGTAGCTCGCAGAATTCTTTGTACATGTAACCCTGCCCCCACCTCAGTTGTTTTCGCCCCGAAAGGATGTGTCGCTAGTGTAGTCAATTCTCCCTGGATGTAATATGGGGCAAGACGGTCCAGGTGCACGATTTTCATTTTGGCTCTTAGCTTACGATGTTCCTGTATTCGGTATACGACGTCGTTGATTCGCTTTGCAACTCGGTATGGTCCCTCCGAATTATGTTGCAACTTTGGAGACCTACCCTTTTGCCGTTGCGGGTTATATAGCCACACCAAGTCATCTTGCTGGAAGCCAGTAGAATTAGCCTTTAGATCATACCTGGTCTTCATGCGGTCAGTAGCGGATTCGAGGTGTTTTCGCACTGTCCGATGTATCTGATTTAACCGTTGCCTTAGCTCAATTGCGTACTCCGAGATTGTTTGGGGTTTCTCGGGAGGTGTTCCGCACTTTATATCGGCTGGCAGACGAATAGTTTTTCCAAAAATGACTTTGGCTGGGGCTTGGCCCGTCGATGCATGTTCGGCAGCTCTGTACGCCATCAAAAATAGTGGGATGTGTCGGTCCCAGTCCCTTTGGTTCTCGTCAACCATCTTGGCCAGGTGTTTATTGAGAGTGCCGTTGAAACGTTCGACCATTCCATCGGATTGGGGATGCAGCGGTGTTGTCCTCGTTTTCCGTATTCCCAGCAGCTCGCACATTTCGCTAAAAACTAGTGACTCGAAGTTTCGGCCTTGATCTGAATGTAGTTCACAAGGTACGCCGTACCTACTGACCTAATTTAACACTAGCTGTTCGGCTACAGTAGTTGCTTCCTGGTTGGGAATGGGGTAGACCTCGGGTCACTTACTGAAATAATCAGCTACAACCAGCGTGTATCAATTTCCCCATTCGGATTCAGGGAAGGGTCCTGCGATGTCAACGGTAATCCTTTCAAACGGTACACCCACGTTGTAGGTTTGCATTTGTCCTCTCAGTCGTCGCTTTGGACCTTTGACGGAAGCGCAAATTGTGCATCTACGGCACCAGTCCTCTACGTCTTCTCGAGCCAGTAAAACCTTTCCCGCAATTTCGCTAAGGTCTTGTTAACGCCAAGGTGGCCTCCCGAGGACCCTTCGTGCATCTCCTTAACACATCGTGGATTCGGCTTTTGGGAAGTATAGTTTGCATCCTATAGGAGCTGCCATCCGCTGTTTCCCATTTCCGCTTGAGTACGCCACCCTCCACCTGAAGGGAGTTCCATTGTGCCCAATAGCTTTTCAGGGTTGCGCAATGCATTGAAACGTCTTTCCACCCCGGCCGCCCAGTTGTCTCCTTCCATACGAGTAATGGTCCGATGTCTTCATCGGCTAACTGGGCATTTCGAATCTCCTCCGGTGACCAACCTTCATCGGATTCGGTCGTTATCAATCGCAGATCAACGGGCGGGTCCTTTTCCTCAATCCGTCGGCAATGCTTGCAGTTAGCTGGACATGGACGACGAGATAGGGCGTCAGCATTTCCATGAGCTCTGCCCTTGTGAAGTAGTAGGGGCCTCACTAGGTCTGGTCGGATCGTCGATCGGGTTGCACCAGCGTCGTTTGTTATGGTGCAATGTTCTTCATCAACTTGACCAGGAAGGCATAAGTCTGCTTCTCCACGATGTTGCCTTGACACGGTGATGGGAGTGCTGGGGATGTCGATCCTCCTAGCCACGAAGTTGGCCCCTAGAGTTTGATGGGCCTCCATTCTAGGCTCCTGACACGGTCTGGATCTCCACCATCCTGGACAATAGCTCCGTTTTCTTCGCTTCTTGCAGTCTCTTTGCAGGTGCCCCTTCTCTCCGCAATCCCAGCATCTAGGCGCACCATTCACCTGCGGCGCTCGCTCATTTTCCACGCGCTTACACCTGCACTCGTCTGCCACTACCTCACGGACCCGGGCAGTGGTACGTGTCGCATTTTTCGCTGCCTCAAAGTTCAGACTATAAGCCAAAGCGTCCTTAACTGTTTGCTTTTGAGCTAAACGCACGGCTTGTTGCAATTCCTGGTCTTTTAATGCGCTGATGAATGCTTCTGTCGCTGCGTCATCTCGATGTTGTGGGTCATACGCTGGGTAAGCCAAAAGTGCCAGTCGCTCAATGTCTTGGGCTAGCTGCTGTAAAGTTTCGCCAGACTTCTGCATCCGATGCCGTAGCTGTGACCGATAAATCTGCTTTAGATGATCGTCTCCATAACGCATGTCCAGCGCATTCATTATAGCAACCGAGTTTGAGTGCAACTCAACGGGGATCGTCTGTAAAAGCTCAGCAGCTGGGCCTCTTAGAGCAAGAATTAGTGTAGTTGCTCGTTCCAGCTCATTCCAGTGATTTGCCCTAGCGGCAGCTTCAAACTGGATCTTGTAAATACTCCAGACCGTTTGCCCATCGAATATTGGTGCTTGCACATTTCTGGATATGCTATGCGCTGCGATTACAAGTGGGGCTGGTGAGGTGGTTACTATTGCCTTCGCTGCTTCCAATTCTTTTTTCATGTTTTCCATCTCATGGTTGATTCTCTCCTCGACCTGGCTTATCTCATGGTTGACTCTCTCCTCGACCTGGTATACCTTTTCCTCGACGCATTTAATTTGGTTGTTGAGACTAAGCTCTGCTTTTATTTCGGTAGACTGTTTTTCCAAATCTGCCTTCAAATCAGTTGACTGTTTCTCCAGCTTCTGTGCGATGTCTGCCTTGATTTCGAACGCTTGTTGGTCTAGCTTCGCTGATTGTTCATTTAGCTTCGCAGTTAGACTGGATGACATCAGCATTAACATTTGCATTAGCGCAGTTTCTGGCTCCTTTGATTTTGGTGTTTCTACTTCTCCACCTTCTGCCCCTTTTTCCGCATCAGAGAGCTCACCCGAATCCAGATTCGCCCTTCCGACTCGATTGCGTCACGCAAGCGTGCAATCAGTATGGCCTTTTTACATTGTGTGGCCAGATTTCGCTGTTCCAACTCCTCCTTGAGCTATGATATGGTCAATTGATCAATTTTTAGATGAAAATTTCCTGGCATTTTTATTTATTTTTTTTTGGCTATTTTTCCACCAGTTTCCACGTTAATTTACACTATTGTGCACTTTAAAAATGTTTAAACGTTTTCACTTTCAAAATTTTCTTTCTCACTTCTTGACACCAATGTCGCGTGTTATAGTTCGCGGCCAATAATTTTAATGTTCCAGGAAAGTGAAAACGCAATGTCTTTTAATTTAAGTTAAAAGAGTTTATTCAATTACTTGAAAATGCACAATCACTTTACTAACTATTTCGCAATTTTAATTTTCACTATTAAAATTCTACCTTCCACTTGTCCATAAATTTCTATCGCAATTGTCTTCTAAAATCACTTCACTAGTACTTGATCGCTTTTCAATTCGCTTTCCACACACTATCGCAGTTTTCTATCGCGGCTGTTATGAATGATCTCCCCATTCATTCAGCTCGCCTTTATCTAAGGTCTCCATCCGTTCAATGCATTTCTCGTACATTGGCGAATGTTCTGCCGACAGGTATCTGGTATATTCGAGCAGATTAATGAATGGAGCAGTGATTCACTTCCGAATGTTGATCATGCTTGGTGGGTTCTCAGGGTTTCGAGTAAGTTCATTTTGTTGATGTTATTAATGGTTGTGAAAACAATTGCAACAGTAGCTCGCAGAATTCTTTGTACATGTAACCCTGCCCCCACCTCAGTTGTTTTCGCCCCGAAAGGATGTGTCGCTAGTGTAGTCAATTCTCCCTGGATGTAATATGGGGCAAGACGGTCCAGGTGCACGATTTTCATTTTGGCTCTTAGCTTACGATGTTCCTGTATTCGGTATACGACGTCGTTGATTCGCTTTGCAACTCGGTATGGTCCCTCCGAATTATGTTGCAACTTTGGAGACCTACCCTTTTGCCGTTGCGGGTTATATAGCCACACCAAGTCATCTTGCTGGAAGCCAGTAGAATTAGCCTTTAGATCATACCTGGTCTTCATGCGGTCAGTAGCGGATTCGAGGTGTTTTCGCACTGTCCGATGTATCTGATTTAACCGTTGCCTTAGCTCAATTGCGTACTCCGAGATTGTTTGGGGTTTCTCGGGAGGTGTTCCGCACTTTATATCGGCTGGCAGACGAATAGTTTTTCCAAAAATGACTTTGGCTGGGGCTTGGCCCGTCGATGCATGTTCGGCAGCTCTGTACGCCATCAAAAATAGTGGGATGTGTCGGTCCCAGTCCCTTTGGTTCTCGTCAACCATCTTGGCCAGGTGTTTATTGAGAGTGCCGTTGAAACGTTCGACCATTCCATCGGATTGGGGATGCAGCGGTGTTGTCCTCGTTTTCCGTATTCCCAGCAGCTCGCACATTTCGCTAAAAACTAGTGACTCGAAGTTTCGGCCTTGATCTGAATGTAGTTCACAAGGTACGCCGTACCTACTGACCCAATTTAACACTAGCTGTTCGGCTACAGTAGTTGCTTCCTGGTTGGGAATGGGGTAGACCTCGGGTCACTTACTGAAATAATCAGCTACAACCAGCGTGTATCAATTTCCCCATTCGGATTCAGGGAAGGGTCCTGCGACGTCAACGGTAATCCTTTCAAACGGTACACCCACGTTGTAGGTTTGCATTTGTCCTCTCAGTCGTCGCTTTGGACCTTTGACGGAAGCGCAAATTGTGCATCTACGGCACCAGTCCTCTACGTCTTCTCGAGCCAGTAAAACCTTTCCCGCAATTTCTCTAAGGTCTTGTTAACGCCAAGGTGGCCTCCCGAGGACCCTTCGTGCATCTCCTTAACACATCGTGGATTCGGCTTTTGGGAAGTATAGTTTGCATCCTATAGGAGCTGCCATCCGCTGTTTCCCATTTCCGCTTGAGTACGCCACCCTCCACCTGAAGGGAGTTCCATTGTGCCCAATAGCTTTTCAGGGTTGCGCAATGCATTGAAACGTCTTTCCACCCCGGCCGCCCAGTTGTCTCCTTCCATACGAGTAATGGTCCGATGTCTTCATCGGCTAACTGGGCATTTCGAATCTCCTCCGGTGACCAACCTTCATCGGATTCGGTCGTTATCAATCGCAGATCAACGGGCGGGTCCTTTTCCTCAATCCGTCGGCAATGCTTGCAGTTAGCTGGACATGGACGACGAGATAGGGCGTCAGCATTTCCATGAGCTCTGCCCTTGTGAAGTAGTAGGGGCCTCACTAGGTCTGGTCGGATCGTCGATCGGGTTGCACCAGCGTCGTTTGTTATGGTGCAATGTTCTTCATCAACTTGACCAGGAAGGCATAAGTCTGCTTCTCCACGATGTTGCCTTGACACGGTGATGGGAGTGCTGGGGATGTCGATCCTCCTAGCCACGAAGTTGGCCCCTAGAGTTTGATGGGCCTCCATTCTAGGCTCCTGACACGGTCTGGATCTCCACCATCCTGGACAATAGCTCCGTTTTCTTCGCTTCTTGCAGTCTCTTTGCAGGTGCCCCTTCTCTCCGCAATCCCAGCATCTAGGCGCACCATTCACCTGCGGCGCTCGCTCATTTTCCACGCGCTTACACCTGCACTCGTCTGCCACTACCTCACGGACCCGGGCAGTGGTACGTGTCGCATTTTTCGCTGCCTCAAAGTTCAGACTATAAGCCAAAGCGTCCTTAACTGTTTGCTTTTGAGCTAAACGCACGGCTTGTTGCAATTCCTGGTCTTTTAATGCGCTGATGAATGCTTCTGTCGCTGCGTCATCTCGATGTTGTGGGTCATACGCTGGGTAAGCCAAAAGTGCCAGTCGCTCAATGTCTTGGGCTAGCTGCTGTAAAGTTTCGCCAGACTTCTGCATCCGATGCCGTAGCTGTGACCGATAAATCTGCTTTA
>OZ017740.1:233791147-234116147 GCA_963969285.1 Odontomyia ornata | reverse complement strand
ATCAAAATAGCTTACGAGAATTTCAGGATTTTTCAATACACTGAATACGTCAGAATATAACCAACATTGGAAATTATAA
This sequence comes from Odontomyia ornata, assembly GCA_963969285.1. Classification (NCBI taxonomy): domain Eukaryota; kingdom Metazoa; phylum Arthropoda; class Insecta; order Diptera; family Stratiomyidae; genus Odontomyia; species Odontomyia ornata. The sequence continues at coordinate 234,116,068 of OZ017740.1, read as the reverse complement.
TTTAAATTATCTGCAACAATAATTCCCTTACATGAAAAGAGTAGAAAAGAGATGCAAATTCATTCAGCATCTACACTCTATATTATTGGGATCTTTATACAATAATCATGAACAGTTGTCACAAAAGAATTTCTTTATGTTGAAATATTCTGTTTGAAACTCGAAACTTTAAATTGTAACAGTATACGTTAAACATGCTTGGCCATCTTATTCTTCGTTTTTTGACAATGCGATAATTAGAGTCAGGTATACCCTCTATAATGATTTATTGAATTTATAGTATGTCTTACTTTATATGGTAGGGCGATACTAGGATATTCCGTACAATCGACGTTGTTATACACAGAGTAAAAACAGAGATCTAGCACCTAAAATTTACCAGTATATAAGGATTCAAATTTAAAATATAAAAATTACTACACCACATTGTGTTTTTTTTAAATCTAATATTTAAAATAATTAATTAAATAATTGAGAAATAACGAATTCCAAGCAAAAGAAGATTATTAGATATACATGAAGAAAGGAACGTATACATACAGGAACGAAGTTAATTTGTATCAAAATTGCAATTGACAGAAGAATTCATTGACAAAAAGAAATAAGAATTTAATATGTACTTATTGAAAGACATGACTAAAGTATGGCATCATCTTTATTTTGTATAATAAATCGTGATTCATCATGGCACACAATGATTGAGAACATTCCTACTTGACAAGAACAATTTTCTTTCTTTTCACTTGGGACACATGGCGAAACTAGTGTATAGACGGACATTCGTGTATAGAAAACAGATGGTACAGATACTACTGTATAGAAAAAAAAAACATATCATCCCCTCGACATTTTCAAAAATTGCAAAGAAATCTAGTTATTTGATAAGATATAGCACTAAAAAAATGTATACAGTAATATAAGGTATTGCACTTTGAATTAATAGTAATTGTCTGTTCCTCTGAGAACGGCGCGGCGTACTGGTTGTGAAACTGGTTGAATGCTGGGTGATGGTCACTATTCATCTAGATTATGCACGGGCAATTGCGCTGTATTACGCGAAGGTACTTCAACTGGCTTCAGTAGGTGGGAAATATTGAACGTCAGAGGATTATTCCCCTTGCTGCTGAAGTGAATTTTCGTTGTCGTCCTGAAGAAGAGGAGAGATCTGGAGAAGGCTGACAACTTCATTCCGACAAAACTAGTCAAGATAACGGTTTCAGGCAATACCCTCCCAGACTATCTAAAAATCGCATATTTAAGTCCTAAAGTCGAATATTTCAAATTCCGACCCAGACAGTGTAGAAGCTGTGGCAGGTTGAGTCACTCCACCACTATCTGTTAAGACAAAACACCGAGCTGTGTTAAATGCAGTTCAACCAAATGTTATCGGACTTGCAAAAACAGGAAATGCCTGCTATGCAACAGAAAGAAGCATGTAGTTACAGAACAAATATGCCCCAAATGGGTCAAATATAAGCGAGAAGTAGCAGACAGCTTCATGTAAAATGTCACCAATAGAGAAACACGAGCTTTTATCAATATTAACAGATATAAAAGGCTTCATCTTGGGTATAGCTCAAATGGATTTTCCTCGACTAAAGAGGGAGAAATTTAAAAATAAAAGAACTACGGTAGGAGATGTTAGCAAAGTTTTAATGAAAAACACGAGCATATGTGTCCACTCGTAAAAAAATCAACATTTTTTGGTTGGGAGGGGAATGTCATTTACGCACTGAGTGTGGGACTGCCATGGTTGCAAGTGACTGCCCACTAAATACGTCCCCTGTCAACTCGAGTACCCAGCCTGGAACCGTTTGACATATTACTTCGGGCCAGGTCTCGTTTTGTTACGCTCTGGGATGCCTTCAAGCTGAGGAATCGCTCCTGTAGCGGAAGGGGAGAGGGAAAGAGTGATTGCCAGATGAGCGATTCACGGCCCCGATGTCCCCGGCTGCTGTGAGTCCCTTCTATCTTTAAGGGCTGCCCGAACATAATGTGCCTCCTGGTTCCATTTGTCAACCGATCCAAGCATCATCGCGACTATACTATCCGAGGTGAGTTCTACTGTCTCCCTGTAGAGGTCTCGTCATAGCCTGTCCCATTTTGCGCACGTGAAAAATGTGTGGCAGGGATCATCTTCCTTTTCTGGGCAAAACCGTCAATCGGGGGACCATAACTTACCAATCCTGTGCAGTAAGACTGAAAACACCCATGCCAGCTCAAAAGCTGGGTCATGCTTGGCAAACTAATTCTTCTTTTTCAGCCATGCGATAATTAGAGTCAGATATAAGTATTCAAATTCAAAAGTGTATAATAATTAAAATATAAAAATTACTACACCTTAGTGTGTTTTCTTTAAATCTAATATTTAAAATAATTAACTAAATAATCGAGACATAACGAATTAAAAGCAAAAGAAGATTATTAGATATATATGAAGAAATAAACGAAGTTAATTTGTATCAAAATTACAATGGACAGAAGAATTAATTGCCAAAAATAAATAAGAATTTAATATGTACTTATTGAAAGACATGACTAAAGCATGGCTTTTTTTATTTTGTTGTGTATAAATCGTAATTCACCATGGAACACAATGATTGAGAAGATTCCTACTTGACAAGAACAATTTTCTTTCTTTTCACTTGGGACACATGGCGAAACTAGTGTATAGATGGACATTAGTGTATAGAAAATAGATGGTACAGATAATACCGATGGACACTACTGTATAGAAAAGTCACAACATATCATCCCCTCGATATTTTGAAAAATTGTAATGAAATCAACAAAAAACAGCATAAACTGTTGGCCAGCAATGATTTTGAGGTTGTATTTCAATCATTACCTGGACCATCATCTTTTCGTCGAGGTGCTACATCGAAAAATGGGCCCCCTTCATCCAACACTCTTGTAACGGAAACTTCAAATTTTACAAATATTCAACCAACGTTAGTAGCGGATGTTACTAATTTCGTAGAAACTCTGCCAGCACCACAAATAGTTCCATCTCTTCATGTCATGGCTCTGCCGAAGCAAATATTTATATCTCGTCTGGCTTATGAGACATCGACGAATCACATCTGTGATTAGGTCTCAACGAAATTTGGACCTTCGGTAAAGTTCTTCAACCAGAATACTGGCCTCCTGGAACATTAATTAAACCTTTCGAGGCGACCAAAAGTAGAAATTTTCGTTGTGTGGTGAGGTCTCTTCGTAGACTTCAACAACTGGTCACCCTAAAACTTTTTCAAATAGTAACTTAAATTTTGATAGTCGATACACTTCTCATAGCTTCAATCTTCACTATCAAAATGTACGTGGCATGTGAACCAAGCTATTGGTTTTTCCATTTCGGGTGATGATTTCATTTGTTTAACAGAAACCTGGCTGACTCCTGATATCGTCAGCAGTGAAATGTTTCCACTATATGACTTCTACCGCATTGATAGAAATCGTTTGTCTGTCACTGTCACTGTCACTGTCTTCATTAATATCTCTCAAGCCGTGAGTTTAGTATTGCTTTGCGTGTACATCCCTTGCAATGCTCCTTTCCGCGTTTACAACTGTTTTTTTCTGAATTATCTTCGTATTTCTGCAGCATAAACCCTCTACTATTTTAATCTGTGGTGACTTTAACATGCCTTACCTAAGCTGGGACACAAGCTCTTATACCCTCTCATCCTTCAATGTTCTCTCTATCTTGTTTTCTTCTTTTTTATCGCTTTCCTCCCTATCGCAATTAAATACTATCCCAAGCGCAAAAAATCAACTTCTCGATTTCATCCTTACAACCAATCTTGTCTCTATCTCCTCGATCTCAAAAATGTAAAACCTGATCCCTATCATCCTCCGCTTGAGGCTCGTTTATATTTTCTCGCACCTCAGTCCAAACGCACTCCTTTTTCCCCGAGATTTAATTTCCGCAAAGCCAATTATGCAGCCATTCAGCTTGAGCTGGATAATATTAACTGGTTCTTCAATGCTACAGAAGCTCGATGTCAATTCAACGCTATCAACTTTCTATGAGAATCTTAGTAGCTTAATTACAAATCATGTTCCAATCTGCCGTTCCCCTCGGAACAAGAGCCCCATCTGGTTTTCCGCTGAAGTCTCAGGCGGTCTTTATTTGAAGGACCATTATTCCAACTCTGACACTGACCTCGCCAACTGCCGACTGCTTCGTAGAGAAGCCATAAAAGCGGTTAAGGACGCAATACGATCTTATTATTATATGATTGAAATATCACTGCAATCTAAGTGTTCTAAGCCCTTTTGGACATGCATACGTTCCCTGAAAACAACATCCCTTAATCCTAATATCTTCTCATGGCATAATTGCCAAGCTTGTGATGAGTAATCTATCTGTGACCTTCTTGCTCAATTTTTTTCCTCCGCATTTAAGGTTTCAAACCCCACTATATACTGAACTGAACTATTGTGAATTTTATTGTGACCTCTCCATCGGAAATTGAAAATGTACTGCTCACTTTTGACATTAACGGTGGTCCGGTTCCTGATGGAATACCAAATCTGTTCGTTAAGTCATTATATTCTTCGTTATCTGCCCCACTATCAATTATTTTCAATATTAGCCTTTCTTCTTCCTGCTTTCTCGATGTCCGGAAGCATGCTAACATCTTTCCAATCCATAAGTCCGGAGATCATAGTGAAATCTCGAACTATTGTCCGATGTCTTTGCTGTCTTGTTATGGTAAGCTCCTTGAGCGAATTGTGCATAACAGAATGTATGATGACATCAGTATCCGGTTTGCAAATGAACAACATGGCTTCATCAAAGGTCGTTCGACAACAACTAATTTGTTAGAACTGACGAATACCATCTCTCTTGCTTCTGACCAGAGCCAACAAATTGATACCATATACACCGATTTTGCTAAAGTCTTTGACAGTGCTGATCATCGCCTTTTGGCTAACAAATTCCGATCATTCTGCATTTCCGACTCAATCCTCTCTTGGATCTTATCCTTCTCATCCCATCGCTCCTGCACCGTTACATGAAATTTTTTTTCATCGGCCTCATCTAGCCCAAAATCTGGTGTTGCTATAGGATCAATTTTAGGCCCTTTGCTATTCAACATATTCATCAATGATCTTCCCCAACACCTGTCCTCTAATTGTCTTCTTTACGCTGATTATTTAAAAATTTATCGTTCCATTAACTCCAGCAATGACTGCTCATACCTTCAAAATGATTTTTACAATCTCCAAAATTGGTGTCAAGGTAATTTACTTCCTCTTAACATTTCAAGATGTCACATGAGATTCACCAACTAAATTCATCCAGTATTATATGAATACAGGATTGATGGATCGCTGCTCGCACTTGTGGACAAATTTGAAGATATGGGAGTAGTATTTGACCCAGGTTTGAAATTTAACATCCATATTTCATGCATAGCGACTAGAGCTTCATGTGTCGCTGGTTTTATTTTCCGATCCTCCTGCAAATCTTTTAACATTTTAACCAGTGTCCATCTATTTGTACTCCTAGCCCGGTCAATCCTCGAGTATGCCTTCCAAGTATGGTCTGCTCACTATACCAATCTATCGGATGCTGTTGACACTTGACAGCGTAAATTCACACGTTCTCTATTCTACAGATATAACCTCTCTTACAGCTCCTACGATGAGCGCTTACAGATCCTCAACATTCTATCACTCCAAAAAAAGAAGAGAATTCTTAGACCTCTGTTGCTTATTTAAATTATATCAAGGTATTCTCTCATCTAACCTTCGGGAAAGGCTTTATATAACATATGCGTCCTACTTCAAGAACGCGTTCCACTGACTTATTCATTGCGCCCTTTGCTCGTACCGATATTTATTTTTATTCATTTTTAGTACGCGTATCACGTCGTTACAATGAGCTCCAGCTGGTTCCCCTGCCACACCTCTTAAACATTTTAAAAAGTGTATTACATAATATTCTCCTTAGCTTCTAATAGTTTATTAGTATTTTATATTCTTGTTTTTTTTTCTTATTTCAAGTTGCTCACTTTTTGTTTGTCGCATGTATTATATTATATTTCATTGCTTACTCTTTTTTTGTAATTGGATTCATTGCTCTGTAAAATAGCGTAAATAAATAAAATAAAAATAGTTATTTAATAAGTTATAACATTAAAAAAATGTATACAGCAATATAAGGTATCGTCTCTTTGAATTAATAGCAATTGTCTGTTCCTCTGAGAACGGCGTACTGGTGGAACTGGTTGAGTGCTGATTGGTCTTGTGTCGTGTCGTAAAGCAGGCTTCAGGTAGTCCCTCAGAAGCTGCAATGGTGGAACATCCTGCTCTAAAGCCGTAGGTCCCCAGCAGCACGAATCGCATCAGTGAGTCTTCCCTTGATGAGTTTCCCTAGCACTTTCCCAGCCGTGTCTAGCATGCATAACGGGCGGTATGCAGACGGCGATCCGGGAGTTCACTTTCCCTTGCTGATCAGCATGAGGCTCGCCACCGTCCATCGTACCGGCAAAACCCCGTCCCGTAGGCAAGCGTTGAATGTGCTGAGCAACAGGTCAAGACAATGGTGATAAACAAGCCGCAACACCTCAGCCGGAACACCATCTGGACCCGGAGCCTTCCTCGCTTTCAATGAAAGGACTATCTGTTGCAGTTCCAGCTGTGTGAAGAGTGGGCACTCGATTGCTATTTCACCGTGGACAGCGTCAACAAGGACGGGATGTATGCAAGGCGTCCGTAGGGTGTCATGCTTCCGCATAACTAGCTTTTAGCCCAGGCCCCATGGATCCTTGTTCATAAATATGCGAAGGCATTTCCTAATTCACTTATATGCTGTTACCCGGTTGCATGCCTTGTCACGGTTCCGCACCCATTGAGCCTCACGCCAAAGCTTGTGACACTCCCTTCGCTTTTCAGCGATTTCAGTCCACCACCAGTAGATTAGGGGCATGCCGTCCCGGGGCTTTCGACGAGGCATAGAAGCGTTGCAAGCAGTCGTGATGATGCTCATATTTGAGTTCACTACTGCTTGAGCTGCACTTCGATGAACCTCTAGACGTCCATCCTTCTGATGTTCCACCCAATTGTATCGAGAGCACGGACGTCGGGAGCCAACATCTCTGATCTCCAGCAGAATGCACTGATAATCTCTGGCTGAGTAGAACTCTAATACTCTCCAATTAAGTACATACTATCGACCCTGAGGTAAATATCACGTCCGGCATGGTCCTTTCGTAGCCAATTTGGCAGAAAGTGGGCATATTGCCGGTGTATAATAGGACGAGCGCCGTCCTGGCCGCCATTTTTAGGGTCCGTTTCCCCCACGGATCTGTTTGAGGCATGCCCCATTCGATTGCTTTAGCGTTGACGCACGTCGCCGAGACAGCGCCTTCCAAAGCATTAAACTTGGCTTGGAAAGATGATATCTAATCGTTTGGCGTTAGGTACACACTAAAGAAGGTGGTCCTTGAGCACCCCCTACGAACCCATCCTCCCATCCACAGCTCTCCACCTAAAAATCACTGTTCCAAACCCAGATGGCGGCACTTCCAGTTTCAACAGGATATCATGATGCAGAACTTTTATCATGATGTTACTCACTCAGCAGCAAAAAGGCTTTGGGCAGCTGAACTGCGGTATACGTTTTTTTTTGTGGTAGGGAGGTGAAGGCATTTACGCCCGCCGAGTCTGGCAGTGTGGGACTCCCATGGAGGATACCCTTGGACTACCCACTAAACACCTCCCCTGTCAATCTGAGAACCTAGCCTGGAACCGTTTGACACATTACTTCGGGCCAGGTCTCGTTTTGTTACGCCGTGGGGCGCCTTCAAGCTAGGGAGTCCTTTCCTAGCGGGAGGGGAGAGGGGAAGAGGAAATGCCAGAAAAGCGATCCCCCAGCCCCAGCGCCTCCGGCTGCTGTGAGTCCCTTTTATATTTTAGGACTGCCCGAGCATAATGTGCCACCTGCTTCCATTTGTCAACCGATTCGAGCATCACCGCAACTATATTATCCGGGGTGAGCTCTTTTGTCTCCCTGTAGAGTTCCCTTCGCAGCCTGACCCATTTTGTACACGCGATAAATGTGTGGCAGGCATTGTCCTCCTCTCCTGGGCAAAACCAACAATCGGTAGACCGTGACTTACCGATCTTGTGCAGGTAAGACTGAAAACACCCGTGCCCGCTCAAAAGCTGGGTCAGATAGAAGTCAGTCTCACCATGCCGTCGATTTAGCCACGGTCTCACATCCGGGATGAGGCACGCAGTCCACCTTCCCCTCGTGCAATTCACCCAAGACTGCTGCCAATCGTTGAGCGGGCGTTGTCTCTCCTCGCGGACAACCATCTCCCTCGCATCCTCGTTTCGGCGCAGGTAAATAGCGTGGCGCTCTCTAGCAAGGAGGGCAACAGGTATCACGCCTGCAATCACTCTCACCGCCGAGTCGGAGACTGTTGGATACGAAGATGCAATTCTCAGTGCTCCTCTTCTCTGTACCTGTGCCAATCGTTTTCGGTATACATCCTTGCTGAGAGCGTCGCCCCATACCTCTGCTCCGTACAGTAGCACTGACCCTACAGCACTCATCAAGAGGCGTCTTCTTGATGGGCTGGGTCCCCCTACGTTGGCCATAAGTCGACTCAGGGCCGATATTCCCGAAGCAGCCTTCTCAGCCGTTGCCCTGATTTGCTCAGAGAAACTCATCTTCGAGTCGATCAGTAGCCCCAGGTACTTCACCGCTGGCTTCGATTCGATTTGTATGTCTCCAATACTGATCATCCTTACTCTAGGGATTCTCTTTTTTGTCAAGATGACCACTTCGGTTTTCTCCAGTGCTAAACTGAGCCCGCGAGCAGTCATCCAGTCCCTCACTCGGCGCATTAGCATACCTAGCCTAAGTTGCGCTTGTTCAACGGTGCGTCCGGCGACCAGAGCCGCAACATCATCCGCATAGCCGACCAAGCGCGACTCATCTGGCATCTCAAGTCTCAGTAGCCCGTCGTAAGACACGTTCCACAGGTCCGGACCAAGGATAGATCCCTGGGCAACACCCGATGTAATTTCCATCCTTCGTTGGCCCTGTATGGTGTCGTAGAGCAGGCTTCGGTCCTTAAGGTAGTTCCTCAAAAGCCGCATTAGATATTCTGGAACTTGAAAAGAGTTTTCCAGCGTGTCCAGAATATCCACCCATCTAGCGGAGTTGAAGGCATTCCTGACGTCGAGTGTCAGCAACAGGACGATCCGTCGCTTGGTGCGACTATATGCCTCTGCCTTTTGGACCGCGTTCACCACCTCTGCAATCGCATCAATGGTAGAACGTCCTGCTCTAAAGACGTACTGCCGAGGAGATAGGTCCCCAGCAGCACGAATCGCGTCAGTGAGTCTTCCCTTGATGAGTTTCTCTAGCACTTTCCCAGCCGTGTCTAGCATGCATAACGGGCGGTATGCAGACGGCGATTCGGGATTTCCCTTCCCCTTGCTGATCAGCACGAGCCTCGCCACCTTCCATCGTACCGGGAAAACCCCGTCCCGTAGGCAAGCGTTGAATGTGTTGAGCAGCAAGTCAGGACAATGGTGATAGACGAGCCGCAACACCTCAGCTGGAACACCATCTGGACCTGGAGCCTTCCTCGCTTTCAAGGAGAGGACTGCCTCCTCCAGTTCCAGCTGTGTGAAGAGTGGGCACTCAACTGCTGTTTCACCATGGACAGCGTCAACACGGACGGGATGGGCGGGGAAGAGTCCCCGCACTATCGCGTCCATCTTTTCCGCGTCATGTATACAAGGCTTCCATAGGGCACCAAGTTTCCCCATGACCAACTTGTAGCCAAGGCCCCACTGATCCTTGTTCAGCGGTATAGGTTTAGCTGCAGGATGCGAGTCATTGAAGTTTTGATTTTGCCTTGGCTAGGGCTTTTTGGAAATCGCGACATTTCTCTGATTCCAAGACGTGCCCCAGATCCGATCTGGGATCGGCATTCTTGCAAAGAATGCAGTGTACCTCCTTCGTACACTCTTTTCTTTTATGTCTCATTTCACCACATTTGTAACAAAGGGAACTCCAGTCGGGTCCTTTGTATACTTAAGCGGTGTGATCATAGCCAAGGCATTTAAAACATTGAAAGGTGCTGCTCTTTGCCGAATTCTGCAGATAACCCAACCTATTCTTAATTTTCCTTTGTTCATAAATTGTTCGCCGTCCTTTTCGGTTAGGTCAATCATGGCCATGCGTTGTCTCCTATGGTTTTCCGGTATCAGCCTCGCTTTGATCCTGCCTACGCTGAGGAACTCCCCTTTGATGGCCTCTTCTACCTCGGCGTGGTACGTGATATAGTCAAAGTCTTTTATTTCGATCGTTGCCATCGGCTCGAGTTAGGCTATAGCTACGCTTTTGCCGAGGACTTTCTTTACTGCGTCGCAAAATATTTCTTTATTGTCCGCCTTTGCCCAAATTCGACCAGTATGTGCCCGGCCGCGTTGGTCGTACTGCTTTAATGACAGTGTTTGTGTCTTTGGACCTTGCATTTCCTCTGATATCCCGCAGACTTTCTGCGTCGGAACGGCCATCTTTGGGTTGTACGAGCAGTGCCTCCTGGCGGGGTCTTATCTTCTGTTTCGCATCAGGTCTTTTTTCTTGTTGAGCGTCCGTGTGAACTTGTTTTCTGGCACTTTTTGAAGGAGTTTTCTTGCGGATTCCTTCACTCCTTTTGTCAGCATTGTCCATTCCACGCCCATCGTGTACCTCTTCCTTCCTTCTTCTATTCGGATCTCCTTCGATTGAGCTAGAAGCTATTTTTTGTTGATCTTTGATGGTGGAGCTGCGCTTCAGACAGCCCACAGCGCTTCTTTAGCTTTCTGGTCCTGTTCGGCCTTAAGCCAGCCCCTCCGGTAATGCTCTATGAGGTCAAGGAGCTCCTCTAGTTCAAGCCAATCTTTACTTCTTTGCTGATTTTTGGCGAGTCGCATGCAGATTGTATTCTTTTTAGAATATCCCCCGCTTTTCGGATAAGCCGTTCTTCTTCACGTCAATGGGCGGCAATCGCACTTTGTGATCACCTTTCTTGGGAGAGGTTACCGGCTTCTGTTTCTGAGTACAGTACTTCCGTCATATTTTTGACGATAGTGGTGAAATCATACAATGGTGCTTTATTTGTCTGGTCACTCCTTCCTTTTCTTGCCGTGATCACTTTACAGACTTTAGAATGGTTCGTTATTATTTCGGGGTTTTCGACCCTTGCTTCGGTATCGATCGCAGCAGTAATCATCAAATTCTTGATATTCTGCCGAGTCCTGGAGAGTTTTCCGCTCTTCCTTATTAGGATGCTACGCCCGAACGCCGCAAGAATTTCTTTTAGGGTTTTTATTTGCTCCAGTTTTATTGGGTTCCCCCTCGGTGCCGCTATCTATCTTTTTGGTCCCATGGTTACCTTTGCAGGGCAGGATGGCCATGCGAGGGTTGGCACAAGCCTTTATGGGGATAAGTGCCCAGAGCCAGACCAGTGCCAATCGGGAGCCCGTCTCAACCCAACCTACCCCACCAATCAAATGATGCGAACTTCGAACGTATTCCTAGGCCTGCCAAGGTTTTATCGGGGCGGAGACGGTATGATAGCTGAATTGGAGCCGTTCACGCACAAGTGTCACTTCAGCGCTACTGTGCAAACAACACAGTCCAAACCATCATATTCGCCAGCCCAAAGCATCAATTCCAGTTCGTTATCTGAGTGCAGTCCAGATTCAGTCGGTGTCGTTACCTGTCATCTCGGGAGAAACCGCACGGTGAGCTCCTAATCCTCGGGCCCGGGGGGTGGCGCTCCCCAAAGAATGCTAGCCTCCAAGAGTACTGCTGTCAGTTAGCATTCTTTCTGTGGGGTTGTGGTCAGTTGACAATACGTACAAATGCAATTTAAATACAATAGTTGAATCACAAAGTCACGCAAGTTCACACAAGAAAAAAGGCTATCTGACGACGACAAATGAGATTTTCTACTGTGATAATTATATTTTACAAGCGTTTTGCACAGCTGGAAATTGCGATCGGGTTGCCTTAGTGCCCGAATCTGCTTATGGCAAAATCATCGACAAAGATGGTGGCGTTTATTAACGTTTTTCCAATATTTTCAGCTTCCAAAACTTTACCCTGTGTAGTAGTTAAAACCTTCCCTTCACTTTGCAAGGGATCCGATATGTATCCGTAAACAAAAGTATCCCCATATAAATTTCGACTGAAATTGACTGACAAGCACTAACAACACAAACCTGAAGCTTGTAAAGATGCCACTTCCTACTTAAGGCAACGTAAATAACATTTACTGATTAGACCGGAAAACGCTATGAATATGCACCAGAAATGATCGAAAGATTACTTTACCTAAGGAAGAGAACGAAAGTATGAAGCAGCTATTTGCATAATCAGCTTTTACAACAACAACACAAATGCTGCGATACTAATAATAATATGGATGGTTTGGCTGAAAATTTGTTGTGCCCGGCAGAAAGATATATTTTGTGTAATTCTGTTTTCGTTTTGTTGTTGGTTTCTCTGTCTCTTCTCCTCCAATGAATGTGTCCCATGATTATCTGTAATAGTTTAAAATTTTTATCGCCGTTTGTTTTCAAACATTAGTAATCCTTGTTATTTCTCGTTATTTTTTCTTTCACTCTTCTTTTTTCCTTCTTCATTCTTATAATCCCATTAGGAGAACGAAACTTAGAAAAATCGAATAATTCAATCAAAGGAAGATGAAAGATAGAACCTAAAATCGAATAGGTAGTATTTTACTTTCAACTTTATTTAGGTGACTAATAGTGGGCCGTGTTAAAATATTCTCATTGTTTTGTGCAACTATGTCAGTTATTCTATAGAAAGAATACGGATTCTGCATGAAGCATTTTAATACCCAAGGAAATTCGAGTTTTTTTTATCTTGGTGTTTCATTTTATAGTATTACCTTAGGGTCTAGCTGAGGTTTAATTTTCAGCCCAGTGGGTATAATTTTGCAAAGAATATTATAATGCAAGGCTTTTGCATATTTAAATATGTTTTCTGCAGGAGTTGCATTTTCTGTTTTATGATATTTTCCAAAAAATGCTGCTTTTAACCGATTGACCCTTGCCTCTAATATCTTTTGAAGTATGTTTCATCGCATTATATTCCTATTATAGTTTTGTTACCCGACAGGAATACTCTTGGAGGCTAGCATTCTTTGGGGAGTGCCGCCCCCACGTACCCGAGGAAATTCCCGCATGGAGAGTGCTGGTCGACAGGAGTACTCTTAGAGGCTAGCATTTTTTGGAGAGCACTGCCCCTACGGACCCGAGGATATGGAGGCCACTGTGAGGCTCCCTCTTGAGATGACAGGTAACGAGCCTGATTGGATCTGGACTACGCTTGGGACAACGCATTGGAATTTATGCTTTGGGCTGGCGGATATGTTGGGTTGGCCCTAGTTGCTTTGCACGGTAGCGCTAAGGTGACATCCATGCGTGAACATCTCCAATTCCACTATCATACCGTCTACGTCTCGGTAAAACCTTTCCAGGCCTCGAAGTACCTTTGAAGCTCGCACCATTGGATTGGTGGCGTAAATTCGCTTGAGAGGGACTCCCGATTACCGCTGGTCTGGCTCTGGGCACTTGTCCCCATAAGGGCTTGTGCCAATCCTCGCATAGCCTTCCTGCTCTGCAAAGATAACCGCGGGGCCAAAAAGGCGACTACACACACGAATGGTGATATTGGCTAAACACGAAAAGATCAAAAAATTTCAAAAAAAGAATGCAAAAATAACAAAGTCAACGCAACTAGTGGCTGCAGCCACGATGTTAACAGCGCTTCGGGAGCGGTACTAACGATGACAAAAACGAAGATGAATACAATGACATAAAAACGGACAAAAAACGGAGATTAACAGACAGTCTTGTCCAGACTGAGATTCCTGTGGCGTTCGGGGGCTGCATAAAAGATGCGAATGCCAGAACGGAAAACGTCAGGATGCGTCAGATGTTTGAGCGGTGGGGGAAAATATAAAGAACATCGAGAATTCGATGGTTACTGCTGCGATCGCTACAGAAATGAAATTGAAGTGAAATAATAACAAACCATCCTGAAGTCCACAAAGAGATAACGACAGGAAAGAAAGGAGTGAAAAGGCAAATAAAGCGCCGTTGTATGATTTTATCGTCATCGTCGAAAATGTGGTGAAAGTACTGAACTCAGAAAAGGAAGCTGATAACCTCCCCCAAAAAGGTGGTCACAAAGCACAATTACCGCCCAGTGACATGAAGAAGAACGGCTTATCCGAAAAGCGGAAGATATTCTAAATGAATAAAGTCAACATGGGACGTTAAAAATCAGCAAAGGAGTAAAGATTTTTCTTCTTCTTTGTAGCCCTACAGCCCCTTTCGGGCGTTCGCTTAGAGATAGTTAGAGTATCTCATTGTCATGATCTAATATATCGGCAGTCCACAAGATGATATGATCATTATCACGCTTTCGCCATGTGTCCGTCCACCCAGCTGTGATACGTTCTGATTTTAAACCAGCACGTATCATAACTGGACAGGCTTATAGTCCATCCGAAGAACCACTCGAACTAAATCTCGTTGACGCCAACGAGACTTGAACCAGAGACCTTCGGCTTCGAGCTTAGTGCTCTAACCACTAAGCCACGCGGAGTAAAGATTGGGCTTCATGAACTAGAGGAGCTCCTAGACAGCATATCTGGTTAAAGGCCGAAGAGGACCAGAAATCTAAAGACACGTTGAGAGCTAAGCCTAAAGGACACATACAGATAGCTCCACCATCGAGCATCAATAAAAGAATGGCGTCTAGCCCAATCGAAGGAGATCGGGACAGAACGAGGAAGGAAGAGGCACTTGATGCGTGTGGAATGCCAGGTCAGGGGGTCCAGACAGTATTGGTGAAAGGAGCGAACAAAGCCGCTAAGAAACTTCTTCAAAAAGTATCAGAAAATAAAGTTCGCATGGACGCTCAACTAGAAAAAAGACCTGATGCGAAAAGGGAGAGAAATAAGCCCCGACTAAGACCACGGCAGGAGGCACTGCTCGTACAGCCCAAAGATGGCCGATCTTACGCAAAAGTTCTGCAGGATCTCAGGGGAAATGTAATGCTCGAAGACACTAACACTACCATTGAAGCAGCACGACCAACGTGGCCGGGCCACATACTGGTCAAATTTGGAGTAAAAGCCAACAATAAAGAACCAATCATCAAAGCCCAAAAGAATAATAAAGCGCCGGGAATCGATGAGATTCCACTAGAGCTCATCAAATATGGTGGCAGTAGTGTTTACAAGCTATTCACAAAGTATTTTCAAAGGTCTTAGAAATTAAAATTGGATCATACGCCAAAAGTATCGTTAGAAACAACATGGTTTTGGAGCAGATAGATCAGCAATAGACAAATTGTTCACAGTCAAGCAGGTACTTGAAAAATACTGGGAGTTCAATATAAGTGTACACCAAATTTTCGTTGACTTCAAGCAAGCAAACGACAGTATTGATTGGAACGCACTGTCCGAAATAATGCTTTTTTTCGGTATATGAAAATGACGTCGACGACCTCCCTAGTCCGCATCAATAACCAACTCACCGATTCCTTTGACGCGAATATCGGAACAGGGAGATGGGCTGATCCCATCGCTATTCAATTAAGGTCTGGAGTACGTCATAAGCAAGCCACCTGTCTATACACGAGGTACATTACTATAAAAGTCAAGCCAGGTAGTAGCATATGTGGACGGCATGAACATTTTGTCACTGTCATTAATAGCTGCTTAAAAACTCCTCCTGAAATTCGACAGTGAAGTAAAGCTAGGAGTGCTGCAAATCAATGAGAAGGAAGCAAAGTTCATGACGTAGTCGAGAAAAAATACCTCAAGTACACAAAACATCACACTTGGCGAATACAGTATCGAAAATGTTAGCGAATTTGTATAATTAGGCACAAAAAAATAAATATTTTATTCAGTATTAACGGTCTTGAATACCAGCTGCATACACAAGAAAACAAAGATTCATTTAAATAAATCTAATAAGATCTGTGTTATGCTATGGGTGTGAAACATGGACACTAACCCAAGCATCCGCAAATATATTGATCACCTTTGAGCGACAGGTCCTGAGGCGAATAATCGGAGCGAAGCTAGATGGGGACCAATGGCGAGTTCGATACAACCATGAGCTGTATGAAGCATCCATGCCTCAAACAAATCCATGGGAATGACGGGTCCTAGGAATGGCGACCAGGGTGGCGCTCGCCATACTAAACAAGGGAAAAACGCCGACTTTCTGCCATATTGGCCACGAAGGAACCATACTGGAGTCAGTGCGTAGAATACACAATTGGAGAGTATTAGAGAAATACTCAGCCAGTGATCATTAATGCATTCTGCTTGAAACACGTGATGTCTCCCGACGCCCGTGCTTTCGACTTTCTTCAAGGTGGGCGAAGAGAGTGCACAATCTTCGGTGTGAGGCTCAATGGGCGCGGAAGGGTGATAAGACATTCAACTGATTAGCAGCATGTAAGTTGGCCAGGAAGTGCCTTCGCAAATCGATTACCAACAGCAATGCTCGCTGCTGGTAAAATCTAGTGGATAATGTGAACAAGGATCCCTGGGGCCTTTGCCACAAGCTAGTTATGCGGAAGCTTGGGGCCCTAGTCAAAGTCAAGGTCAAAAGCGCTTTATTTAATATTAATCGTTATAAATTTTCAAAGAATATAAAGCAAATTCCAAGCAGTAACAATACAAAAACTTAATGGCCCAAATGGATCTCTAAATTTATACGTTGTCATTAAACACATTTCATAAAAAAAAACTCTACCAAATTCAATAAATTAAGCTTACTACATATTTTGTAATTCAATTGGAAAAAGGAGATAAAACTAACCAAACCCTATCCTAAAATTATTTATAATTCAAACACAACAGTGAACTTTGATCCTACACCTAATATGTTTTGACTTAATTTAATAAAATTCGATCAAAATTTTTATCTTATACTAAAAAATTCGATCACAATATTTTTAACCTACGCGTTTAACCTTATCTCTAACCTAATAAAATAAACATAACATATACCTAACCTATCCCTAATTTTTAACACGAATGAACAACAACACTAAATGTAGCAATAATGAGCTGAAACTCTAAAACTAAATAACGAAAAACACAAAAACTGGAAATAAAGACGAATAATTTAGACATTGGCATTCAGCCACCAATACCTAGATTGCCCCATCTCAGCTCGATCAGCTTCAACGAATTTAGCAAATGAGCATCTCCATTGGAATTGTTGGTCTCATGAACTCAAAGCCGGAGGATATTTTATCTTCTTATCGGTGGCCCGTCGGTATATGTGATATATGACTGGGACGCCGTCAGAATCAAAAACATATCGACTCATCTCCAAATACACGAATGCTTCTGGAGGAACGAAGCCAGTAGCTAGGCAAGTCGTACTATACCTGTCTGTAGGGTGGAACGACTGTGAAATCCAACGGTTTTCACTCACAGTTACAGATCTTGCGATATGATTTCGAAGAAGTTTCAATATAAAGCTAGTGCTAGTGATGAGATTATATGTGATGGATTGCAGAAACTTGCCCTGATTGGTAAACATTTTGAATTGGTTCATCTACCAAACCCAGAGAGGGAAACAAATATTTTCAGAGGTCATTGAAGCAAAAGTTACCGACTTCAAGTCAAGCTTGAATAGCGAATCAATTCTTCATGTCAATGAAACATTAACAGCTGACCTCATACCGACCTTGAATCATATTGGTTATTTTGTAGCCATGAAGACTTGTGTTTCATATTTCGCAGGATAAACATTAAGAAATCATGTGGTACTGATGGTATTCCAAACGAAGTTCTCCGACATTTGCCTGAGATTGCTATTAGGAACTATTGCATATTGTTCAACAACATGTTGAGCAATTCATATTTCCCAAATGAGTGGAAAAAAGCTTGGGGCCCTACGAACAGCTTGCATGCATGATGCGAAACAGATGGATGAGATGGTGTGGGCACTCTTCCCCGTCCATCCCGTCTGTGTTGATGTAGTCCATGGTTAAATAGCAATCAAGTGTCCCCTCTTCACACAGGTTGAACTGGAAGAGGCAGTCCTTTCACTAAAAGCGAGGAAGGCTCCAGGTCCAGATGGTGTTCCAGCTGAGGTGTTGTGGCTTGTCTATCACCATTGTCCTGACTTGCTGCTCAGCAGATTCAACGCTTGCCTACGGGACGGGGTTTTCCCGGTATGATGGAAGGTATCGAGGCTCATGCTGATCAGCTACGTGAAATGAAATCTGGATCACCGTCTGCATATCGCCCATTATGCATGCTAGACACAGCTGGGAAAGTTGTTACAACCGTGGAAGTCACCGAAGTTGCAGACATTAGGTTTCAGTAGAGGGGCGCGTAGCCTAGGGTGGCATACTGAGGCAGGCTAGCCCTCAGTTGTGTCGTGGGTCTTCCGGGACACCCTCTGCTCGTGCTGAGCCGCCCTACGTAAAAACACTAACACGAGACAAAAAGGACGGGAAAGGGAGAGGACATATTGTGAAATGAAAAATTTTTAACTTAAAACACAGTGGCCGTTTTTATTTGAAATCAGAAAAAACACAACAAAAATTCGTGAAAATGAATAGTATTGTAAAACAAACTAGCCCCTTGGCTTTTAAGTGAAAGTGCGAAAATTATTTTGCGAAGAGATACAAAAAACAACAAATTTGAAATATGATGAAAAGAAATAAAATAGAAAGCAAAAATGTGCACATTACTCACCCCCTATTGATATTGCTGAGCGCTTGGAAACTGAAACTGAAAAACCACTGAAAAATTAAATTTATGGACTCTTCGTTTTGTTTTTCTTTTGCTTTAGCATAAAAACAAAAAAAACCTTTACTTTAATTCACAATCTACACAGCCACTAGTCCGCTATACGGCAGTTCAATCTCATTCTACTGCAAAGTAATCAATTCACGTCTATTTCAAATTAACCAATTCACGCCTACTCTCTCTGCAAAGGATTCCGCTCACTGCTCGATTGTTGTCTTAATATACTTCTTCCCCAATAATTCTACTATTCTAGTAATGCCGATTGTCGTTAGAATAATTACCATTGATTCACATTTCTTCTCGCATTTTTATAGTTCATCCTTTTTTTTATTTCAATCACTGTGCATCCACGTTGCCAATTATAAATTGCGTTCATTCGGATTCAAAAGCACTTCATTGTCTATCCTCTAGTAAGAAGTCTGTTAACTACACTAAAATTTCACTCATAATTTTTATCTTCTAACTAGTAAACTTGTCTTATGTATTCTGTTTTTAAATAACTCAATAATAATAATCTCATCAAATCGAATTTTTCTGAACTCGCGAATTTTCATCTACGTACGAATTTTCTTACACTGTTCGCCACCGTCTCAAACAGATTCCTCGCTTTTCATCCGTCACGATCCAAAACTCAATCTCATCTGACCACCAAATCCAGCCTCCAACTCAATCAATCCCGCAATCCTTTCATTCCCAGTTACCGCTGCCGCATGCGGGTAACGTAATCGAAGTTCAATACGCTTCGATTCCGCTACACACACATCTTTTCCATATTGACAAACACAAAAGTTTCCATTTTGCATATATCGCGATTCGAATCAACATGATAGCGTTTGGTTACATGCAAATTATCATATACGAGTATACGGAAAGAATTGCTTTTGCCGACATCCCAAAAAGAGTGTTTTCCTGCACTCGGGAGAACTTGAATCTAGGGTCCAAGCGGAGCCCCGATCGAGAATCCACGACGCTACCAACAGAGCCACCTTCTGTTGAATTTCCGTTTATCCACTTAGCAATTTCAACTATGCACATTTCTTAATAGGCATGGAAATTAAATTTGTTAGTAGGAAAGCGTGGATGAATTTTGTTAGTATAACAAATAAGCTAATGAATAAAATTAGTTAGTATGAAGGAAGGAATTAGGCTTTGTTAGGAAAAATGTATCGAATGAAGTTTTGTTAATGGGAAGTAAGGAATAGAGTGTTGTTAGTGGGTAAGTTAAGATTATTGTTATATTATTATTTTTTTGTAATTAAAGATAGGGTAAGAGGGTAGAATTGAAATGATGGGGAAATAAGAATTATAGGGAAATCGTTAAATGTTAATAAAAATAAATAAATATACCGAGGTAAAGCTATATGTGCCCAAAAGAAGCTGGAGATGTTACGGCCGCAATTTGAAGTTGCGAATGGGAGAATGCCGGCACGCCGGAACTCGCAACAATTGGGGGGGACGACCCAGACCCTAAGTATTTCATTCAGCCGGGCAAACCAGTTATGTCAGCAGGGGCGATTATGAGTCGGATCAGATGTTCTTAACTTGAAAGGTACCTAGCAAAAGAAACTTGCCCAATACGGCGGCGAACCACTGCAGGAACAAGCCGCGGAGCAAATTTAGCCGCAAACTGATCGGCTACATTGCTCACCAAGAATTTCACACGAAAACTTTCTGACCCTGGAGTAGCTCACGGGGGCGAGCCCGAAGGTTGTTGCATTGAGCTCCCTTGTGATAGGCTTCTTCCAGCTTAGCTCGGACGTGGTCTTGCACGACTCGCAGATGATCACTGTTCGCACCTAACTATACTTCTCCATCCTCAAAAGCATTTAAGCTTCTATGGAGGAGGTTCTCAGAGCCATGCTGGATAGGGTGGTATCCGAACATGAGGAAATAGGGCGAAAATCCTGTGAACTTGCGGACGGCAAAGCATGATTCCGAAAGATTCTCGTCCCACCTGCTATGATTGGACTCTATGTAGGCTCTGATGGCCTTCAATGTCGACTGGTTTGACCTCTCCGAGGCATTTGCTAGCGGTGAATGATATGGAGTGAAGCAGTGGAAGGCTTGACCTGTTTGCATGTTGAACAGCTCTGGATGTGCTGAATAACATCTTGATGCAAACGAGGCCAATAGTAATACCTTTGTAAGACTTCGGTGGTCTTACGAATCCCACAATGAAAGCCCCGGATTATCGTGCTATAAAAGCCTGTTGATGACCCCCAGGAACCCATAATTTTGTTCGGGGAATATCATAAGTTAGCGTTGCAGGAGAACCAGTTCTGATTTACACTTGGCCACTAGCAAGGTGACGATTCTGAAACTTATCAGGCTGCTTCAGGATTTGCTCCTTGAGATGTTCGTACTTGGGCTCCTGAACCGCAGACTCCGGAATCAAACCATCACTATGTTTGTGCTCCGGGAGGCAAGCAATGAGCGAGGCCACCCGCTCATCCTGCGAGCAAGATCTCGATAACGCATCCGGTACAACGTTAAGAGCACCTTTCCTGTGCTCAATTTGGAAGTTGAACCCTTGCAATTTCAGACTCCAGCGAGCCAATCGACCAGAAAGCTCCGACTGTTGCATCAGCCATTTAAGACTGGCATGATCGGTTATGACGGTGAAGAGCAACCCTTCGATAGATGCCCTGAATCTCTTTACGCTCTGCACCGCAGCTAAGCATTCCAATTCAGTAATGCTATAGTTACGTTGCACAGCGTTGAGCTGATTGAATGCTCTCCACCTTCATCGTCTTTCTGGAACAAAACACGTCCAATACACACTGTACTTGCGTCAGACTGGATATAGAAATTCCTTGTAAAATCAGGATTGGTCAGCGTTGAAGCAGAAATCAGCAATTGCTTCACTTTATTGAAGGCACTTTTGGCGGAAGCAGGCCACTTCAAGACACGTTTGCTTTTTAGCAAATCCGTTAGAGGGGCCGCAACTGAGGCGAAGTTTGGAATAAAACACCTGTACCATTCTGCCATGCCCATGAACCGTCTCAGGTCTTTGGCCGTTCGGGGTTCAGGATAGGAGACTACGTCTGAAATCTTCTCCAGGTCGGGTCGCAGGATACCATCACTCACTACAAAGCCAAAATATTAGATCTCCTTCTTGACGAACTAGGTCTTTTCAACATTGATGATCAAAATGGCGTCCCTGAGCAGTTTTGCAACTATGCTCATGAGCTCCAAGTGCTCATCTAACGTTGAACTTGTAACAAGCAGGTCATCTAGGTAAACAAATATCTTGTTCTGCTGCTCGTAGGGTATGACTTTATGCATCAACCGACATCGTTTGGGGAGCATTACATAGACCGAACGGCATGACCTTGAAATGGTACAAGGGCCTGCCAGGGATAGTAAAGGCCGTTTTCTCCTAACATGCTTCATCCAACGGTATTTGCCAAAAAGCATCCTTCAGGTCCAAACTAGTAATGTATCTGGTGCTCTGCAACCGTGCCAAAAGACCTTCAATCAGCGGCAACGGATAGGCACTCGTTCAGACGTTTAGCGTCAAGACATAAACGCACCTCCCTGGGTTTTCTGATAAGGGTCACAGGAGAGCTCCACGAACTCTGACTTTCCTCTATTACCCTGTAATGAATCATGCGACGCCGCTGGTGACCACTACCAACACACTTTGCTGCTGGGTGGCTTGTCATTTTACGTTGGTTGCGACCAGTGCACATCCCACGTCTATTTTGTCGTGGGATGCCAACAGAATTTGACAGCCACATGGAATTGAAGTGTGGAGGTAGTGGCCGCCACGCATAAGAAGGTTACCTTGAGTTGGCCGGTCGCGATTTAAGATTCGCCGGGTGGTTTAATATATTTAACATATTTGAAACGAACTCGTCTCAGTGTATTGGATGCATACCTGTAGGCCGTTGGGACGACTTTATAATAGGCGCAAGGAAGGCGTGGCCTGGTTGCATTTTCCCGTTCACCTGGGCAAACGATAACAGTGCAAAGTGTAAACACGTCACGGGAGGACGACTAGACCAGCGCAGCCTTCTGTCAGATCCCTCGTCATGCATGATTGAACAAAAGCCGCCTACACTTGCTGTCCTGTATCTTTCAATGGAGAACGATTGCTCTTTGTTCTCAATCAAATTTGAAAACCATTCCAATAAGAATGGAGTCGCAGGGAGCAGACAGCCAACGCCACGAAAATGAACAATGCTCGCTTCAAGAGGGAACAAAACTAAAAGCAACAATTTATGCAACATGTTAGCAGCTATTACAAAGTTAGGAATTAAACGAATACATATGAAGATACAAACCGTAAAAGATAAATGAAAGATTTCATCAACCTCCAGCAAGACTATGTTCAATGGGACAGACAGATAGAGGATTTTCACCTGTGTAATTATCCGTTCCTGTTGATGCCGAAGCTAAAACACTGCTTTTGCAAACTGATCAAGCAATTCAAATGCAAAAGGCAATGCGAAGCGTTGCTACACCAGCTCTTTTGTACATGTTTTCTGGCGCCCCTGTTGCCGTTTCTCAATTTGTGCCTTTGAATGTTACCCGTGAAAATCTTGTTGATGATACTTTCCGAGAATTGTCACGATATACTGAACAGAGAAAACCGGAATATGCCTTAGATTCAGTAGAAATGCTCAGCAGCCAGAAGCATTTGCCTTTCAAACCGTATCATAATTAAGAAAGTAACCAAGAAATAAACTCCGTAGCAATAGTATGGATGCATTCAAGAGATTTTAGCTTTGGAACAAAAAAAAGGGGGAAAATTCAAATTTCCATTTCAAAACAACGAAAAACGCTTCATTAGTGCAAGCTTTTTATTATTTAAATACGACCTTGCAATCTCTATTATTTATTCGATAATTGTTCGAAAGGAAAATCACTCTTTGTTACCAACTGGCTATAAATTAATTACATCATTAATTTTGCCTGTAAATAAATATTTTTAGTTCCATTATAGGATCAAGCATAGTTCCATAGTATGTAAAACAAAAATTTAAATAATTTTGGTCGTAAGGTATGAATGAATATGGACAGAAATTGTGGTGAACTCCCTTTAATTATTAAATTTTGTAATTAGAATCCTTCGATTTTAAGACAAAAAGTATTACACAATACGGAGACTAGAATTTCATCCAATTACAAGAGGATTTGGAAACCAATTGTGTGCTATTCATAATTAGTATAATTCTAACCAAAATCAAAGGAGAAAATCAAAAAGTACGTGGTGTTGTCACTCGAAAAAGCGACGACCTCGAATGAGAAACCTACTGATGCGAAGAGGCATGGTTAATAAATCTGAAGTAACTGCATGTTTGTCCTTCTAGCATTCCTTGTGAACGTTGACACCACTGTTGGTTGCTCTTGTACACTGCATCCTTGTTGTTTTTGGTAATCTAAAGTGTAATTGGCCCGTGTTCTAAACAGATTCCCCTGTGAGATGAATGTTGAATTCTGTTTTGATTACGCATGGGTTATTTTTTTTTGATAGGTAATATTGTCACCGCATGATACAGCTGTTGATTTTAAATATTATTTGCTCCAATTAGCCAAAAGAAAGAAAAAGACGACACAAACCAATCATTTTAACCTTGAGATTAAATTTTAGTATTTGAATCTTAACTTTAATTCCAACTTGGTTTCATTTTTGTTGGGTCCACCTCGCTGAAAAACAAATTTACTGTTGCAAAGTTTATACTTTCTGGATCCAGACAACTGATTCAGAAAAAAAAAGAAAAAGAACCAAATGAAGACAGAACGAAAGAAAAGTCGTTGAATAGTACCTAAAAAGAAAAAAAAGAGAACATTATATACATAGTACTCTCCGATGCAAGTCAAAATGATTTTGAATGTCTCTTGAGTAAAACCAAGCAATGGACATGCAAGACAATTATTGATGATTAAAATCCCGAATAAGTAGAAAATCAGCATTTGATTAATCTCCTATTTATTTTGGTTTAGTATTTTCTAAGTTGAGTTTAGGAAGTAGTTTGTATGCTAGTTATTATTGTCCCGAAAACTGTATTCGATGAAAAAGGACTTAATTTACTTCTATAAGTCGATAAATTAAGCATGAATAGTTGATTTTGATTTTTCTTTAGCGTAGCTTATTTCGGAATTACGTTAACGTAGTATACTTTTCGGTACCGCGTCGGAAATTCGGGAATGTGAAGTAAAAATTAGATTTTGTTCTTTGACTGATTGATGAAGAAATACGGAGTAACGTAAAATAGGTTTCCTCTCCGTATGGTTTTGTTTTGGTGACGCGTTTGAAAACGGGCATGTATTGGCGGCTGAATATTGTAAATGAGCGTAATCCATTCGGAGACCCGCGACCGAAACCCTCTCCGATCTAGCTGGCCGACAAGCAGCCACCGCGTGAATGGGTTACGGTGCACGGATTGGTTGACCGGTTGGTACCATCCGTTGGCACTACTCAGACTTAACGTCTAGAACCGATGAGAGGTCGGTTCCGCGTTCGCACGTAGACATACAATCATTACAAATGGTGCCCAACGTAGGGCCCCAAAACATCCTAAGGGGATAAGAGATTCGCGTCTTCTGACGAGTTGGTCCTTTACGGAGGATGTAAGGTACTTTGGTACTCGAGCCTCACAAACAGGAGCAGTGTAGTTGTGTGATACACACTAGCAGTCGCTTCACGTGAGTTGTAGCTTCCGCTCTCCTTTGTTTGATTTTTTTTTCGCGACAGAATCCTTCCGATGTGTTGTCCCAGGCTAACCCCTGTAAGGACCTTCTATTTTCTTGATGGAACTGTCAGCCAGATGGGGTTTCTTCTGTTGGCCTGGACTCTCAAGAAAATAGAAGGCTACCTTGCCTTTATGTCGCGGAAGGATTCTACTTATTTCGTATGCGTAATAGACGAGTGGTATCGGTTCAACGTTCGGTGGCGTCTGCTGGAGTTGCGGAGCCCGGAATGCTTCCACGCGTCGGGAATTTTGACCGCGTACAAAACCGTTACGGTAGCTCTACCACTTGTCTCGTCGAGTCATTCAACGTAGTTTAGAGACGGTTTTTGTAATGTATGTGGGTTTAGGGGATAAGTTTTGTAAATCGACCGAAAGCACCCTTTCTTCGGCAGACTACCACGCACTCTCCTTTCCCTTTGGAGGAGTCGACTGCTGGAAGGGAAAGTGTGTATTAAAAGAATTTTTTTTCTATTTTACAGAAATAGCTCGCCACTATCGGCCACTAATATATTTCTAAGCTTTCATATATATTAAGTTAGTAGTAGGAGTAATCTACCTTTCTGTTTTTTTAGGAATACCCATTGCAACACACATTAAACATCAACATGGCGACTAAGCGGACCCCAGACAAGCGTTGGACCAGATCCAAAATGGTC
This sequence comes from Odontomyia ornata, assembly GCA_963969285.1. Lineage (NCBI taxonomy): Eukaryota > Metazoa > Arthropoda > Insecta > Diptera > Stratiomyidae > Odontomyia > Odontomyia ornata. The sequence goes on along the minus strand of OZ017740.1, from coordinate 234,089,869 downwards.
CAACCAGCTAACTGTGGGATCTGCTTTGAAGACGTAGTGGAGGGCGTACATAGCGTGCGATTGGAGTGCGGACACCTTTTCCATCGTGCCTGTGTCCAACAGCTCCTCCTCACGTCCGAGCTTTGCCCACTATGCCGGCGACCCATAGAGCGGACCGCCGTAGACCTTCCCCTCGGAACGCCCGTCCCAACGCGTGGAGCAGTGGTGAAAGGGGTTCCAGATGCCGAACCGCCCCAATCACTGATGGACTTGCAAGGAGCCGTGGGCGGTGAAGTTCCTGCTGCAGTTGTCGCGGCCGAGGTTACACCCGCGCCTTCCACCCACTCCAATGACACACTCGTAGCGTTAATGCGAGATATGTCGGAGAGGATTGGCAACTTGGAGGGAAGGCTCCAGAACCTCCCCATGAGCCAACCACCCAGCCGCGTGAGAACTCCGCTTGGCTGGGAGCCCAATCCAAGTGTGGCTATGCCCCACTCTCGACCATCTGATCAATGGACCCTACCTCCAAGGAACTCGGGAATGGATCCCAGAGCTCCCGAGTATAGACCACGACACAGCACCGCACCTCCGTTGGTACCTCCAGTCCTCGAGGCAGTTCCTTAAAACAGGTCAATCGAAGATGCGATTCCCCCCGGGAACGCATTGACACCTTTCCGAGACCCGACGCCTCGTATCATGGAGAGTTGGCGCCTGAACTTCACGGGTTTCAACGCTATGATATCAGCGGACCGGTTCCTTTTCCGGATTCAGGCGTTAGTATCCAGCACCCTGGGCGGTGATTTCTCGGCCTTCCTCCGGCATGCACATCTTTTGTTCAGCGGAGATGCTGCCGACTGGTACAGGAGTTTTAAGGAGTCGACGCCACGTCCCACTTGGAATTCTTTCAGTGCAGCCTTCCGCAATCGATTTGATGATGGCTTCACTGAGAGAGAACTAAGAAACGGAAACAAGGCGCTCACGAACCGTTCGACCAGTACAACACAAGTATAGTGAGATTGAGCACTCGCTTGCGAACAACCATGCCCGAGGACGAACTGGTAGAAATTATCAGAGAGAATATGCGTTGGGAGCTTCAGAACAGCCTTCTGCATTTTCCCATCAACACCATACAGGGATTGCGCCTCCATGCCCGTAGGCAAGAACAACTGGATGAGCGGCGAGGTACCTTCCGTCCACAACCTCGCATAACGGGATCAAGTCCCTGACCCAGTACCAGTACTGAGGAGCGGAGCACCACAGGGGCTTGAGGACCCAGCAATGATTGATCGACCCTCCCTTGAAGCAATTACAAGCCCGACGGTTTGTTGGACCTGCCGACAAACGGGGCATCGGTTCTATGCATGTCCAGCGGAACCGACGCTCTTCTGTTACCGATGTGGGAAGGCCGACACGTACGCACCTGATTGCGCAAATTGCAAATTGCGAAAAAAACTTGCCAGTGAGTGCCGCGACCACCCGTCGGCACTCCTAAAACTCAGACGAACCAAGACTGATCCCATCACTAGCTATGACCAAGCCCCAGACATGACTCCAATTCTGCTGACTCGCACCGCCAAACACAGTTCTCCCGAAGTTCCACAACCGACGCCATCCTTTGTCGAGGCGGACGCGTAGGGAAATGATAGCGAGGCGAAAGTTCCTTGGTATGTCAAACCCTTCCACGTCAGACTGCGGAATTATTTGGCTACTCGACAGCGTATCTTCCATGAGGAGTTGGCTACAACTGTCCCACCGCGAAGAAAGTGAGCCACGCGTCGGATGCGGAGCTTCTGGAGAAAAGTCAGGCAGTCGAGGAAGGTGCTGAAGGACATCCACTTAGACGAATTATTGAGGGATGACGTTCGACCATATGCGTCAGTACACCTCCTGCAAAGACGTTTGTCAGGTTGTGAATTGCATATCAGCCGATTTTGCAGGGGAGGTACTGGCAATGCACGCGGACCAAATCCACCATTTTACCACCTGGTTAAGCACGGCGGACGGAACTCGTCACTCTGTAGTGGGAAAAATTACGACGGATGTCACCTTTAGAGGAGTAACTAAACCTCTGGAATTTTACATCATACCTCAATTAACCCAGAATCTTTATCTAGGGGTGGATTTCGTTCGAAAATTTAACTTGGCCCCGGCACTGTTTTCCGGTACGACCCTGGAGTCCGTCACTACAGTTCCTGACCAATCTCAACCCACTCACTTATTACGACATACACTGGATGTGAATCAGCAACTGCGACTTGACTCGGCTATATCGGCTTTTCCATCGCATGAGAAGGAAGGTCTCGGGCAGACGGCACTGGTGTTACACACTATAGATGTGTGGGATGCTAAACCCATAAAACAGAGACATTTTGCCATATCTCCGGCGAAGGAAAAGTTGTTATATGCCGAAGTTGATCGAATGCTAGCATTAGGCGTGATCGAAGAATCGCAGAGCGTGTGGGCTTCCCCGGTCACCTTAGTTGTCAAGCCGAACAAGGTCCGGCTATGCTTAGATGCTAGACGCTTGAACGCCGTCACTGTCAAGGACGCATACCCTCTACCGTTGATTGAAGGCATTTTGAGTCGGTTGCCTAAAGCCGACTTCATCACGAGCTTAGACCTCAAGGACGCCTTCTGGCAAATTCCTTTAGACCCGGGCTCAAAGGAGAAAACAGCCTTCACAGTCCCAGGTCGGCCCCTGTACCAATTCGTGACCATGCCATTCGGATTGTGCAATGCCCTCAAACAATGACGCGCCTTATGGATAAGGTGATACCACCTTATTTACGGCACCAAGTTTTCGTGTACTTGGACGATCTGCTGCTTATAACCGAGACTTTTAACGAACACATCGACCTGCTTCAGGAGGTGGCTCTACACATCCGGAGGGCAGGGTTAACCATCAACATACAGAAGAGTCAGTCCGTGATGACGGAGGTGAAGTATTTAGGTCACATCATTGGGCATGGCAATATCAAAACCGACCCGGACAAGACTCAAGCGATTGACGTTTTTCCATTACCCAAGACCACCAAGCAATTACGCCGATTCCTAGGCTTATGCGGATGGTACCAGCGTTTCGTACGTGACTATGCCACCATTACCACTCCTTTGACCGACATGCTGCGTAAGGGACGTAAGTTCGTCTGGGAAGAGCCCAGCCTGCGAGCCTTTGAAGAGCTAAAGAAGAGTCTGACTACAGCCCCCGTACTGCACAGCCCGGACTTTGACAAACCGTTCTCAATCCATAGTGACGCGAGTCAACATGGGGTGGGAGCAGTCTTAGTCCAGGTTGCACAAGACGGCGAGGAGAGACCTATAGCCTTCATGTCCCACAAGCTGAACCAGGCCCAGCGGAACTTCACGGTCTCGGAGCAGGAATGCCTAGCGGCTGTGCTGGCAGTGAAACGTTTTCGAGCATATGTAGAAGGACATCCTTTTGAAATCGTCACTGATCATGCGTCACTGAAATGGCTGATGAGCCAAACGGATCTCCACGGCCGCTTGGCCAGATGGGCCTTGAAATTACAGGCGTTTGACTTCACGATAAGACACCGCAAGGGAAGTCAGCACGTGGTACCGGACACACTATCAAGGATGTTCGCCCCTGAAGGAGCCGAGTTGGTCCAGGAGAACGACAGCCCCCTATGGATCGACTTGGACCATTCCGCCTTCAAGTCAGCATGTTATATCCAGCTGATGAATACGATTCAGGACCAGTTGCCACAGCTGCCAGAACTACGGATGACGGAGGGATTTATATACAAGCGGACGAGACACACCTCCGGGGACCCCATTCAAGAAGAGGAGCAGTGGAAGTTATGGGTGCCCGAAGAACTGACCTTCAACTTGATTAAACGGGCTCATGACCACCCATTGAGTGCACACGGCGGTTATGGTCGTACGCTTCGGCGACTGAAGACTTACTTCCTTTGGCCTAAGATGGCGCAGCAAGTGAAAAAGTACGTAGCCGCTTGTGAGCTGTGCAAATGCACTAGAGCGCCCAATTCTGTTCTTCGGCCCCGATGGGAAAATTCGAACTACTGGAGCGGGTGTTCCAGCGCCTGTATATAGATCTCATCGGTCCGTACCCTCGCTCGACTTCGGGATACACGGGAGCTGTCGTGGTCCTGGACCACTTGTCCAAATTTCCGATTGTGGAGGCTCTTCGAAACCTGCACACCGGCCCCATAGTCAGTTTTCTGGAAAATCACGTTTCCATATATTTGGAGTACCGGAGAAGCTGGTCTTCGACAACGGAGTTCAGTTCACCTCGTCTAGATTTCGAGAATTAATGGAGAAGTATGGCATTACGCATCAGCGGACTGCCGTTTATTCTCCGTAAGCCAATGCGTCCGAGCGATTGAACCGCACCCTCATAGCCGCCATTCGGGCCTACGTCCAACCGGATCAGAAGGATTGGGACCGTAGGATTTCCGCCATCACCTGTGCCCTGCGTTCGTCTTATCACTCCACCACAGGCATCTCCCCATACTTTGCCGTGTTCGGCCAGCATATGATTTGTCGCGGAAACTCGTACCGGCTATTGCGACAGTTGAAAGGGTTGGAAGACCCAATAGTGGTGCTGGAGCCGCACGAGAAACTCCAAATTCTACGAGAACAAATCCGGGAGAGGATTGAAGACAGTAGACGGGTGGGGGAGGAGCGGTACAATCTGCGATCCCATCCTTCTGGCTTTAAGGCAGGCGACGAAATCTACCGACGGAATTTTAGACAAAGTGAAGCAGGTCGGCACTACACTGCCAAGCTAGACAAGAAGTTTGTGAAGTGTCGAGTCTTACAAGTTTTAAGTCCCACGCGGTACCTCATTGCGGACATGTCCGGAAGGGAGCTGGGAGTTTACCATGCCAAAGACCTACGGCGCTGAGAAAAAAAAAATAAACAAAAAAAACGTCATAGGGCCAAGCAGCATTTCCTTCAGTCTCCCCATGCCTGGTAGGCATCGTGGACACTGCCCTGTAATGAATCATGCGACGCCGCTGGTGACCACTACCAACACACTTTGCTGCTAGGTGGCTTGTCATTTTACGTTGGTTGCGACCAGTGCACATCCCACGTCTATTTTGTCGTGGGATGCCAACAGAATTTGACAGCCACATGGAATTGAAGTTTGGAGGTAGTGGCCGCCACGCATAAGGAGGTTACCTTGAGTTGGCCGGTCGCGATTTAAGATTCGCCGGGTGGTTTAATATATTTAACATATTTGAAACGAACTCGTCTCAGTGTATTGGATGCATACCTGTAGGCCGTTGGGACGACTTTATAATAGGCGCAAGGAAGGCGTGGCCTGGTTGCATTTTCCCGTTCACCTGGGCAAACGATAACAGTGCAAAGTGTAAACACGTCACGGGAGGACGACTAGACCAGCGCAGCCTTCTGTCAGCTCCCTCGTCATGCATGATTGAACAAAAGCCGCCTACACTTGCTGTCCTGTATCTTTCAATGGAGAACGATTGCTCTTTGTTCTCAATCAAATTTGAAAACCATTCCAATAAGAATGGAGTCGCAGGGAGCAGACAGCCAACGCCACGAAAATGAACAATGCTCGCTTCAAGAGGGAACAAAACTAAAAGCAACAATTTATGCAACATGTTAGCAGCTATTACAAAGTTAGGAATTAAACGAATACATATGAAGATACAAACCGTAAAAGATAAATGAAAGATTTCATCGACCTCCAGCAAGGCTATGTTCAATGGGACAGACAGATAGAGGATTTTCACCTGTGTAATTATCCGTTCCTGTTGATGCCGAAGCTAAAACACTGCTTTTGCAAACTGATCAAGCAATTCAAATGCAAAAGGCAATGCGAAGCGTTGCTACACCAGCTCTTTTGTACATGTTTTCTGGCGCCCCTGTTGCCGTTTCTCAATTTGTGCCTTTGAATGTTACCCGTGAAAATCTTGTTGATGATACTTTCCGAGAATTGTCACGATATACTGAACAGAGAAAACCGGAATATGCCTTAGATTCAGTAGAAATGCTCAGCAGCCAGAAGCATTTGCCTTTCAAACCGTATCATAATTAAGAAAGTAACCAAGAAATAAACTCCGTAGCAATAGTATGGATGCATTCAAGAGATTTTAGCTTTGGAACAAAAAAAAAGGGGGAAAATTCAAATTTCCATTTCAAAACAACGAAAAACGCTTCATTAGTGCAAGCTTTTTATTATTTAAATACGACCTTGCAATCTCTATTATTTATTCGATAATTGTTCGAAAGGAAAATCACTCTTTGTTACCAACTGGCTATAAATTAATTACATCATTAATTTTGCCTGTAAATAAATATTTTTAGTTCCATTATAGGATCAAGCATAGTTCCATAGTATGTAAAACAAAAATTTAAATAATTTTGGTCGTAAGGTATGAATGAATATGGACAGAAATTGTGGTGAACTCCCTTTAATTATTAAATTTTGTAATTAGAATCCTTCGATTTTAAGACAAAAAGTATTACACAATACGGAGACTAGAATTTCATCCAATTACAAGAGGATTTGGAAACCAATTGTGTGCTATTCGTAATTAGTATAATTCTAACCAAAATCAAAGGAGAAAATCAAAAAGTACGTGGTGTTGTCACTCGAAAAAGCGACGACCTCGAATGAGAAACCTACTGATGCGAAGAGGCATGGTTAATAAATCTGAAGTAACTGCATGTTTGTCCTTCTAGCATTCCTTGTGAACGTTGACACCACTGTTGGTTGCTCTTGTACACTGCATCCTTGTTGTTTTTGGTAATCTAAAGTGTAATTGGCCCGTGTTCTAAACAGATTCCCCTGTGAGATGAATGTTGAATTCTGTTTTGATTACGCATGGGTTATTTTTTTTTGATAGTTAATATTGTCACCGCATGATACAGCTGTTGATTTCAAATATTATTTGCTCCAATTAGCCAAAAGAAAGAAAAAGACGACACAAACCAATCATTTTAACCTTGAGATTAAATTTTAGTATTTGAATCTTAACTTTAATTCCAACTTGGTTTCATTTTTGTTGGGTCCACCTCGCTGAAAAACAAATTTACTGTTGCAAAGTTTATACTTTCTGGATCCAGACAACTGATTCAGAAAAAAAAGAAAAAGAACCAAATGAAGAAAGAACGAAAGAAAAGTCGTTGAATAGTACCTAAAAAGAAAAAAAAAGAGAACATTATATACATAGTACTCTCCGATGCAAGTCAAAATGATTTTGAATGTCTCTTGAGTAAAACCAAGCAATGTACATGCAAGACAATTATTGATGATTAAAATCCCGAATAAGTAGAAAATCAGCATTTGATTAATCTCCTATTTTTTTTGGTTTAGTATTTTCTAAGTTGAGCTTAGGAAGTAGTTTGTATGCTAGTTATTATTGTCCCGAAAACTGTATTCGATGAAAAAGGACTTAATTTACTTCTATAAGTCGATAAATTGAGCATGATTAATGGATAGGAATAATAATTTTTTGATTATACCTCACAAATGAATAAAGCTATGAATTGCTGAACTCTAATAACGACTTTCCTTTCCAGTGGTTCTTCTTTTCAGCGGGAAATGAGGTGCAGGGTAGGTATGCCGTCGCGAGGGTAGGGCTTGAGAAAATCCGCTGAGGTCGGTTTCCCGTTGCGCGCGGTACGCGGTACCTTAGTTGATTTTGATTTTTCTTTAGCGTAGCTTTTTTCGGAATTACGTTAACGTAGTATACTTTTCGGTACCGCGTCGGAAATTCGGGAATGCGAAGTAAAAATTAGATTTTGTTCTTTGACTGATTGATGAAGAAATACGGATTAACGTAAAATAGGTTTCCTCTCCGTATGGTTTTGTTTTGGTGACGCGTTTGAAAACGGACATGTATTGGTGGCTGAATATTGTAAATGAGCGTAATCCATTCGGAGACCCACGACCGAAACCCTCTCCGATCTAGCTGGCCGACAAGCAGCCACCGCGTGAATGGGTTACGGTGCACGGATTGGTTGACCGGTTGGTACCATCCGTTGGCACTACTCAGACTTAACGTCTAGAACCGATGAGAGGTCGGTTCCGCGTTCGCACGTAGACATAAAATCATTACAACCCCCAAGGATAACATACGATCGAGCTCGTCATACAACAGTTGGCAATATATTTCGATTTGGGGGGAGAGCATTTTAGGACAAAACTTTGCACCTGAGATTAGCAGATAAACACAGGTGAAATTCAAGCACGGTGAATACTTGCGAATTGAATAGGATGGGTGAAGATATATGATAGAACATCTCCTATCGTATTTAGCGAAGATGATAACCCCTTTCTCCCTCAGCTGTTCAGTTCAGTTACAATTGTGACTTCTGATAATGACATTAATTGGCATCATGAATTGTCAAAAACGGTTGTATTGAAATTCGTGGAAATGTTAGTAATTTCTTTTTTTATTGATTAAAGTTTTTCAACAACAAATTAGTATTTCGAATGTAGGCGGGCGAAAAGCGTTTCATCGCAAAGATCCGGGTAACATTGGGAGAAGGGAGGTGGAGCGTAATTTTATTAGCGTACAATCCAGGTGAGTGTAAGGAATCATATTTACTCTGGATATGTGTGCGACACATCCTTGGTTTTCGAGAAAACAAAGCTTAAGTATTATATTTTTTTTCCTCAAGGAAACTTCGGTTGGAGCACTATTTTATCGAATGGTTACCACTCGATCAATTAGGCTGGAATTTTATATGCCTTAGTACTTTTTAATTAGCAAACCGATAAGGTGAGGAAAAATTAGATATAAGCATTTCTTCGATTGCACTTAATGTATATTAGTTTTGGCATGACAGATGAAAAGCGCCACATTCTTTCGTCAGTTCACAGCTATGAAATTTATTTCCTTTAGAAGGGTGTCTTTCTAAAGCAAGGAAGGAAGGGTATCCTACAAAAAAACAAAATGGGTGCCCTTCCACAAAATAGAAGGGTGCTCTTCTAAACAAGAAGCTTACATCGAATGTCTCCTAACCTTATTTATACTAACAGAAGCCCGATGGCGGTGAAATAGTTTGTGGCAAATACGAGTACATCAAGATAAGGAGACATTCGATATTAACTATTTTTCTTTAGGAAGGCATCCGTCTATTTTTTAAAAGTACACCCTTCTTTCCTTTAGGAAACTTTTCTAAAAGAAATAAATTTGTTCTTATCTGTCATGTCAAGCTAATATACGTTAAATTTAATTGAAAAAATACTTAAATCTAACTTTCCCTCTCATCTCCGGTTTTGTTATCAAAAAGTGCTCCGGAATATAAAATTTAAGGCCAATTTGTCCAGCTGTAAAAATTCGATAAAACAGTGCTTCAACCGAAACTTCCTTCCACAAGTAGCTCTCTCAAATCATACTCGTACCGAGATCCGAATAAAATACACATCACTGACTTCTTCTGCGCGATTTGGCCCTCGAGTTATTGCTGAAAAAATCAATACTACCCCAACGAATGAAGAGTAAATAAAAAATTGTAAGTTAATTCCGTAAGATTGTTTGATGTTGGATTTCTAGGGACGCCCTTGAGGATTTTATAATGATTTTTCCGCCTAAACTCACGAATGAAGTCAGAACCGACCGAGTCGTGCCAACGAATGGTACCAACCGGTCAATCAGTCCGTGCACCGTAATCCATTTTCGTGGTGGCTGCTTGTCGGCCAGCTAGATCGGAGAGGATTTCGGTCGCGGGTCTTAAAATGGATTACGCTCAATCACGTATTTCAGCCACCATTAAACGCCCGTTTCAAACGCGTCGAAAGCACAAAAATACGTAAAAGAAACCTATTTTATTTTATTCCGTATTTCTTCATTATTCCAGTCAATTACAAAAATCTAATTTCCATTTCGCGTTCCCGAATTTTACCGACGCGGTACCGAAAAATACACTACGTTAACTCGAACCCGACGAATGCTACGCTAAGGAAAAAGACAAAGCCAACAAAGGTACCGCGTACCACACGTGACGTGAAACCGACCTCAGCGGATTTTTTCAAACCCTACCCTCTCCCCAGCATACTTACCCTGCACTCTCACTGCCTCTGGTGAAGAAGGACCACTGGAAAGGAAAGTCTGCGTTAGTTTAGCAATTCATGTTATTTGATCTCTTCAACATGGACATTTATATAATAGTTATATAGTATTGGTAGATGTATATAATACTAGTTTTTCTCTATGCTAGCTATATTTTCATTTTCGGTCATTCCACCTATAATTTGAGTTATCTTGGTTAGCTAAAGACCGGTTAATATATACCGTGTAGTTTATAATTTGACTTGTTTAATTACATATATAGTGTGTATATACCTATATAAAGATAATCCACTTTACATTTGTTTTCCTTATCAAACACATTAGATTCTTATATTTCTTAAATAGTATTAAATAAATTGCTCAATTATGCCACTTACTAAAAATACATATGAATCTTATGTCTAGTTTTAACATTTCGTTTTGCGTTTTTTTTTGTTTTTGTTACTCTAGTGTTCACATACACTAGTCGTTTCATCCACGTGAAACAAAAGAATATATAAGCATAGAGAAGAAAAGATCGGTTCAATGAAAGCAAATCTATGAGCTTCTGTCTGTATTTTTCCTTTAAACATTACTGTGCTTTACTTTTATTACGTTAAACTCATCTGATTAGGGTAAAGTGAAATGTAGAAAAATTTTTCATTCAACACTAAATGAAATTGAAAGCGAAAAGTTGTAAGTTTGTGTCGCGCTTCCAGTAGTGACTAGTTTACATTAAAACGAGGAATAATGCTTTACTCGTACATAGACATGTGCCACTTTAAGTTGTCATAGCATTAAGACTCGATACGAATTGCTTCATTCATAATAACATTTACAAAAAAACTACAAAGTATCACAGAGAGAAGTCGTAAGTATACTGGTATAATTTCTCAAATAGCTACCGGATAATTCAAGGAGGATTTTTCAGTTCCCATAAGCATATTACAACACAACGCTATAGTTCTTTCATAATATATTGCTTGTCGTGAACCTTCTATAATCTTTTGCAGATATGAATATAATTCGATTTACGAAATATAGCGAAATCTAAGCATGTCAATTTATAATTCACTTGGTTTTGTCAATGTTTGGCTTCCTGATGCACAAAGTGCATACATATGTGCAAAGTGAATCCCGTATCTTTATAGCTTAAAATCATTTCCTTATTCTATTCAAGAGCGTGTGAAACAGAAACTTTGCTTTTGTACATTTGATTCACCACCCTCGCCAAATTTATATGGCGGCACTGTCACTTATTCACTGGTTCCGTTAAACTTTTCGTTCTGTCTTAGACAACCACCCTTTTTTCTTTCCCAGGCACTTCGCCAACTAACCTATCTGACGACTCACTACTCACACACACCCGCCATGTGGCTGTCACTTGACTTTGACATCCCACGACAAAACTGACGTGGGATGGGAAGCCGTCACAACGAACATAAGATGGAAAGCCACATGGCAGCAAGGTGTATTGGTAGTGGTCGCCAGCGGCGTCGAATGATTCATTACAATTTCCATCATAAGCATCCTCCAGTTGCCGATGTAGATTATAAATTTGCGGTGCGTTATAGATACGTTTATATGACCGAGATGATTGAGCCCAGAAAACACGTACAGAACGAAAAAATAATTCCTCTGCCACAATTCGCTTTCAACACCACTTTTCACCGACGCTGCCTCAGCTCCTCCAAAGCTGTTTTTGCTCACCAAAGCTGTCTTAGCTCGTCCTCCTTAAACACTCCAAGAATGATCCACCACGTTCACTCGTCCCGATTTCGCAACACCTTCACACCGCAAGAAGATTACGCAAAACCAGTAGTGAGGCACTCTAGGAGTGTCTGGTTGCAAATGATTATGTAAAGGTTAAAAAGTTGTATATAGATAAATGCAGGACAAATTCAGGAATTAATGTGACAAATTCGAAAATCTAGGATGCAAATATTTTTTACTTTTCATATTTTGTCGCATTATATGCATCCTAGATTTTTGAATTTGTCACATTAACTGCTGTGTTTTTCCTCCTCTTATCTATATACAATTTTTAAATCTTTATAATAGTTATTTGCAAAACGAAGCTCAACTTCCCACCAGACTCTCCTAGAGTGCCTCACTGTTTTTAGGGTTTTGTAAAATAATTTTACAAAACCCTGCTAGTTTCGCGATTAGTCTGTCCGTCTGTCCGTCCGTCCGTCCGTGTGTCACAGCAGTTTTTCTCGGAAACTACTTAAGCTAGAAACATCAAATTTTGTGTGTAGCTGTAAAGTGGTGATCTCTTCAAAGTTCAACTAAAAAAAAATTTTATAAAGTATTTAAGGGGGGTCTCCCCATATAGGAGAGTGACCCCCCGAAAAAAAAATTCATCAAACGTAGCCGATATGAGTATGAAATAAAAGTTTTCACGGGAGCTCTTCAAAACAGTTGTTAAACTGTCAGTTTTTGCTTCAGTGGGGGCACAGGGGGAAATACATGAAAAATGTGTTTCCTCCGTCGCGGATGGACATCTGAAATAATTATCAAGGGAGATATTTATGACCAAAAACCTCAGAAGTCGAAATTCGTTCAACTTTGTTAATAATAGTATGATCTTCGTATTTCATATTTTCTCCAATAAAATCGTCTTTGCCATGTTTCTTGATTTGATTCGATCTGGTGACTGCATTTTGTAAATTGAATACCAAACCCTTCTGACATGAGCGTAGGTCTGTTTACCCAACTTATTTTTTACTACTCGTAGTCAGTAGTATTTATATAATTCAATGAATTTGTTGTGTTCGTTCCAGGTACGATTCGTCACGTATTAAAGAGCTAAGTGATAAGTATCACAATTCGTCTATCTTACCGTTGTTTGTCGGTTAAATGTCCGATTAGGGATGAATCTGCAGACAAACTTAAACAAAACGAGGAGGCAGAAGAGTGTTGCTACCAGAAGGGCTTTTGATTCATCCCTAGGCTAAATAAAATTTTCTGATGCTATGAATCCATGACGAATTATGAATCCGTTGATCATAAAGAAGTCGTTCAGTTATATAAGGGCGACTTTAATAAGCCTGCCTGAACCTGGGATTTTACCCTCAACAACAGTTTTATTACAAGCCTCAAGGAGTCAGAGAAGAAGATTAGCAGCAATGATTTTTAGCACGTTATAATCAATTGAGTCGACAGCAGGTGTAGAGGGCTTCCTTTGCGCCTTGAAAATTGGTTGTACCTCCTTGGCTTTGTATAGGATGCTTATAGTTAATGGCTGTTACATCTTCCTTGGTGATATTGGTATTAGGATGTTGCTTGTTCCAGATATCATGAAGATAGATAGAGGTCCCGCAACATTTAATATAAGCTTCTTCGCGGTCGTTAAGCACAATTTTTAGGTCTTTGTAAAAATAGTTTTTTATGAAGAAATACTAGTTTCGCGACCTGTCCGTCTGTGCCTTCGTCCGTCCATCTGTCCGTGCGTCATAGGAGTTTCCTCAGAAACTATAGATGCTAGAAAGCTTAAACCGTGTGGAAAGGTCAAAAATGGTGCTCTCTCATAAGTCTGGGTCTTACCAAGCATTTGAAAATTTTTTAAGGGTGTCAACCCTTATAAGAAAGTGGCCCTTAAAATATTTTTTAATTAAAGGTAGTCGAGTAGGCTATCAACTAGAAGGAGCTTTTAGAATCTGAATTTAAAAAGTTATTTTGAGCATCAGGGGGTCCAGGGGAGGCAAAATGTACGAACATTTTCTGTCCCCCCTCGCGGTTGGACACCTTTGAGCCAAAAATCCGAAAAAATCAAGAAGGTAGGCCTTTATGAGAACAAGGGCGACAAATACCTCAGAAATCGAAATTCACTCAACTTTGTTATAATAGTATGATTTCCAGATTTCACATTTTCGCCCATAAAATCAAAACGGTATCTTCAAATTTCGTAAAATCCAGCAATTATATAGATCGAAATAAGAAATAAGATCTTTTATGGAAATCCAATCATAACCAAGTGAGTTATAGCCATTTCAATTGTTTGGTATTACAACAACAATAACACATGTTCATGGGTGATACATATTTCAAATTGACCTAGGCACTTTTATTTTCTTCCAATTTTCATGAAAATTTAAGGAAAAGTGTTTCATTTAAATATTTTCAATTGGGTGAAAATTGGAGCTTTTGCATAAATTTGGACGATTTCTTACCCAAGTATTTTTTTTTTGTGGTAGGCAGGTGAATGCCATTTATGCACAGAGTGTGGAGCTCCCATGCGCGACTGGACTACCCACTAAACACCTCCCCTGTCAACCTGAGAACCCAGCCTGGAACCGTTTGACACATTACTTCGGGCCAGGTCTCGTTTTGTTACGCCGTGGGGCGCCCTCAAGCTGGGGAGTCCCTTTCCTAGCGGGAGGGGAGAGGGGAAGAGGGAATGCCAGAAAAGCGATCCCCCAGCCCCAGCGCCCCCGGCTGCTGTGAGTCCCTTTTATATTTTAGGACTGCCCGAGCATAATGTGCCACCTGGCTCCATTTGTCAACCGATTCGAGCATCACCGCAACTATATTATCCGGGGTGAGCTCTCCCGTCTCCCTGTAGAGTTTCCTTTGCAGCCTGACCCATTTGGTACACGCAAAAAATGTGTGACAGGCATTGTCCTCCTCTCCTGGGCAAAACCAACAATCGGGGGACCGTGACTTACTGATCTTATGCAGGTAAGACTGAAAACGCTCAAAAGCTGGGTCAGATAGAAGTCAGTCTCACCATGCCTTCGAATTAGCCTCAGTCTCACATCCGGGATGAGGCGCGCAGTCCACTTTCCCTTCGTGCAATTCACCCAAGACTGCTGCCAATCGTTGAGCGAGCGCTGTCTCTTCTCGTGAACAACCATCTCCCTCGCATCCTCGTTTCGACGCAGGTAAATAGCGCGGCGCTTTCTAGCAAGGAGGGCGGCAGGTATTACGCTTGCAATAACTCTCGCCGCCGAGTCAGAGACTGTTGGATACGAAGATGCAATTCTCAGTGCTCCTCTTCTCTGTACCTGTGCCAATCGTTTTCGGTATACCTCCTTGCTGAGAGCGTCGCCCCATACCTCTGCTCCGTACAGTGGCACTGACCCTACAGCACTCATCAAGAAGCGTCTTCTTGATGGGCTGGGTCCCCCTACGTTGGCCATAAGTCGACTCAGAGCCGATATTCCTGAGGAAGCCTTCTCAGCCGTTGCCCTGATTTGCTCAGAGAAACTCATCTTCGAGTCGATCAGTAGCCCCAGGTACTTCACCGCTGACTTTGATTCGATTCGTAGGTCGCCAAAACTGATCATCCTTACTCTAGGGATCTTCTTTTTTGTCAAGATGACAACTTCGGTTTTCTCCAGTGCTAAACTGAGCTCACGAGCAGTCATCCAGTCCCTCACTCGGCGCATTAGCATACCTAGCCTAAGTTGCGCTTGTTCAACGGTGCGTCCAGCGACCAGAACCGCAACATCATCCGCATAGCCGACCAAGCGCCACTCATCTGGCATCTCAAGTCTCAGTAGCCCATCTTAAGACACGTTCCACAGGTCCGGACCAAGGATAGATCCCTGGGCAACACCCGATGTAATTTCCATCCTTCGTTGGCCCTGTATGGTGTCGTAGAGCAGGCTTTAGTCCTTCAGGTAGTTCCTCAAAAGCCGCATTAGATACTCTGGAATTTGAAAAGAGTTTTCCAGCGTATCCAGAATATCCACCCATCTAGTGGAGTTGAAGGCGTTCCTGACGTCGAGTGTCACCAACAGGACGAGCCGTCGCTTGGTGTGACTATATGCCTCTGCCTTTTGGACCGCGTTCACCACCTCTGCAATCGCATCAATGGTAGAGCGTCCTGCTCAAAAGCCATACTGCCGAGGAGGTAGGTCCCCAGCAGCACGAATCGCGTCAGTGAGTCTTCCCTTGATGAGTTTCTCAAGCACTTTCCCAGCCGTGTCTAGCATGCATAACGGGCGGTATGCAGACGGCGACTCGGGATTTTTCTTCCCCTTGCTGATCAGCACGAGCCTTGCCACTTACCGGGAAAACCCCGTCCCATAGGCAAGCGTTGAATGTGCTGAGCAGCAAGTCAGGACTATGGTGATAGACAAGTCGCAACACCTCAGCCGGAACACCATCTGGACCTGGAGCCTTCCTTGCTTTCAAGAAAAGGACTGCCTCCTCCAGTTCCGGCTGTGTGAAGAGTGGTCACTTGACTGTTGTTTCACCATGGACAGCGTCAACACAGACGGTATGGGCGGGGAAGAGTCCCCGCACAATCGCGTCCTTGTTCACATTGTCCACTAGGTCTTGCGAGCAGTGAGCCTTGCTACTGTTGATCAGTTTGCGAAGGCATTTCCTGGCCGACTTATATGCTGCCACCCAGTTGCATGCCTCGTCACCGTTCCGCGCCCGTTGAGCCTCACGTCGAAGCTTGTGACACTCCCTTCGTTTTTCAGCGATTTCAGTTGACTACCAGTACACTGGAGGCTTGCCGTACCGGGGTCTTCGACGGGCCATAGAAGCGCAGCAAGCAGTCGTAATGATGCTCATAGTAGGGTTCAACACGTCTTGAGCTACCAGTTCTTCCGTCCCCTCCGAAGCTCCCTGCAGCGGCTCACCTGCTGTGAGCACCTCGATTAACCTCTCGACGTCCATCCTTTCGATGTTCCATCCAGTTGTAGAAGGCCGAGAGCACGGACGTTGGGAGACAGCATCACTTATCTCAAGCAGAATGCACTGATGATCACTGGCTGAGTAGTCCTCTAATACCTTCTAGTTGTGTATCCTCTGTACTACGGACCCCGAGGCGAATGTCACGTCCGGTATGGTTCTTTTACAGCCAATACGGCGGAAAGTTGGCGTATTTCCGGAGTTTAGTACGACGAGGGCCGTCTGAGGCATGCCCCATTCGATTGCTTTAGCGTTGAAGTCACCCCCAACGAGCACTTTGCCCTGTGCGTTTGAAACAGCGCCCTCCAAAGCATTAAGCTTGGCTTGGAAAGATGATATCGATTCGTTAGGCGTTAGGTACACACTAAAGAAGGTGGTCCCTGCGCACCGAACCCACACGAAACCATCCCCCCGTCCACAACTCTCCGCTTGAAAGTCACTGTTCCGAACCCAGATGGCGGCAGTACCAGTTTTATCAGAATACCAAAATGGAGGCCTTTTATTATGGTGTTGCTCACTCAGCAGCAAGAAGTCGGCTCGCAAACTGCTCAAGGAGATTTTGGGCGGTTGAACTGTGGTGTAGGTGTAGCTGCAGGATGCGGGTCATCGGAGTTCTGATTTTGCCTTGGCTAGGGCTTCCTGGAACACCCGGCATTTTCCTGATCCCAAGGCGTGTCCAAAATCTGGTTTTGGATCAGCATCCTTGCAAAGAATACAGTGTGTCTCCTTCGTACACTCTTTTCTTTTATGTCCCATTTCACCGCATTTGGAACATAGGGAACTCCTATCGGGTCCTTTGCATACTTGTGTGGTGTGACCATAACCAAGGCATTTGAAACATTGAAGAGGCGTTGCTCTTCGCAGTATCCTACAGACAACCCACCCTATTCGTACTTTGCCCTTGTTCAGGAATTGTTCGGCGTCCTTTTCAGTCAAGTCAACTATGGCCATGCGTTGTCCCCTGTTGTTACCTGGTGCCAGTCTTGCTTTGATTCTTCCCACGCTAGGGAACTTTGGATGGCCTCTTCTACTTCGGCCAGATCCGTGACGCAGTCAATGTCTCGTATTTCGATCATTGCTATCGGCTCAAGCGGGGCTATAGTTGCACTTTTGCCGAGGACTTTCTTTACTGCGTCACAGAATGCTTCTTTATTGCCAGCCTCTGCTCTGAATTTGACCAATATGTGGCCCGACCGCGTTGGTCGTACTACTTGAATGGTAGTATTGGTGTCTTCGGGCCTTACGTTTCGCCTGATGTCCCGCAGTACCTCCGCGTAGGATCGGCCATCTTGGGGCTTTACGAGCAGTGCCTCCTGCCGGGCTCTTCGTCGGGGCTTCTTTCTCTGTTTTGCATCAGGTACTTTTCTGATTGGGCGTCCATGCGAACTTTACTTTCCGGCTTTTTTTGAAGGAGTTTCTTAGCGGCTTTCTTCGCTTCTTTTGTAGGCACTGTCTGGAACCCGTGATCTGGTGCTCCACGCCCATCAAGTGCCTCTTCCTTCCTTTTTTTTATCCGGATCTCTTTCGATTGGGCTAGACGCCATTCTTTTATTGACTTTAAGTGGTGGAGCTATCTGCATCTCACCTTTAGATTTTGCCCCAAGCGCCTCTTAAGCCTTCTGTTCGTCTTCGGCCCTTAACCAGCTCCCCGATAGTGTCTTATGCAATCTAGGAGCTCCTCTAGTTCAAGGAGCCCCACCTTTCCTGCTTCGTTGATTTTTGGGGTGTCGCATGCAGCTTGTATTCTCTTCAGAACATCTCCCGCTTTTCGGAGTAGCCTTTCTTCTTCGTTTCGCTCGGCGGCAATTGTACCTTGCAACCATCCTTGGGAGAGATTATCACGTTCCGTTTCCGAGTGCAGTACTTCCGCCACATTTTCAACGTTGGCGGTACAATCACGCGGTGTCAGGTCACTCGTTGCTTTTCGTGCCGTAATCTTCTCGTTGGCTTCGGGATTTTTCGTTGCAATGTCGGGATTTGCGACCCTTGCATCGGTCGCTTCGGTAACGATCGCAGCAGTGACAATCGAATTTTCGGTGCTCTTTACGTTATCTTCCGAGGCTCGAACACCTGAAACGTCCTGCAGAGTTTCCCGCTTTTCCTTAATAGGACGCTCGGGCGTTTGCATCATTTTTTTGCTGCGCCCGAACGCTGCAGGAATCTCAGTCTGAACCAGGCTGTCTGCTATTCTTCGTTTTTCGTCTGCCTTAACTGTCATTGTGTTATTCTTCGTTTTTGTCGTGGTTAGTACCGCTTTCGATGTACTGTTAACATCGTGGTTGTTATTATTATTTGTTTCTTGTTCTTTTTTTGGAGCTTTTTGGTCTTTTGATTTTATTTGCTCCAGTTTTGTTGGGTCTCCCCTCGGAGCCGCTATCTCTGTTCCTGTGTGTAGTCGCCTTTTTGGTCCCATGGTTATCTTTGCAGAGCAGGGAGGCCATGCGAGGTTTGGCACAAGCCCACTTGGGAACAAGTGCTCAGAGCCAGACCAGCGGTAATCGGGAGTCCGTCTCAACCGAACCTACACCACCAACCCAATGGTGCGAACTTCGAACGTACTCCGAGGCCTGCCAAGGTTTTACCGGGACGGAGACGGTATTATAGTTGAATTGGAGCCGTTCACACTCGAGTGTCACCTCGACGCTACTGTGCAAAGCAACTAGGTCCAAACCATCAGATCCGCCAAAGCGTCAATTCCAGTTCGTTGTCCGAAGCGTAGTCCAGATCCAATCAGATTTGTTACCTGTCATCCCAGGAAGGAACCTCACGGTGCCCCCCATATCCTCGGGTCCGTGGGGGTGGCGCTCCCCAAAAAATGCTAGCCTCCGAGAGTGCTCTTGTCGACCGGCATTCCCCCTGCGGGGGATTAATAATTCAAGTAACCGCCTTACGCTATTAGAAAACTTGTGTCGAACCCTAGGGTGGTGACAAAGGCCTTCTGGTAGGAGCACTTTCCTACTTACTCAATTTGTTTCCACTCATGTTTTGCTTCATTCTTTCCCAGACCTTCATTAGTTCATTTGACCACCAAAACTTGTTGCTGTATTTAACTCTCTTGCGTGTGGTATTATTGTTGATAATTTGTCTCAAGCCATTGATGATCTCCCTGAAATTTGCGTTGAAAGAACTTGTCGCGATATCATCACTAATACTGTCCTTGTATCGACACAACCGCCAAGTGCTCGAGTCCGTTTTTATTGTTATCTTTATTGGACAATGGCTGATTTTCATAGTTCATAGTATCCAGAGAGGACAAAATCCATTTGCCGTCAACTGTGATTCTTCTAAAAGTATAGATTCCGGTGCGAAATATTTTGAATTTCAAATTTTCAACCCATTAGAGAAGAATTTCGCCTTTGGTATTGAGAGACTGTTACCCCAATATGTGCGTCCCTCATTAACATCACATCCGACGACAATGCGTCTGGTATGTTTGGTTTTATCTCGAATCAATGACAGGTTACCATACGTCATAGGTGAAGTGGCCATCGCCACCATCGCTCTTTGATAAAGTGATGAAACCAAGAACTACTTTTGAAAGGAAGTTCCTGTGAGGAAAAATAAAATTTTTGAGTTTCATTTTCTAGAAAACGAAGGACATTTTGTGCAAGCTTCCGATACAAACACGATTGCTTACACTGATCTGGATTGAACGCCATCAAAATTGCGCGTTATCTCCCGTATCATACTCATAATGTGAAGCGGATATTTTGCACATTTCCATTTTGATTTATTCAAAGATGCCAGTTCGAGCGATATTCACGCTAGGCATGTCACTACGATGATCAACTCCTTTTATATATGTTGTTTCTTGTTAACATTTCATATTAATTTGTAAATTTACAGTAAAGTAGAAAACACATAAAATAGTATAATTCGTCAATATTATGTGGATCGTTTTTTAGGACAGATGGTTTTTTGTTTATAATTGGAAAAATCTTATATTGCAACCACTGCAGTAGATCTCGATTCCACCCTGAGCAATTACTTCATATTGCCGTCCATTGAAAAGTTAAAAGTTTAAAGAAGCAACCCCTTATACCATAATAATATAATTTCTGCAATTATATTTCATGATTTATAGTATCAAAAGCTTTAGCGAGATTATGAAAAGTCACAATAATTGATTTAGTTTTATCGAAAAATTTGTTTATTGTATTACTTATATTAGCGAAAACGTCTTTTGTTTCTAGTTTTTTAAAGAATTCGAACCGCTTATTGGACAATATTTTATGTTTCTCCAAAAATTTTAAAATTTGATAATTTGTGCTAAAGGTTCAGATACGTTATGTAATTGGAAATAGCTTTCAGGGCTCTCGAACAAATATTGCCTACACCACCAACTTTATCTTTTAAACTACCAGTTTTATCTTTAATTGCTTTCTTAGCTGTTGGATCTAGTAAAATGTTTTTTGCTTTTTTTTTTGTATGTTCACGCATAACTTTTAAACGGAGATAGATAGAAGGCTCCTGTTTTTGGCAAATAATACGTCTTTCTTCCAGTTAGGTCCCGTTTAAAGGATAAGAAATTCAAGTAACGGTAAAGGACTTTTACCGTTAAAACTAAAAAATTTCCGACTTTCACCCGGATTTTTCAGCATAACTGATCGACGGGTGTAAAAATTTTGATTGTAGAGGTTTCAAATGAAGGACAACATATTGATCTAAAATGTATCGGAACAGAATTGTAATCCTTCCAAGGACTCTGTAAATATTAACAGTTCAATATGATACATTGATGTCGAGAAATTGAATTTAAATAATCTTTCACACGAAAAGTGCCAAACAGTTAGCACTCTTCAAAGATTTGTTGGAGATACCGAGTCCTTTGGTGACGGATGTTAAAAATGGTCAGTATCCTTAATTTCCTGTATAAACGGTACATTTTAATCAATCATTTCTACCGGAAATAACCAATAAATTAGAGAGGGTTAGAGGGAACATTTCAGGATGCTTATCTCTTCCGAATTCATTCTTTGCTTACCGACGAGCTTCGTAAAGGATCCTTCTTACATCCTTAGATGTAAACGTTACACGTAGGATTTATAAAATTCCCCGAAGAAATAATAAGGACTAAGCGATTGCAAATAATAGAGTTGATTCGTTACTTTCCAGTTAATATTATACATTATAACATATGCCCAGAAATCTAAAATTAGTAATTTCCATACTAAACACCGGCGATAATCGCAACCTAAAAAGAAATAATTTTCCTTCTATAATTGATCATAAATTTACAGATGAAGATGAAAATGCATAGCCGAGTTTTCATTGAACTATAGGGTATAATTATCTTAAATATTTCATGAAAATTAGGTGCCATAGTTAACTGAAAACGAAGGCAATGGGTGTCGAATAAAAGTGAACGATTGATAGGGATTGATTCCGGAGGAAACTTAATGTTCACATATATACATAAATATATATGTCGATACATATATATAGATAAATATATACATATATATATATATATATATATATATATATACATATATATATATATATATATATATATATATATATATATATATATATATATGTATATATATGTATATATATATATATATACATGCATATATATATATATATATATATATATATATATATATATATATATATATATATATATATATATATGTACAGATGTATGTATGTAATATATATGTGTATAGATGTGTATATATATATATATATATATATATATATATATATATATGTGTATAGATGTGTATATATATATATATATATATATATATATATATATATATATATATATATATGTATATATATATATATATATATATATATATATATATATATATATATATGTATATATATATACATAGATGTATGTACATATATGTATGTATATAACATATAAGTGTATATATTATATACATACATGTATGTATATAATATATAAGTGTATATATATATATATATATATATATATATATATATATATATATATATATATATATATATATATATATATATATATATATATATATATATATATATGTGTGTGTGTGTGTGTTGTGTGTGGTTGCATGGAAATAAGATATAAAAAATTTGTGTCTGGAGGTCGCAACTTTGCTTCGATTTTCGCCAAATTTTCTGAAATATTTCTGTTCTGACCATAGTAGAGCTCCGGTTTGTATCAAAACTGGTACAAGAATTTATTCAATTGTGTGATAAATATCACAATAAAAAATTCAAAGTGGAACAATTCGAAACAAAATGGCGGCCGCTGAAAGGTCGAAAAAAGTTGAACGATAAAAAAGCACTTCAGAGTCCGATCAGAATATAAAAATGGCGACTAGGCACAGTTCGAAATTCGAAAATTTCTCAAAGCTACAATCCATATTGGATTTTATGAAATCTAAAATCAAGGTAGACGTTGATGAGATCATGTATTAAATATACCAGAATTATATTCGATTCCTATGAACGCTGCAGATTTTAGCCGTAGTGGTTTTTGCATTCCAGTAAAAAATTATATTTTAATTTACGAGTACATGCTACAATGTATTCAAGAAACTGAGTTTTGAATGGTTTGAAATGAAAAAATTTGCCACTAAAAAGGGTGAAATAAAAAACTTTTAGAAAAAAAAAGAAAACCGACTTCGAAGTGCCCTAAAAAGGGTGAAATAAATTTTATGGAAGCGGTGCCAAATCAATTTCCCCATTTCAACATAAATACTTCCAACATCTGCACTACCACAAAAGAATGGGGGAAAACATGATATGGCACCGCTTCCATAAAATTTATTTCACCCTTTTTAGGGCACTTCGAAGTCGGTTTTCTTTTTTTTTCTAAAAGTTTTTTTTTGAGTTATATGTTGTATTTCCAAATTATTCCTGCTAGATGTTATTAGTTTGTTACTTCTTCTTCTGTTGCGTAGCACTAGAGCCTCTTTCTGGCCTTCCCTTAGAGATAGTCAGAGTATCTCATTGTCATGATCTAATGTATCGGCACTCCACAGGGTGATATGATCATTATCACGCTTTGGTCGAGTGCCCGTCCACCCAGTTGCGATACGTTCTGATTTAAACCAGCACGTATCATAACTGAACCGGCTTATAGTCCGTCCGAAGAACCACTCGAACTAAATCTTGTTGACGCCAACTGGACTTGAACCAGAGACCTTCGGCAATATTTTCAGGCTTATCTGTAGTTCCTTACGATTACAAGGCCGACACATATTTAAAAATAAAAATCCGATCAACTTTGTCATTAATCGTACCTTTAATGAGTTTCACGTTTTTCCCCATAAAATCAAAAGGTAACCCTTAAATTAGTCAAAAACATGCATCTAATTTCATGGTAACATATGTATGTGTCCTGAAAATTTTTCAATAATCGTGCTATAAACAATTAAGTTACAGCCGATTGCAAATTTAACAATTACATGCAACACGTGATTCTGTTCAGATAGACATTTGCAAACGACCTACACCCTACAGATATGTAGGAATTTTGATAAATATTTTATAAATGGTTTATAAAATTGATATGTTATTATTCTCCTGAAAAAAATGGAGTCAGCACACTGGAAACAAAACGGAATTCAAATGGATATTAACCATACTTAGTTTTTTGAACTCAATTGATGCTATCTATATATGTGGCGTATTTTGATACTTATAAGAACTTGTTTAATTTACTACATAGTTTAGAACACCCTTCTGGCAAGAACACTCTCCATCTACTGCGACTAGTTTTCTATTAAATCTCTTTGATATTTGATCTTAACGGTAGTTATGTTTATTCAAAATTTTTACATATTAAGCCTTCAATGTTTCATTATCAGGATTCAATCGGGAAATTTAATATAATTGCTCTTTTGTTAAACGAGAATTCATAATACCTTCAGTTATCCACGATTTTCTGGGAGGGTACATAGATTTGTTTATTCTATCAGCATTACTTAATCGATATGTTCGAAGGCAACATTTTATTCAACATATTAAACATTCAAGGCGAAATTACGCTCGTTAAGAAAAATTTGATTCAATTTCGTTTTGCTAGCAGAAGCCTTTAATTTTTTATAATAGATTTTATACAAGGCAGTACTTCATTTCTTACTAATGTTCTCTTTAATAGTAATAAGGAGGGGATAATGTTCAGGAAAAACCATACTAAGCCTTAGAGATTGAATATTGATACAATTTGGTCTAATGAATGTATTAGCAATACAAGAACCTCCTACTTAATTGTAGGAAGGCCTTGCTACCTCTTGGAAAAAAGTAGTGTATCTTCTTTCCAAATTATTACTCAAACGTTCTTAGGCTATCACATTAAGATCTAATAAATCAATATAATAAAATCATTTTTGGAATTTGGATAGTATTCCAAGTTCTAAGTCTCAGAACATACAATACAATAATAACCGGCTTATTCTTAAGCCTTTGTATAAAAATTTGTAGTTGATCATGATTTGAATTTAGACTTTTGATACTAATATAAAATATTAAATTATTATTAGGTGAAGTCAATTATTTTGTTTATTTGAAATCCGCAGGCCGAATCTCTTATTCTTCTTCAAAAGCCGTCGGGCCTTGCCTTTTTAGGTGACTCCTTTGAGATACAGAAGATGACTCAAAGGAGTCGAAATGCGTCTGCTCAGTTAAAATGGCAAGGCCCGACGGCTTTTGAATAAATCAGAGAATTGGCCTGCGGATATCAAATAAACACAATAATATTATTATTATCTATTGAAAATCTCCATATTTTAGCGCTGTAATTTAAAGAAAAAGAAAAATATAATTAAAAAAAAACAACGCTATTTATTTGTTTTCTGACAAATATATATATTTCGGGAGTAAATGTTCTCCCTTCTTCAGTCTCTAAAAATTAGACACTGAAGAAGGGAGAACATTTACTCCCGAAATATATATATTTGTCAGAAAACAAATAAATAGCGTTGTTTTTTTTAATTATATTTTTCTTTTTCATTATTATTATATTATCGATACAAAAAATGTTGGATTAATACAGAAAGGCTACCAAACAATATTCAAGGAGTGAAATCGAGGGTTTTTTGGTGAATATTTACAAAGTGAGGAACTTTACGGAGGATATTCAACGTATTTACAAATCCATAGTTCGGATGTGTTGACTCTTCCAGAAACTAGTGAAGTTTATCATATTTGGTTGGTTTGTTCGAAGAAACCAAGCTCGTACGCTATTCATGCTAAGCTTGTTAGCATAATGAATTCCCTCGTCGCATGCATGGTAAAAGTGCCTAAATTGATTAAAAAAATATTGAATTCATTCGAAAGGTTGTTTTACAGGACTAAAATATTACATTCAAAGAGTAAAATTATTGAAATTTTGTAGGGAATATTTAGAAAGTGGGACAATTTACCAGAGATATTCAATGGGCCTACTGTTCCATAGTTTGGATGTGATTGTTCGTCATGAAGCAAGTGAAGCTTATTTGGTTGATTTATTTGAAGATAACAATTAGTGCACTATTCATACTAAACTTATCACCATCATGCCGATGCATATTCAACGGTTTTGTTTATTTGATAACCACAGGCCAATTTTCTGTTTTTTAGAAAAGCCGTCGGAGCTTGCCTTGCTGTGTGTGCTCACATAACAAAGCAAGGTCTGACGGCTTTTCAAGAAAAACAAATAAAATGTATAGTTCCATAGTCAGTAGTGTGTTGGCACTTGAAGAAGCGAGTAAAGCTCATTTAGTTATTTTGGGCTTAGGAAAAATATTCTACAGGCAGATTAAACAATCTTGCAAGGCATAAAAAATATTGCAGCATCATCATGATTCTTCTTCATCCATGGATCAGTAGAATGGATGAAATTGCAGAAACTACTGCCGATTTAGCCAACCAATGAGGATCCCATTGAATTACACAGCTATAGAAGGAATCAATACGATCACAAGAAATGACATCGCTTATTGCGCAGGAATTGAAAAGAATCTTTCAACAAAATAATTTCAGAAGCGTATGCAAATTTGGAAGATGCAATGCAATTTTTTGAACCAAGTGATTTAAATTTGGAGAGAAGTCTTAATGTTAATAACAAAATTAGTGGAGCTTATGAATGCTATCGAGGCCTATATGATAATTAGAAAAAAGAAGCTCAAAAAGTCAAATTGAAACATTCTTCAAGCCTAAGGTAGTATTCATTGCATTTCTTATATTTATTCTGTAGTGATAAAACCAATAAAAAAGTTCTACGCAAGTAAGTAATAAAAATGATTACTGATTGGATAAATATGTACTCAGAGGTCAAAGACAAAATCAAAAGTGCTTTATTCAATTTTAATCGTTATAAATTTTCAAAGAATATAAAGCAAATTACAAACAATATAAATACTTAAAACTTAATGGCCCAAATGGCTCTTTAAATTTATACATTGTTAATCAGTAACATTTAATCAAAAAACACTATCAAATCAATTTAATTAAAATTAATAAACAAACACTATTCAAAAATCAATTGTAATATTAACCCAACATAACGGTGAACTTTTATCCTACATCTAATATGTTTAAACTTAATTCTAAACAAATTCAATCAAAAGTTTTAGGTTATACTAATACAATGCTATGACAGTATTCCCAGCCTAAACGTTTAACCTTATCTCTAATATCCACAAAAATATGCCTAAATCTAATTTATGCCTGCGAGCCCTGCAAGGTAATTCATCATTACATCTTTCACAAAAATAGTTATTGTTTTTTTTTATTTACCTTTACATATCGTTAGGGTTGAATCTTTCACCAGCCCATTTGAAAAATTCTAAGGTCGGGTCCAGCTTCATCTGCTTTGCCCGTTTTAGAAAAATATATTTTGCAAAGTAGCCAGGGAAGTCTGTTTTCCTAGCTCCAAAGCTCGGAAGCGACCGTTCCAGATATGAGCACTGCCTCTCTATTGTATTTGTATGCGCACCACTCTTGTGGTCAACAAAATTCAGTGAGTGGCTCACTTCCAAATGGCTGAGCCCTTCGTTGTCGAGCAATCGTAGCCCTGTAAGCAATAATATGGAGAATAGCTTTCTCTCTGCAAAAAGGAATGAGTAAATTGTTCGAAATTGTTTTTTTTTCATAGCTTTCACATGCGCCAATTGCTCGGAAGTCTATGCTGTGTACATTATGCATGCTAATTTGTAGTTGGCGGAAATATGCAATGAAAATTTTATGCTTCTTGTTAGGTTAGCATAATATAGTTTGTGGTGGGTCGGGCTTACTATGGGATTATGTAGCTTTTAAGGTACATGCATTTAATCGTTATTTGATTGGTTCAAATTGTCTATTGTACACTCGTGTAATCATATGAGATAGTACAAAGGGAAATTTATTTGAGTTATACCGCTCTGTCTTCTAATTATGTGTAAATAGCGGCAGATTAGTGATAAATCGAAGACTACGTGTTATTTTGATGTTTTTTTTATTAAATATAAAAACGCTGGGTGTGCTATAATGAATATTATTGATCATTACCTGAAATAAAATTTGAAGGAAAGATCTTAAGCTTGAAAGTTATGATATAAACTTTGAATGGTTTCAGCAATCTGTTAAGTTAAAAATATCTTGCGAGAAAGAGTATTCTAAAAGGTGGTCGAAACAAAACTATCACTACATATATGTTGGGCATGGGAGCATATAGTTTCGGCCTTCATTTAAGACCCTATATGTTCCGTGGAATTTTTCCCTAGTGAGTGTCTGTTTGATTTAGCGTAACGCTGTCCCAGACTTTGCTGGAAGACAGTACAGTGCGGAACGAGGTCACTTCATTCGTCGTTTGTTAAAATTGTTGATGTCGATTTCAAGGATCCGTGTAAAGTGGAAGGGTGGGAAATGGGTGGTCTATTAAGCAGAAATACTGCATTAAAAATATCTTGCGAGGAAGAGTATTATAAAAAATCGTCGAAACATAACTATCACTATATGTCAGGTATGGGAGCATATAGTTTCGGCCTTCATTTAGGGCCCCATATGTTCCGTCGTATTTCTCCCTAGTGGGTGTCTGTTTTGTTTAGCGTAACGCTGTCCTACACTTTGCTGGAAGGCAGGAAAGTGCCGTACGAGGCCACTACATTAGCTGTTCATTAAGATTGCTGATCTCGATCTCGAGGATACGTGTAAAGTGGAAGGGTGGGAAATGGGTTGGTTTTTGAATTTTTTTGCGTTATGCACAGGGGTTTCATTGGTGAATTATTTAGTAGTTAGCAGTTTCATAGAATGAAATGATTGAGTGGAAAAACATAGTGGCTTGTTTAAAATGTGTTTGCGTGGTAGCGTGTCTGCAAACCAGCAAACAGCTCAGAGGCTACGACTAGATGGTAAATCGGTGTCTATTTTGCTGATATGCATACGACGTAATACTAAATGTGGCATGTCTGCCGACAGTTCAAGTCGAGCGGCTCAGAGCCTATTATGAGTTTCTGTTGTACCCTTTAACTAATAATAGCGTGCCCACGGGTCAAATGCTATTTTCGGTTTCTTTACCGACTTGTAACTAAAAATAGCGTGTCCACCGACAGCTTCGGTCGACGGCTCAGAGGCTATTATAATCATGTAACTTAGACATCAGAATAGCGTTTCTGCTGATGGTTATTTTTTTTGCTTAGACTAAAGCTATCTTTTTTTTGCTTAGACTAAAGGCGGAGTGGATGCTGACAGTTTTGTTTTGAAGGGACCACATTTGTGGCTACCAGCAGTAGGTTTTTGGACCAATCCACTTCTTAATTTTTCCCATCAATTAATAAAATCTCGCCGGGATTAATTGGCTGCCACTAGTTTCCATTTTATTACTGCTATTAAATTGCAAATTGGGGGCTGAACTCATATTTCGCCATTCGCGGAGAAAAACGGGACTTGAAAGAGATAATTGGCTTTAGGTAAATTTGTTTGCGTTGAGTTGGCCTATGTTGTAATGGGTTATAATAATTAAAAGTCGTTTGTTTCACAGTTCCTACACTTGAGTTATTTCATGGAAAGTTGAAATTATTTTAGTTCATTAATTTAATTAGTCAAATGCATATTTTTGTATGTCATCAATTTATGAAACATAAGCGTATAGTGACTAGAGATTGTACCAATAGCTTCATTTCATTAAACGTTCTCAGGAAATTATTCGAATGCTAGTTCAATTTAAAAGATAAGAAGAATATTCATGTGGGTGGGCTTTATTGTTATTATTGTTGTTTCAGTTGTTTGAGCGATAAAAGATGTTATGTTGAAATAACGAAGGATACGCGTTTGTCTACTCACTATTTATGTTTTCATTATGCTTGCTTTTGTTTACTGTTTACTTGTACTGTTTATTGTTTTGCATGATAGTCAACTGAAACTTTATATCTTTGATAAGTTGTATGTACGTTAAATTATGTTTGAATCGTTAAGAATTTTATTTAAATTATTTTGAAATGGGCAAGGTTCAATTTTGGAATATTATTGAATTTCTCTGCATAAATTATTGGATATGCATATTATATTTTTGCTATTTAGATTATCAATGTGATTGATTTTTTAAATTTGAGAATACTGATCAAGTTTCATTGACAGTGAAGGTAGCAGTGGTATCATACAGGAACTATGTGGTTTCAGATATTGGCTGGGTGGAAAGATTTACAGCTCATTAAATTTTGCTGCACAATCCACTACATTGTGGTATTTGCAAAACCGATATCCCACCGGCTGCGCCAATTTTGTTGCACAATACACGTACACTCAATGTATACTGGCTCGAGCTGGGAGCTTGATATGATGTATATCCTCTATACACATATCAAGACTCCCGGGAAGAGAAAGATATCCCTGTATACCACTTACCTGCTATTTCATACTTTTCAACCAGATTAGTAAAATTTAATGACTTAATTCTTATTTTGTTTTTTGTTCTGTTAGGCACTTACACGTTGAGTTGGCTATATAATATTACTACGATATTTCACTAATGAATTCTTCTAATGATTAATTTATTACAGAGACAATTAATGAGGTTTTATGTTTGCATACGCATATAGTTGGAGTATTAATGGAGCTGTAAAGTTTCTATAATTTATATTTACTTTAATTATAATTGTTAGTCATTCATGGGGAAAAAGAAATTCGAAAAAACCAATCAATTGAGACTTCAACTGCAGGCCCCGGGCGTAATTCCCTTAGGACCCTAATACTCGGGCTGATGCCTTGAGTATGTAGGGGAGTAACTGCCTTGGAGAGCTTATACTTGGGCGGATGCCTTGAGTATGCAGTTGAACGTATTCTTAATTCGCTTATCCCGGGCTAAGTGCCTTGGGATGGAATAAGCTCGGGTGCACGCCTTGAGCCAGCGAATGGGGAAACACTTCTCGATTTTCTTGCTTTTATAATTTTCTTTTACAGCATAATAATGCTGACTTAACTGCCTACCAACTAAAATAATGAAAACAATTTAAAACAGTCAATGATCAAAGTTCAAAATTTAATGTTTTTAATGCCAGCTCTTTGTGACTGGTTCGACCACAAAGCTCAAGCTTTCGCTCGATTTGCCTCATTGCATATGCGTGTAACCAATTTACTCCACTGAGGCAGTACGTTCGATTGCGAAGTCTTGTGCGTATATGTTCAATATTTAATACGAGTCTGGATACATACCCACTTCTGCTAATGCATGATTCGACGCCACACCCACAGATGCTTTGATTACAGGTTTCGCATATGTTGCCCTTCAAAGTACACAGAGAGGAACGACGGGACGTAGGACGGGTAATAATTGCACTGCGGCTCCCGCAACAGATATATAATGCTTCCAATCCATCTCAGTCTTTCTGTACAAACCAATACATGCACGAACATATTTCCTTTCGAAAACTCTTAATTTTTTCATAGTACTAGCACTCTGGTTGTACCAGATCTGACGTTCATATGCCAAAACTGGTCTGACCAGGGTCTTGTAACAGATATTTTTGATGTTTTGATCAAAGGAAAGAGTCATCATAGGGTCATGACTACTTTTTGTGCTTTACCGAGCATGATTTTGACATGTTCAGTATAGTGCAGTTACTGATCAAAATGAACACCGAGGTATCGAACACAGGATTTATGTGGAATCCGTTCAGAACTACCCTCGCCAGCCATAATCTGAAAATCTTTCCTATGACGTTTCAGGTCTTGACTTACCCTGCAGCGTTGTCCGAAACAAAATTGTTTCTCAGTTCTGCGCATTGATTTCCATTCTCCAATTGTCAGTGTACAGCTGCACATCATTGAACATTTTTTGAAGATTGTTTGATAGACGAATTGTGATACTTATCACTTAGCTTTTTAATTCGTTACGAATCGTACGTAAAACGAACACAAAAACTTCTTCTTCTTCTTCTTAGCACTACAGTCCCTTTCGGGCCTTCGCTTCCTGCAAACAGCGCCTCCAACTGTCTCGGTCCGTTGACCGCGTCATCCAATTCCGAAATCCGAGCAGCGATGAACTGTCTTCGCCCACCGAGTCAGACGCGTTTCCTCGGTTTCCCCACTGGCTGCCGGCCTTCAGTTCTCCCAACGAATACCTTCTTGGGTATCCGTTATTCGTCCATACGATTCATGTGTCCAGCCCATTGTAGCTTCTGCAGTCTTACAATCCTTGAGACCTCCGGTTCGTCAAAAATTTCATATAGCTCATGGTTGTATCGAATTCGCCATTGGTCCCCGTCTAGCTTCGCTCCGATTATTCGCCTCAGGACCCGCCGCTCAAAGGCGTTCAATATATTTGCGGATGCTTGGGTTCAGGTCCATGTTTCACACCCATAGCATAACACAGGTCTTATCACAGATTTGTATACTTGGAGCTTTGTTTTCCTGTGTATGCAGCTGGTCTTCAAGATCGTCAATACTGAATAAAATATTTCATTTGCGAGCTGTATTCTTCGGCGTATTTCGTCTCTTTCATTGCCCGTTTTCGTTATTTTGGCGCCTAAATACACAAATCCGCTAACATTTTCGATACTGTATTCGCCAAGTGTGATATTTTGTGCATTTGGGGTATTTTTCCTCGACTGCGGCATGAGCTTTGATTTATTTTCGTTGATTTGTAACCCTACTAGATTTGCTTCGCTGTCGAGTTTCAGGAAGAGTTCTTTGGCAATTGTTAGTGACCGTGACAGAATGTTGATGTCGTCCGCATAGGCCACTACTTGGCTCAACTTGTATAGTAATGTACCTCACGTATCGACAGGTAGCTTCCGTATAACATACTCCAGAGCCAAATTGAATAACAATGGGGCCAGCCCATCTCCCTGCTTTCGTCCGATATTTGTGTCAAAGGAATCGGTGAGTTGGTTATTGATGTGGACTTGGGAGGTTGTCGACGTCACTGTGATTTTGGCAAGACGGACTAATTTGGCTGGGATGCCAAAATCAAGCATTATTTTGTACAGTACGTTACGATCAAAACTGTCGTATGCTTGCTTGAAGTCAACGAAAATTTGGTGTACGTCTATGTTGAACTCCCAGCATTTTTCAAGTACCTGCTTGACTGTGAACAGTTGGTCTGTTGTTGATCTACCTGCCATAAAACCACCTTGATACTCCCCGATAATACTGTCGGCGTATGATCCGATTTTATTTTCCAAGATTTTAGAAATTATTTTATACGCCGTACAAAGTAGTGATATGCCT
This sequence comes from Odontomyia ornata, assembly GCA_963969285.1. Classification (NCBI taxonomy): domain Eukaryota; kingdom Metazoa; phylum Arthropoda; class Insecta; order Diptera; family Stratiomyidae; genus Odontomyia; species Odontomyia ornata. Next base: position 234,056,594 of record OZ017740.1, on the reverse strand, counting down.
CTATAATTGTCGCACTGTAGCTTGTCACCTTTTTTGTGGATAGGGAATATAATTGATTGGCTCCACTCTTTCGGCATATGTTCTTTTTACCAAATGTTCTGGATGACTTTGTGAATAGCTTGATGAACACTACTGCCACCATATTTGATGAGCTCCCCTGGAATCTCATCAATGCCCGGCGCTTTATTATTCTTTTGGGCTTTGATGATGAAACAAACTTCATCCAGAGTTGGTGGGGCCAATGGAAGCTCTACGCTATAGGCTCCGATGTTCTGGAGCTGTGTGGAGGATTAAGGAGATTCTTGAAATATGATGCCCATCTTTCCTTAATCTTGATTTCATCAGCGATGATATTACCGCTGTCATCACGACAGAGCGTGGTTTTGGGCTGATAACCACGTTCCAGGCTTTGTATGCTTGTCTTGTGTTATTGCTCGCTAAACTTACATCGATACTTCTCAATTGGTTGTCATAGTATTTTCTTTTCTTAGTCCCAATTATCTTATTCGCTACTCTTCTGAGATTTTCATAGTGTTCTCTCTTCGCCATGGTTTTCCTACCTACGTATTCTTTGTATGCCTGATTCTTTTTATCTAACGCATTCTGGCACTCATCATCGAATCAATCATTCCTCACGCGCCGGGCTTCATGTCTGATCGTCTGTTCTGCCACCGCTCTGATAGCCGCTTTCACTTCTCTCCAAAGCGTCTGATAAGATGGAAGCCAGCTGGATGTCGAGGGTTCCCGTAAAATTTTCGGCCACAAACACCGTTTGGAGCCTTTTGATGTCAAATTTTTGTAGCGGGCTGGTCTTCGCTGAATATGCCTTTGACATACGATATCGATAGTTTAATTTGATCAAGTAATGATCTGAGTTACAATTGGCTCCTCGGTATGTACGGACGTCAAGTACGCTCGAGGCCTAACGTCGTTGGATCACAACATGATCGATCTGGTTTTGTGTGTTGCCATCCGGTGATACCCAGATCATTTTATTAATGCGTCAATGTGGGAAGCAAGTCGAACGTATGACTAGATTTCTGCTACGTGCAAAGTTAATCAGGCGCTGGCCGTTGTCATTTGTTTCATCGTGGAGGCTATATCCTCCAGTCGTTTCCCGATGAGATAGCTCATTGCCAACCTTAGCGTTAAAATCACCCAGAATTATTTTTGTGTTGTTCGTGGGCAATGAGTCGACCAGTCTTTTCAGGTGATTGTAAAACGATTCCTTCGTTTCTTTGTCTTTTTTCTCGGTCGGGCGTGAACATTAACCAGCTAGATTTTAAAGAATTTCACTTTTTTACGGATAGCACACAACCGTTCATTGACTGCCTCAAAATCAAAACACAAAAACTTATTGGATTATATAAATACTGTCCATATTGTCAGTCGTGTAGTAAGAAAAAAAAAAGCGTGGCACTCTAGGATAGTCCAGTGGGAACTTTAGCTTCTTTGTGCAAATGACTATGTAAAGATTAAAAAGTTGTATATGTTTAAATGCAGAGAATATTCAGGAGTTAATGTGACAAATTCTTAACTCTAGGATGCATATAATATGATAAAATACACATGAAAAATTAAAAATATATGCATCTTAGATTTTTGGATTTGTCACATTAATTCCTGAATTTTATAGCGATTAAAATTAAATCAAACGCTTTTGATTTTGTCTTTGACCTCGGAGTACATATTTATTCAATCAGTAATTATTTTTATTATTTACTTGCGTCGAACTTTTTTATTGGTTTTATCACTATGGAAAAAATATAAGAAATGCAATGAGTACTACCTTAGGCTTGAAGAATTTTCCAGTTCGAATCTTTTGAGCTTCCTTTCTCTAATTTTCATATAGGTCTCGATAGCATTCATAAGCTCCACTAATTTTGTTATTAACGTTAAGACTTCCGTCAAAATTTATATCACTTGGTTCAAAAAATTGCATTCCATCTTCTAAATATTTTGTTGAAAGCTTCTTTTACATTCTTGCAACAAGCGATCCTTGTGATTGTATTGATTCCTTCTGTACCTGTGTAATTCAATGGGATCCTCATTGGTTGGCTAAATCGGCAGTAGTTTCTGCAATTTCATCCATTTGAATAATCCATGGATGAAGAAGAATCATGATGCTGCTGCAATATTTGTTATGCCTAACAAGATTGTTTAACCTGCCTGTAGAATATTTTTCCTAAGCCCAAACTAACTAAATGAGTTTCACTCGCTTCTTCAAGTGCCAACACACTACTGACTATTGTAGTGAATAATGATTGTTCATATGTCCGTGAAGGACTGCAGCGATGGTCTGCTGCCTCGGCAGAGGAAGATGGAGGTATCTGCCGAGAATGTCCTCGTCCGGAGACGCGTGAATGCGCTGGCAGGCTAGCATTGCGGTGTCGACGGGCGGGTTCGTTTCCCCGGCACGAGGACTCACTACAAAACAATTTCGCATTCACGAATTTGTCGATAGCTCACGAGGCGACTGAAGTCGCAAAAACTGTAGATAACCTCACCGAAGGAGATGTACTTGTTACAAGAACAAGTGAAACCTGAGAAGAAAGGCGAACTTGGGGTGGCCTCGTCGTTACCCAACGAAGTTCATGGCCCACAAATGAAAGAGGGGCAACCGGGTGGTGGTGGAGCCCCTTCATACCCACCCAACCGGAATAAATCCAAAGATAGCTTGTTGAAGTGGCCAGGTATTCCTCTTCTGAGTGGAAAACTCATACAACTTGAATTGTATGAACCTTCCCATCAGAAGGGGAGTACCCCGGTGACCAATTTATGACATAGAATTATACAATTGGATTGCATAAATCTATGCCATAAAAAAGCACTCTGCTTGGGCCACTCAACCCATAACGTCACCTGAAACAGAAAAAGGAATTAGCTTGTACCCGGTGGCTGGCTCATCTTTTAAGGTGGAAACCTGTCACCGTACCGGGTCCTATACCCGGTTAGAAGTCGAGGAAAGGAAAGACCATCGGGTACGGTATTAATACATTCTTTTATTTAAGCTATCCAAATTTAATACGTTTTCAATTAGCACTGATATAGATAAGAGCTTAGAGGAAAGATTAAGACGTTTTTCTTTCAATTATTGATTTTTATCATCAATTATTTTATGAAGCAATAAATTATAAAGAAATTGAAGAGGAATCCCTTGCAAGCATGACTATTTAAATTTATTTGATATGAATCAATGAGTATCGGCAATAAGTTAAATATACATAAATAAAAAGGAAAAAGCTATCAAAAACACGAAAATACGTGTTATTTGTTTGACCATCATTTTGCTTTCATTGCATTTTGTATTTAAAAATATTTTAATAATATATAAAACAAATCAAAGGCACTTACCTGCACGGTCCTCCGAGCGCTCGATGGGTGCAGGCTGTAAGCGGTTGAATTTCTTTTCTTTTGATTGAAGATATCTTTAGTTAATAAGGGATTATCGATCCATTCAATTGAAACACTAATTACATATAAAACATTCATATTATAGAACGGTGCATTGCATCACGTGGGGAAATTCACAATTTTTTTAATTAATAAAAATATTTGTTCAAAACATTCATGAATCCAGGGAGAAGCACCAATGAATCATTGTAAGAATTTAAATATAACACTTCAATTTTAATTTTTGGCAATCCTCATTGAAAAATTTCACTAACGCCAATTTCTCACTATGTATTGGTGAAATGCAGTTTAACACCACTAAAACAATTTGTTGGAGTATATATCGAAGGCATTCGGCCGCACTTGCTCCAAATTTCCGTTCAACGGCTGTGATCATAATACTGTCACGAAAATGTTGATGCAGTCTATCGAAATTCACTCTCCTTGACGACAATGCTGGCTTGATCCCGTTGCTCCGCCCTTCCCCGTTTTGCAACTGTTGTATCAATTCACAGTTAGTACATGCTAAACAAATCTGTCGATAGAAATAGCACTTGCGGACTCAAATGCGCGAATATCGATCAGATGCCGAGTTTGAAATAAATCCCCTTGACGACAATGTTGTCTTGATTTGTAAATATCACAGCGAACTCGATTCCAGTTTATTTTTGGCACACAATTTTGTTACACACACAGGTGTTCTAACGAACGGCGCGTCTTCGTTCCCCGTTATGTGTGACTTTTCTTCTCAAATCACCCCAACAGCGATCAGAACATTCAAACCGAATCCCTGCTAGGATTTTTCATTTCCGCGAAAAGCATCAGGGACTATCACTCTAGTTCAGAAAAACGCGCCACGATCAGCCCAGCCACCTCACTCGCTTGTTCAATTCCGAATCTCCTAACGCTGTTGGCGTTCCGACGACATTTTCCGCGATTCCTTCACCAGAGCTTGAGCTTGTTGACGTCACACTCGAAATCACGACACTTTCATTTTTGGATCCCGTTGATTCGAAAAGAGCTCAATAGGCCACAAATCGGTAGGACGGCTCGCGTTTTTCCTACTTTAGATTTTACTATTTCCACTCGACACTAAAATTTCCAGAAAACCAAAATAAAAGCCAATAAAAGTAGATGCACACTTTTGACGATCACAAAACGAAAATCATGGATTCCTTGATATCTTTATGTAATTCCTTCACTGAATCAGGTCCATTTCCGTTTAACACACCACGCAAGTCTCATTGCCCGGCACACTGCCTTTAACTCCATGCAATCTCTTCTTTTTCAGTCGCGACGCAAGAGTCAATCGCTTCTGCACGCCATGGAAAGTTCGAATCCCTCTTTCTTCTTTCCCTTCGTCTTGCGTCCCAATGCTCCAATTCAAACTCCCTGACTTGCAATTAGCGTTAATCTCGCGGAAACTAGTCGAATCGGGACAAATTAGAACGCAATTTTTCACGAGACTCCTCGCTCGAACGAGGAAACGTTTTCGCTCTTTCCTTCACCTCGCCCTTCGCCGCGCCAACCGACTCGCGACGGCACTGCACACCTACACGACCAACAATCGCCGAGCACTATACCAGTGTGAGTGCACGGGGCGCATTATCGACGCGATGCGTTATCACATATAGAACACAAGTGCAATCTAATGTCAATACGCCGGCCAACGGATACCACCACTACACGATTCGTGACCATTAGAGCCGGCATGCGGTGCATCAATGCAACAATGGCAAGATAAGTGAGTTGATATCGTCTGGAGCGTGAGAAATTCGGGTGGATGTATGCAGATTTGGTGAATCATATTTGGTTTTTCGTGAATTTAGCTGTACCATGGATAGAAATCAAATTAAAGCAGTACCAAAGTACCTGGCGGCGTTCGATTTTGATCACACCATTGTAGATGACAACACGGACAACGTAGTTGCTTCCCTCATAGACCGCAGTAAGATCCCACAGAGTGGGCGCGATCTAGTAGATTCTAAGGGATGGACAGCATTCATGCAGGCTGTGTTTGAAATTCTCCGCAAAGCGGACATCAAGCCGGCTCGTATCAAGAAGACTGTTGTAGCAATAAGTGAAAACGTTGGGATGGTGAAATGCCTGAAAACACTGCACGCAAACAATTTCGACATAATCATCATAAGTGATTCCAACTCGGAATTTATTCGGGATTGGAACGATGCACATGACTTGACCGCAACATTTTACAAATTTTCACGAATCCTGCGCACTTTGACGAGCATGAATTGCTGATAGTGAAACCGTTCGAGCATCAAACCGAATGCAAAATTAGTGCCATAAATATGTGCAAAGGCAGAATATTAACGAATTTTATAGCGCGACGTCGCGATGCTGATAACGTATTGTACGATAGCGTTTTTTTATGTGGGTGACGGAGCCAACGAAATATGTCCCGCATTAAGATTATCTAGTGAAGATTATGCATGCATGCGTAAAGATTATTGTATGGATAAAAAGATCAATAAGATCGCCGCTGAAAATAATTTGGTACTCAAAGCGAAAACAATACGATGGGTGAATGGAGTCGAACTCTTAGGTGAAATTTTAAGTAAAAATAAAATAGTGCAAGTGTTACGATGGCGAAGGTGACTGAATCGTTACCCATTGTTGAATTGAGCTTGTGCTGTGTGCCTGTGGCAGCGCTGCCTTTCAGAGCCCTACTCCTCGATTACTACAGATCAGCTAATTTTCTCGCGATCCCAAGGCAATGCGGATTGCGAAAAAGGAGCTGAAGGATCTTTCTGTGTATCATGGGTTGGCTTCGGCGTCGGGACTAGAGATGACGGACAAACAGACGTGACTAATTATCTATCGACACAGGTCTTTCGCGTGGTATATCCCTACTTCTTTTCCCGATGGATCCGTTATCAGGTAACGGTTAGGTCCCATTACCTGTTTTATGCGGCTTTTCAAGAATCGCCTGTCCAGCTTGGCGTTGTAATGCCCCGCGGCGTCACTTTGGCGAAAATTTCGCCGGAACACTTCATCTCCTTCTTTGAAATTAGCAGATCGTGACCGGAGATTGTACTGCGCTTTATTTGCACTTCCTGCGGCCTTAATCTTCCGTCCGATTTGTTGGCGGAGGTCTCCTAAACGTTCGTGGGGCTCCAGCGCAACGACGGGGTCTCCCAAACACTTTAATTGCCGTAACAGCCGGTATGATTTACCGTGGCAAATCATGTGCTGTCCAAAGGCGGCAAAGTAAGGGGCGACACCGGTGACGGAATGACACGAGGATCGCAGGGCGCATGTGATGGCAGACAATCGCCGATCCCAATCCTTTTGAGATGGGTGGACGTAAGAACGGATCGCGGCCAATAGGGTGCGGTTCAACCGTTCTGATGCGTTGGACTGAGGAGAGTATATGGGCGTCAGTTGGTGTTCAACGCCATACTGCTCAAGTAGGCTCTTAAACTGCCGAGACCGGAACTGTACTCCATTGTCTGAGTTTACACTCTCTGGAACCCCGAACACATGGAATACCCGGTTCTCTAAGAATTTCACGATCGATGGGGTTGTGAATTTACGGATAGGTTCCACCAGTGGGAACTTTGAAAGCTGGTCTAGAACGACTATAGCTCCGATGTGTCCCATGGAAGACCGAGGATATGGACCGAGTAGATCGATGTATAGACGCTGGAATACGCGTTCTGGGACGTTGAGTTGACCCATAGGAGGTCGAAGAGGCTGGTTGGGCACTTTGGTGCCTTTACAGGTCTCACAGGCGCTCACGTAGTCTTTGACCTGGGATGCCATTTTAGGCCAAAAGAAGTATTTCTTGAGTCGCCGTAATGTTCGACCGTAACCTTGGTCATGTGCGCGGAAGATCAGATGTTGTGTCATTTCCTCCGGTACCCAGAGTTTCCAAGACTCTTCTTCCTGCAATGGATCACCAGTGGCGTATTCATTTCGTCTATACACGTAGCCGTCTATTACCTTCAAATCAGGCAGCTGTGTTTGTTGGGTCGCTATGGTTTGCCTCAACTCTTTGTAGCTGTCTGATTCGAAATGTGGGCTGTCCAAATCTATCTCGATGGGGTCCTCGTCATTTATTGTCAATTCGGCTCCCTCTGGGGAAAACATCCGTGAGAGAGTGTCGGGTACGATGTTCTGGGTTCCCTTCCGATGTTTGATGGAGAACTTGAACCCTTGCAGTTTAAGAGCCCATCTGGCTAGGCGTCCATTTAAATCTGCCTGGTTCATCAACCATTGTAGTGACGCGTGGTCCGTGATGATCTCGAATTGGTGGCCCTCGATATAAGCTCGGAATTTCTTCACAGCCATTACCGCTGCCAAACATTCTTGCTCGGAAACAGTATAGTTTCTTTGGGCCAAATTCAGCTTATTGGACATGAAGGCGATGGGAGCTTCCACTCCTTCGTCGGTCAATTGCACCAGCACGGCTCCTACTCCATGTTGACTTGCGTCACAATGAATGGAGAAGGGCTTCGTGAAGTCGGGGCTGTGCAAGACAGGAGCTGACGTGAGGGCTTGTTTTAGCTCTTCAAATGCGACTTTTCCGCAACATGTCTGACAGGGGCGCTGAAACTGTTGCATAGTTCCGAACAAACCTTCGCTACCAACCGCACACACCAAGGAAACGTCGTAGCTGGTTCACAGTTTTTGGTAAGGGGAACTCATCAATCGCACGAGTTTTGTCTGGATCCGTTTTGATAGTGCCATGTCCTATGACATGTCCTAGGTATCGAACTTCTTTCATGACAAACTTACTTTTCTGTACGTTGATGGTGAGTCCCGCCTTACTGATGTGCAGGGCTACTTCTTGTAGAACTAGGAGGTGTTGATCGAACGTTTCCGTGATGAGTAACAGATCATCAAGGCACACGAACACTTGGTGTTTCAGGTGAGGTGAGATGACCTTGTCCATCAACCGAGTCATTGTTTGCGGTGCGTTACACAGGCCAAAGGGCATTGTGACGAACTGATATAATGGTCGTCCAGGCACTGTGAAGGCGATCTTGTCCATCGACCCCTCATCGAGTGGAATTTGCCAGAAGGCGTCTTTTAGGTCGAGACTGGTGATATAATTGGCTTTCGGCAGTCTCTCTAGTATTCCATCGATGAGTGGAAGAGGGTACGCGTCCTTGATGGTAGCCGCGTTTACCTTACGGGCATCAAGACAGAGGCGGACTTTACCTGGCTTCACCACCAAGGTTACCGGTGATGACCAGGCACTTTGGGACTCCTCTGTGACCCCCAACTCGAGCATCCTATCTAGCTCCGCATACACCAATTTCTCCATGGCCGGTGAGATGGCGTAGTGTCTCTGTTTAATCGGTTTACTATCGCCAACGTCGATGGCGTGTGAGACTAGGGTGGTGCGGCCAAGGCCTTGGGTAGCGTAAGATGGGAAAGCAGCGATGGATGCTTCCAGGCGTTGTCGTTGGTTAGTCGTCAGGTCATGGCTATCGGGACTAGAAGTGATTTCGTTGACATTTCTGGTTTTTAAAGACAAATCTGTGAATAAATCTGAGGCCAGTCCAAAGCGAAGGACGAAATCGACGCCAAGGTACACATTCTGAGTCAAAGACGGAATAATGTAGAAAGTAATATCCTTCGTCTGACCCCTGAACGTCACGGGTGTGGTTAGTTTACCTCGGATAGGGTGTTTGGTACCATCAGCTGTACTGATTCCAGTGCGCCAGGATTTAATCAAGTTCGGATAGTCTTGGAGCACCTTCGAGCCAAAGCTCGAGGCAAGGCAACTGATACTGGCACCCGTGTCGATCATTGCAAACACGGTCTCGCCCAACACTTTAATTGGATGATAAGGTCTGATCTCATTCTCAGCAACCTCCGAGATGTTACAAGAGTTTAAGGTTTGACGGCAGATGCGCACTCTCTTGCGGAAATTCCGCCAGCGACGGGTTGACCATTTTCTCGTGCGCGGGCGGGAAGTGACTACTTCGGAAGCAAATATTCGCTCTCGAGCCACCCGATATTCCTGCAGTCTAACATGATAAGGTTTTAGAGTGCGTGTTTTAGGCTGCCGTGGTTCTCCTGGCAGTGACTGCGATGGTCGCTTCAATATTGTCGTTGGCGAGGTCTCCGGAAGAGAGTGAACATCCGCAGTCGTAGTGGTCATGGCTGGTGGGTTAACGTCAGGTTTATTGGGGTGAGCAGCTGGCTGAGGAGCTACTGCTGGGGCTTCAAGTACCGCTGAGGTGGTCGGGTACTCTTTTGGCCGTTTTTTCGCGCGGCACATTCAGAACAGTCCGGGAAGTAAGTGTCCGGCTTGCCGCAACCGTAGCAGAAAACCTTACGCTCTGCTCGGCATGAAATTAACCGGTGTCCGGTTTGATGGCAATTCCAGCAGGTCGTAAGACTTCCCACTGCGGCTACAGCAAGCTGGTCTGGGCCCAAATCTTTCCCAGATTCATGGTGGTATAATCTGGGGCCAATTCCGCGATTTCTCGTCGAGGACCCGTCCTGGCTAGTAAGTATGGCTGGTCCCGTAGATCTTCCTCAAACCCTTCTAGGCGACGCACAGTTCTCAGCAGTGCCTCCATACTCTGTGGATCGGAGTTCACGATATGGCGACGAATCTCCGGCCTTAGATTGCGCTTTAGCAGGCGCAGTATTTGGGTAGAAGACAACGGCTCTGACAACTGGTCATTCAGCCGAAGAATATCGGCCCGATATTGATGGAAGGACTCGTCCGGACGCTGCCATCTAGCATTCATCTTGTCCAGTACTAATTCGTCCATGTCGACCGTAGGATACTCCATGCGGAGTACCTCCTTCAACCGTGACCAGCGTATTGATGGTGGGGCTGAATGTATTCGCCAATATGTCTCAAGTGCTGCTCCCCTAAGCAGCATTGGCAAGTATCCTGCGAGCGCCGCGCGGTCTCCTGCTAGCATCTGCTCAATCAGCGACTCCACCCAACTAATGAAGACTTCCACCGTTATGGTATTGGGTTCCCCACTGAAATGCAGATTCCATCCCTGGATGATGCTGGGGATCTGTGTCGGCTTCAGCCGATACATATCGTGTGGATGGAAGCGTTGGTCCGGCGGAATCACTGGAGCCTGATTTGGTGGCGGTGCTTGGCTCAATCGGGGCCGGTACACTGGAGCCAACGGATTCATTGCTGCACCTGGCCGGATTCGTTCGTGATCGCGCCGCGAGTCTACCGGAAAATCCCACGGATTTGGGTCCGAATCCCACATAGGAGGCATTCTTGGCCGAGGTGGTACTGGATTCTCCTTCTGGCTTTCCAGCGAGGCTACCCGGGTGGACAGGTCCTGCATGAGCGCCATTAGGTCTTGTAAAACTGTCGCCTCCACAGCCACAGTGGGTCTCGCCTCTTCCGCAGGCGGAACTGCTTCGGCTCGGTAGTCTTCCTCTCGTGCACTCATTGTCGTGGATGGAAGGGGTCCGCTTTTGGGCACAGTTCCACTTGCACTGGAGGACTGAGGTCGTTCTGTTGCTGGCTGAGCGGTTTCTAGAGGCTGACGACAGAGCGGGCACGTGGATGAGGTTTGCCGCAGTTGGACCAAACACAGCTGGTGTAGCCTGTGTCCGCACTGCAACCTCTGACTGGTGAGTTCATCCATGTCCTCGTGACATATGGAGCACAAGAGCGCTGGTCCGGCATCCAACCTCAACTTTCTCCTCTCGGGCGTGCATTTGGTGGGCATTCTAAATAAAATTTGTTTTTCTAATTAAATACCTAAATAAATATATATAAATAATGAAGAAAAGGTGAGAAGAGTTACTACGAACTATAAAATTCTTATGTGGCCGTCAGTGGCGAACTATATCAGAACCTCACAAAAAAAAAACCCAAAGGTATGAAAAGATTTAATAATTTACGTTATAACAAAAAATACTCGGTCTTTCTTTTCCGTCCTGTAATGATTTAAACCTTTTAGGTTCGAACGCGGAACCGACCTCTCATCGGTTCTAGACGTTAAGTCTGAGTAGTGCCAACGGATGGTACCAACAGGTCAACCAATCCGTGCACCGTAACCCATTCACGCGGTGGCTGCTTGTCGGCCAGCTAGTTCGGAGAGGATTTCGGACGCGGGTCTCCGAATGGGTTACGCTCAATTACAATATTTTTCAGCCACCTGAACATGCCCGTTTTCCAAACGCGTTGCAAAACAAAACCATACGGAGAAGAAACCTACTTTACGTTACTCCGTATTTCTTCTTATAACCAGACAAGAATACAAAATCTAATTTTTATTTCGCGTTCCTGAAGTTTCGACGCGGTACCGAAAAGTATGCTACTCTAAATTAACACGACGAAGACTACTCTAATAAAATGTCAAAACTACAAAGGTACCGCGTACCGCGCGCGACGCGAAACCGACCTCAGCGGATTTGGCGAAACCCTACCCTCGCGACGGCATACCTACCCTGCACTCTCTCTTCCCACTGAAAAAGAAGAACTGCTGAAAAGGAAAGTCGTGGTTATTTATTCGCAATTCATTTTATTACCTCCTTTTTTATTTATTTTTTTTTCACGTTAATAACGTTTTGTAATTTTCATATTTTGCGTTATTTGTATATACATAATAGTTCTGTATAATTTTAAGAAACTAGTCGTTAATATTCGACGAAATAAGGTAACATCCTAAATGAAATACACTTAATTTACATTTTACATGCTTTTCATTCAGTTGGAAATTTTGATCCATCTGATTAATAAGTAACAAACTTCTTTCCATTAAGCAGCATATCAATATTGACTTTGCCATTCAGAAACTGAATATAACGAAACATTTACTCATATCCAAGAAAATGAAAGTTATCCTCGAATTCAAATTTACCGTACGTACAGCAAAAGTTCAAATTGGAGAAGAAGGAATATTTCTCATCTGTGATTTCTACAAAAATTGATATCTACCTAATATAGTATAAATTTGATGTTAATTCAATTTTCATTTCATCTAAATTTCTTATTTCATTGACTAGAAAGGAATTTATTGTTGCTCTTTTTCGTATTTTCTTTTTTCATATGAATTACAAATAAATTTGTATGGGAGTGTAAAATAACGAAAATATTCTAATGTCGAAAGAAGCTTTATGTAAAAAATTCTTAAATATCAGTAAAAATTATATGTAATCCTAACTTAATAGTAGGTTGATTTATGTATTGATCTAAGTGTACGCGATTAAATTGTTGACAAAATATAATGTATAATTGAGTACAGTGTATAAAAGAGCGAAATTTAAACAGAAATGCAAATAATAAATGCATGATAAACAAATCTTCTAATTGTCTGTATGAGGTTATCAATTTGTTTGTTTAGCTCCATGGTATGTCTTGATAACTTTTGATCTAAGATATAAATTTGACCATTTATGCATGTCAGCAGTGTTAAAATCTTTTCATATATTTTACACAGAGTTACAAGCGGTTGTGTGTAATTTTACATTGAAATTGTTTATTACATGAGTTTAGTTTGTTCTAAGACCATCAGTTCAAAATTGAATGTATATGAACATGTTGGCTAAGGGCGGTTAAAATGACGGTTTGTATTTTTCGTGATGAGTTGTTTAGAGCTTTGGCAGACGGTAATGAACTTACAGGAAACCGGGCTATTTCAGCTATAATTTTTTTCAACAATCGAAAAGGCAAATTTGCTTTTTTACTACATCTAGGAACTGCTACACAGGAACTGCTCACGATTCAGGCAAATCAGTGATTAATTTGTACGACATTTTCCGGGAAAATTATTCTTTATACATACAAATTATGAAAAATGTATTGAATCGAAAATAAAAGAAAAAACGTGTAGTCAATTCGGAAGACTTAGTGAATGAAAAACCCTGTTTTCAGATAAACTATTTGAATGGGAGAGGGTTGAAAGAGAAAGGTGATTGTATATGATTTGGAAACAGCGAATTGTGGACATAGAGCATGCATTTGAAGATTACATTATTTCCGGCAACGAAATCAATTCTCTCTTCACTAATTTAATGTTGCAGAGTTCATTGATAATTTCTTCATTCTATAAGCTATTGTTTTACTTTCTAAGCAAACTGACCTTAGTTTACCTATATTTTGTCACATTACTTGCGATCATATAAATATATGTATCAATTTGTTCGTTGCTACATTAGAATTCATATTTTTAATATATTTGGCCTTCGTTTTCTTTTCTTTCCTACCGCTATCAGAGTCAAAATTGTTTTGCTATTTGAACCGGGGGTAAATTATGGAGAAACTTTTGTGCGCAAAACTAGCTTCCATACGATGCGACATAACCTAATGAGACCTAGATGTATCATCTGGTGATGGAGACAGTAAGACCTGAATTATTTCAAGCTGGTGTAAATGTTGGCACCCTTATAAAGGAGGATATTGCGCGAGTAATATTTGCTGAAAACGGTCTGACCTGGTAGATAATACTTCAACTTGACCGCACATATGAGGCGATATCCGCACTTTTGTTTCAGCAGGCTCCCACTTGCAGAAAGTCGATCGTTCGCTTTGAATCTATGGTCTATATCGTCCGACTCCCATGCTAAGACCGAAAAACATCCTCCTCGATTCGGAAGCGAATGCTTAGCAGAGCCAAGGGAAAATTGCAGGACTTGGAGGAGAGCTATTCACAGAATGAATTGTATATTTGTTTTTTTTTTTTTATTTATTCTTACCTGTGAGTCAGTCACCTCCAGCGCCACTTCTTCACTGGTTACCATGTATTGGCGCTTGTGCACGTGGGGCCAAATATCCCCTTCTGGGCTAATTGCTCCAATTCCAAGGGGCATGAATCCCTAGTCACAGCAAGGGGAGACTGGTACGATGTTGTCCTACCCTATTGTAGCCCTTTCTACTGCTTCCTTCAGCATATGCGCACACGCGGTAAAGCTCACTTTCACTTACAAACGGGTCGAAAGGCGCAGCGACGTGTAAAATCACTTTACCACTCTGTAATACCGGAGCTTTCACTTGTCAAATTGACTACTTGTTTTCTCCTCGGACAAAACAGATGTGTGGAATGGAACGCCACATGGCGGCAATGTGCATCTCCATTTGTCGCCAGTGGCATAGTTTTTCGATGGCCACGGTGGAGGGGGCATTCCCAGATGGATATGTCTCGAAATGCGTCGGGGTTTTGATTAATATTCTGTTTCAAATATTTAAATCCACAGATCTAAATATTTGAAGATAAAACATATTTTCAGCGCAACGATATCCGCACGAAAGGTGAAGTAAGCTTGCATTTCGAGGTCATACCCATCTGGACGAGTGCAAGGGTTCGGGATCGGAATCACTTCGATTCCCGGGCGTAGGCGTCACATTACACATTCCCCCCCCCCCCCCCCCCAAAATCGAAGTAATTACGATCCCGCCTCCTATGTAAAAGGTCTTGGTTAGGGCCGTGGCGGGTCGAAGGTCGATTTCGAGGAATAGGCTACAACCATGTTCGTGAAGACTCGACAGTGACTATACCGTAGGGAGTCAGGTGTTATTCGGAGGTCTTCGTCCAGGCAGAGATTTAGGTAAGCCAAGGTTTTTCGTGGGAAATAGTTGCACTTCATCGTCTAAGGTCTTTTGCGTGGTAAATTCCCAGGGTTTTACCGGCCATGTCCGCGATGAGGTATCGGGTGGGGCTTATTACTTGTAGGACTCGACACTTCACGAATTTCTTGTCTAGTTTGGCATTGTAATGTCGGGTGGCATCGCTCTGTCGGAAGTTTCGACGATATATCTCGTCGCCTGCCTTGAAGCCAGAAGGATGAGATCACAAGTTGTACCGCTCCTCTCCCATCCGTCGACTTTCTTCAATCTTCTCCCGCAGTTGATCTCGCAGAAGTTGGAGCTTTTCGTGCGGTTCCAGAACCACGATTGGGTCCACTAGCGATTTCAGTTGCCGCAATAGCCGGTAAGCGCTCCCATGACAGATCATGTACTGCCCGAACAATGCGAAATACGGCGAAATGCCGGTAGTGGCGTGGTACGACGAGCGCAGCGCACTAGTGATGGCGGACAATTTGCGATCCCAGTCCTTCTGAGTCGGGTGGACATAGGCGCGAATGGCCGCTATGAGCGTACGGTTCAGTCGTTCGGATGCGTTGGCTTGTGGTGAATAGACGGCGGTTCGTTGGTGGATGATGCCGTATTTGGACATTAGGTCTCGGAACTTGCTGGAGGTGAACTGGACCCCATTGTCGGAGACAAGTTTCTCCAGAACTCCAAACATGTGAAAAACTCGGTTCTCCAAGAAGCTGATTATAGGTCCAGTGTGCATGTTACGTAGTGGTTCTATGATAGGGAATTTAGAGAGCTGGTCCAGGACCACGACAGCTCCCGTGTGACCAGAAGTAGATCGAGGGTAAGGACCGATAAGATCAATGTACAAGCGCTGGAACACACGTTCAGGGACCTCAACCTTACCCATGGGTGGCCGAAGAATGGTGTTGGGCGCTTTAGTACACTTGCATAGCTCACAAGAGGCTACGTACGCTTTTATCTGTTGTGCCATCTTAGGCCAAAAGAAACAGGTTTTCAACCACCTAAGGGTATGACCGTATCCGCCGTGCGCACTTGATGGGTGGTCATGGGCCCGTCTGATAAGATCAGTGGTTAATTCTTCGGGCACCCACAACTTCCACTGTTCTTCTTCTTGTATGGGGTCTCCGGATGCGTGTCCCATCCGCTTATAAATAAATCCATCCGTCAACCGCAGTTCAGGAAGCTGGGGCAGTTGATTCTGGATAGTGTGAATCAGTTGGGTGTAGCTGGCTGACTTGAAGGCAGGATGGTCCAGATCGATCAATTGGGGGCTGTCGTCCTGCTGGACCAACTCGGCTCCTTCAGGGGCGAACATTCTGGATAAGGTGTCGGGGACTACATGCTGGCTTCCTTTTCGGTGGCGAATTGTGAAGTCAAATGCCTGTAGTTTCAGTGCCCACCTGGCCAATCTGCCGTTGAGATCAGTCTGGCTCATTAGCCATTTCAGTGAAGCGTGGTCTGTAACGATTTCAAAGGTGTGTCCCTCCACATAGGCTCGGAAGCGTTTCACTGCCAACACCGCAGCTAGACATTCCTGCTCGGAGACCGTGTAATTTCGCTGGGCTGGGTTCAACTTGGGAGACATGAAGGCTATAGGTCTCTCCTCGCCGTCTTGTGCAACCTGGACTAAGACTGCTCCCACCCCATGTTGACTCGCGTCACAATGGATTGAGAACGGTTTGTCAAAGTCCGGGCTGTGCAGTACGGGGGCTGTAGTCAGACTCTTCTTTAGCTCTTCAAAGGCTCGCAAGCTGGGCTCCTCCCAGACGAATTTACGTCCCTTACGCAGCATGTCGGTCAAAGGAGTGGTTATGGTGGCATAGTCACGTACAAAACGCTGGTACCATCCGCATAACCCTAAGAATCGGCGTAATTGTTTGGTGGTCTTGGGTAATGGAAAAACGTCAATCGCTTGAGTCTTTTCCAGATCGGTCTTGATATGGCCATGCCCAATGATGTGACCTAAATACTTCACCTCCGTCATCACGAACTGACTCTTCCGTATGTTGATGGTTAATCTTGCCCTCCGGATGTGTAGAGCCACCTCCTGAAGCAGGTCGATGTGTTCGTCAAAGATCTCGGTTATAAGCAACAGATCGTCCAAGTAAACGAAAACTTGGTGCCGCAAATGAGGTGGTATCACCTTATCCATAAGGCACGTCATTGTTTGGGGGGCATTACACAATCCGAATGGCATGGTCACGAATTGATATAAGGGCCGACCTGGGACTGTGAAAGCTGTTTTCTCCTTTGAACCGGGGTCTAAAGGAATTTGTCAGAAGGCGTCCTTGAGGTCTAAGCTCGTGATGAAATGGGCTTTAGGCAACCGACTCAAAATGCCTTCAATCAACGGTAGAGGGTATGCGTCCTTGACTGTGACGGCGTTCAAGCGTCTGGCATCTAAGCATAACCGGACCTTGTTCGGCTTGACAACTAAGGTGACTGGGGAAGCCCACGCGCTCTGTGATTCTTCGATTACGCCTAATGCTAGCATTCGATCCACTTCGGCATATAACGATTTTTCCTTCGCCGGAGATATGGCAAAATGTCTCTGTTTTATGGGTTTAGAATCCCCCACATCTATAGTGTGGAACACCAGGGCAGTCCGCCCGAGACCTTCCTTCTCGTGCGATGGAAAAGCCGATATAGCCGAGTCAAGACGCAGTTGCTGATTTACATCCAGTGTATGTCGTAGTAAGTGAGAGGGTTGAGATTGGTCAGGAACGGTGGTGACGGACTCCAGAGTCGTACCGGAGAATAGTGCCGGGGCCAAGTTAAATTTTCGAACGAAATCCACTCCTAGATAAAGATTCTGGGTTAACTGAGGTATGATGAAAAATTCCATAGGTTTAATTACTCCTCTAAAGGTGACATCCGTCATAATTTTTCCCACTACAGAGTGACGAGTTCCGTCCACCGTGCTTAACCAGGAGGTGAAATGACGGATTTGGTCCGCGTGCATTGCCAGTACCTCCCCTGCAAAATCGGCAGATATGCAATTCACGCTGGCTCCCGTATCGACTAAGCCTGACACTCGTTGTTGCAGGAGGTGTACTGACGCATATGGCCGAACATCATCCCTCAATAATTCGTCTAATTGTATGTCCTTCAGCACCTTCCTCGACTGCCTGACTTTTCTCCAGAAGCTCCGCATCCGACGCGTGGCTCGCTTTCTTCGCGGTGGGACAGTTGTAGCCAACTCCTCATGGAAGATGCGCTGTCGAGTAGCCAAATAATTCCGCAGCCTGACATGAAAAGGTTTTACATGCCAAGGAACTTTCGCCTCGCTATCATTTCCCTGCGCGTTGGCCTCGGCGAAGGATGGCGTCGGTTGTGGAACTTCGGGAGAACTGTGTTTAGCGGTGCGAGTCAGCAGAATTGGAGTCATGTCTGGAGCTGGGTCATAGCTAGTGATGGGGTCAGGATTGGTTCGTCCGGGGTTTAGGAGTGCCGACGGGTGGTCGCGGCACTCGGTGGCAAGTTTTTTCGCCCTTTGCAATTTGCACAGTCAGGTACGTATGTGTCGGCCTTCCCGCAGCGGTGGCAGAAAAGCGTCGGCTCCGCTGGACATGCATAGAACCGATGCCCCGGTTGTCGGCAGTTCCAACAGACCGTCGGGCTTGTAATTGCTTCAAGGGAGGGTCGATCAATCAAGGCTGGGTCCTCAAGCTCCGGTGGTGCTCCGCTCCTCGGTACTGGTCCTGGATCAGCAAGCAGGTGGTCCGCTGCCATCAACTCCGCTGTGTGATGATTTCGGGGATTTGGTCCCATTATGCGAGGTTGTGGACGGAAGGTACCTCGCCGCTCATCCAAGTGTTCTTGTCTACGGGCATGGAGGCGCAATCCCTGTATGGTGTTGATGGGAAAATGCAGAAGGCTGTTCTGGAGATCCCAGCGCATATTCTCTCGGATAATTTCTACCAGTTCGTCCTCGGGCATGGTAGTTCGCAGGCGAGTGCTCAACCTCACTATGCTTGTGAAGTACTGGTCGAACGGTTCGTGAGCACCTTGTTCCCGTTTCTTTATTTGTTCCCTTAGCTCTCTCTCAGTGAAGCCATCCTCAAATCGATTGCGGAAGGCTGCACTGAAAGAGTGCCAAGTGGGAGGTGGCGTTGATTCTTTAAAGCTCCAGTACCAGTTGGCAGCGTCGCCGCCGAACAAAAGATGTGCATGCCGGAGGAAGGCCGAGGAATCACCTCCCAGGGTGCTGGATACCAACGCCTGAATCCGGAAAAGAAACCGGTCCGCCGATATCATATCGTTGAACCCTGTAAAGTTCAGGCGCCAACTCTCCATGATACGAGGCGTCGGGTCTCGAAAAGGTGTCAATGCGTTCCCGGGGGGAATCACATCCTCGATTGACCTGTTGTACTGAACTGCCTCGGGGGCTAGAGGTACCAACGGAGGTCCGGTGCTGTGTCGTGGTCTATATTCGGGAGCTCTGGGATCCATTCCCGAGTCCCTTGGAGGTGGGACCCATTGCTCGGATTGTCGGGAGGGGGGCATCGCCACACTGGGATTGGGCTCCCAGCCAAGCGGAGTTCTCACGCGGCTGGGTGGTTGGCTCATAGGGAGATTCTGGAGCTTTCCCTCCAGGTTGCCAATCCTCTCCGACATATCCCTCATCAACGCCACGAGGGTGTCAATGGAGTGGGCGGAAGGCATGGGTGTCACCTCGGACACGACACTTGCGGCCGGAACTTCACCGCCTACGGCTCCTTGCAGGTCTAAAAGTGGTTGGGACTGTTCGGCCTCTGGAACTCCTTTCGCCACTGCTCCACGCGTTGGTAGGGGCCTTCCGAGGGGGACGTCTAGGGCGGTCCGCTCGATGGGTCGCCGGCATAAGGGACACAGCTCGGACGTGAGGAGGAGCTGTTGGACACAGGCACGGTGGAATAGATGTCCACAATCCAATCGCACACTGTGTACGCCCTCCACTACGTCTTCGAAGCAGATCCCGCAGTTGGCTGGTTGGACCGTTTTGGATCTGGTCCAACGCTTATCTGGGGTCCGCTTCGTTGCCATTTTTGCTGGTTTTTTTTGGTGGCTGCTAGTATGGAAAAAAAAAATATATAAAATATACTTATTGCTACTATATACTTATTGCTACTATAAACTTATTACTAAAGTAGTGGCCGATAGTGGCGAGCTATTGATAAGATATAGCGAAAGAGAGAAAAAAAAAATTTATTTGATACATACTTTCCTTTTCAGTGGTCGACTCCTTCAACGGGAAAGGAGAGTGCGTGGTAATCTGCCGAAAAAAAGGTGCTTTTGGTCGATTCACGAAATTTAACCCCTTACCCACATACATTACAAACCGTTTCTAATCTACGTTAAATGACTCGACGAGACAAGTGGTATAGCTACCGTAACAGCTTAGTACGCGGTCAAACTCCCGACGCGTGGAAGCATTCCGGGCTCCGCAATTCCAGCATACGCCACCGAACGTTGAACCGATACCACTCGTCTATCACGCATACGAAATAATTAGAATCCTTCCGCGACATAAAGGCAAGGTAGCCTTCTATTTTCTTGAGAGTCCATGCTGATAGGTAAACCCATCAGACTGGCAGTTCCATCAAGAAAATAGAAGGGCCTTACAGGGGTTAACCTGGGACAACACATCGGAAGGATTCTGTCGCGCAAAAAAAAAAAAAATCAACCAAAGGAGAGCGGAAGCTACAACTCACGTGAAGCGACTTCTAGTGTGTATCACACAACTCCACTGCTCCTGATAGTGGGACTCGAGTACCAAAGTACCTTACATCCTCCGTAAAGGACCAACTCGTCAGAAGACGCGAATTTCTTTCCCCCTTAGGATGTTTAGGCCCCACGTTGGGCGCCATTTGTAATGATTTAAACCTTTTAGGTTCGAACGCGGAACCGACCTCTCATCGGTTCTAGACGTTAAGTCTGAGTAGTGCCAACGGATGGTACCAACAGGTCAACCAATCCGTGCACCGTAACCCATTCACGCGGTGGCTGCTTGTCGGCCAGCTAGTTCGGAGAGGATTTCGGTCGCGGGTCTCCGAATGGGTTACGCTCAATTACAATATTTTTCAGCCACCTGATCATGCCCGTTTCCCAAACGCGTTGCAAAACAAAACCATACGGAGAAGAAACCTACTTTACGTTACTCCGTATTTCTTCTTATAACCAGACAAGAATACAAAATCTAATTTTTATTTCGCGTTCCCGAAGTTTCGACGCGGTACCGAAAAGTATGCTACTCTAAATTAACACGACGAAGACTACTCTAATAAAATGTCAAAACTACAAAGGTACCGCGTACCGCGCGCGACGCGAAACCGACCTCAGCGGATTTGGCGAAACCCTACCCTCGCGACGGCATACCTACCCTGCACTCTCTCTTCCCACTGAAAAAGAAGAACCGCTGAAAAGGAAAGTCGTGGTTATTTATTCGCAATTCATTTTATTACCTCCTTTTTTATTTATTTTTTTTTTCACGTTAATAACGTTTTGTAATTTTCATATTTTGCGTTATTTGTATATACATAATAGTTCTGTATAATTATAAGAAACTAGTCGTTAATATTCGACGAAATAAGGTAACATCCTAAATGAAATACACTTAATTTACATTTTACATGCTTTTCATTCAGTTGGAAATTCTGATCCATCTGATTAATAAGTAACAAACTTCTTTCCATTAAGCAGCATATCAATATTGACTTTGCCATTCAGAAACTGAATATAACGAAACATTTACTCATATCCAAGAAAATGAAAGTTATCCTCGAATTCAAATTTACCGTACGTACAGCAAAAGTTCAAATTGGAGAAGAAGGAATATTTCTCATCTGTGATTTCTACAAAAATTGATATCTACCTAATATAGTATAAATTTGATGTTAATTCAATTTTCATTTCATCTAAATTTCTTATTTCATTGACTAGAAAGGAATTTATTGTTGCTCTTTTTCGTATTTTCTTTTTTCATATGAATTACAAATAAATTTGTATGGGAGTGTAAAATAACGAAAATATTCTAATGTCGAAAGAAGCTTTATGTAAAAAATTCTTAAATATCAGTAAAAATTATATGTAATCCTAACTTAATAGTAGGTTGATTTATGTATTGATCTAAGTGTACGCGATTAAATTGTTGACAAAATATAATGTATAATTGAGTACAGTGTATAAAAGAGCGAAATTTAAACAGAAATGCAAATAATAAATGCATGATAAACAAATCTTCTAATTGTCTGTATGAGGTTATCAATTTGTTTGTTTAGCTCCATGGTATGTCTTGATAACTTTTGATCTAAGATATAAATTTGACCATTTATGCATGTCAGCAGTGTTAAAATCTTTTCATATATTTTACACAGAGTTACAAGCGGTTGTGTGTAATTTTACATTGAAATTGTTTATTACATGAGTTTAGTTTGTTCTAAGACCATCAGTTCAAAATTGAATGTATATGAACATGTTGGCTAAGGGCGGTTAAAATGACGGTTTGTATTTTTCGTGATGAGTTGTTTAGAGCTTTGGCAGACGGTAATGAACTTACAGGAAACCGGGCTATTTCAGCTATAATTTTTTTCAACAATCGAAAAGGCAAATTTGCTTTTTTACTACATCTAGAAACTGCTACATAGGAACTGCTCACGATTCAGGCAAATCAGTGATTAATTTGTACGACATTTTCCGGGAAAATTATTCTTTATACATACAAATTATGAAAAATGTATTGAATCGAAAATAAAAGAAAGAACGTGTAGTCAATTCGGAAGACTTAGTGAATAAAAAACCCTGTTTTCAGATAAACTATTTGAATGGGAGAGGGTTGAAAGAGAAAGGTGATTGTATATGATTTGGAAACAGCGAATTGTGGACATAGAGCATGCATTTGAAGATTACATTATTTCCGGCAACGAAATCAATTCTCTCTTCACTAATTTAATGTTGCAGAGTTCATTGATAATTTCTTCATTCTATAAGCTATTGTTTTACTTTCTAAGCAAACTGACCTTAGTTTACCTATATTTTGTCACATTACTTGCGATCATATAAATATATGTATCAATTTGTTCGTTGCTACATTAGAATTCATATTTTTAATATATTTGGCCTTCGTTTTCTTTTCTTTCCTACCGCTATCAGAGTCAAAATTGTTTTGCTATTTGAACCGGGGGTAAATTATGGAGAAACTTTTGTGCGCAAAACTAGCTTCCATACGATGCGACATAACCTAATGAGACCTAGATGTATCATCTGGTGATGGAGACAGTAAGAACTGAATTATTTCAAGCTGGTGTAAATGTTGGCACCCTTATAAAGGAGGATATTGCGCGAGTAATATTTGCTGAAAACGGTCTGACCTGGTAGATAATACTTCAACTTGAACGCACATATGAGGCGATATCCGCACTTTTGTTTCAGCAGGCTCCCACTTGCAGAAAGTCGATCGTTCGCTTTGAATCTATGGTCTATATCGTCCGACTCCCATGCTAAGACCGAAAAACATCCTCCTCGATTCGGAAGCGAATGCTTAGCAGAGCCAAGGGAAAATTGCAGGACTTGGAGGAGAGCTATTCACAGAATGAATTGTATATTTGTTTTTTTTTTTTTTATTTATTCTTACCTGTGAGTCAGTCACCTCCAGCGCCACTTCTTCACTGGTTACCATGTATTGGCGCTTGTGTACGTGGGGCCAAATATCCCCTTCTGGGCTAATTGCTCCAATTCCAAGGGGCATGAATCCCTAGTCACAGCAAGGGGAGACTGGTACGATGTTGTCCTACCCTATTGTAGCCCTTTCTACTGCTTCCTTCAGCATATGCGCACACGCGGTAAAGCTCACTTTCACTTACAAACGGGTCGAAAGGCGCAGCGACGTGTAAAATCACTTTACCACTCTGTAATACCGGCGCTTTCACTTGTCAAATTGACTACTTGTTTTCTCCTCGGACAAAACAGATGTGTGGAATGGAACGCCACATGGCGGCAATGTGCATCTCCATTTGTCGCCAGTGGCATAGTTTTTCGATGGCCACGGTGGAGGGGGCATTCTCAGATGGATATGTCTCGAAATGCGTCGGGGTTTTGATTAATATTCTGTTTCAAATATTTAAATCCACAGATCTAAATATTTGGAGATAAAAAATATTTTCTGCGCAACGATATCCGCACGAAAGGTGAAGTAAGCTTGCATTTCGAGGTCATACCCATCTGGCCGAGTGCAAGGGTTCGGGATCGGAATCACTTCGATTCCCGGGCGTAGGCGTCACATTACAGTCCTTCCTCCCAAGTATGGACACCATGGCACAATCCTTTTAAAGCGTTTCAGGGACACTCTCTTGTGGCACCATGAAAATCAGGGTTCAGAAGTGATCCCTCATTAGCAAATTCCTCAAGTTGCAACTTGTTAGCCCAGGGTTGGATTCTAATCCACAAGCAGCGCGTGTCTTGTCATGGATAGTCATGGATTAGCTAATCAGCCAATCACATGAAATCAAAATCCATGTAATTTAAGACACGTAGGCACCGCTGGTTTGGGGAGCGGATCAGAATCCTCCGCAATAAGTTGTTGGAATAATAACCTCCGAACACAAAAAGGGACGCTAATATCATTTGGCCTTACTAGTTATACAATGGTGGTAAACCACCAAAGTATAATTCAAAAGCAGGACCAAACGATATTGATGTCCGAAGACAACACAAGTTCGAAAGTTACTATTTGCTGGGGCACGATCAGTGCAATTACCCTCGGGAGTTATCTACCCGCCAATAATTCTAACACCTAGTGGGGACACCTAGAGACGATGGACTGTCTCGTGCTCACGACTGATGATACAGCCGGGCATTTCGGGCCCCACGTTGGGCGCCATTTGTAGTGAATTAAGATTTTTCAAAAGGTCCGTGAAGGACTGCAGCGATGGTCTGCTGCCTCGGCAGAGGAAGATGGAGGTATCTGCCGAGAATGCCCTCGTCCGGAGACGCGTGAATGCGCTGGCAGGCTAGCATTGCGGTGTCGTGGGGCGGGTTCGTTTCCCCGGCACGAGGACTCACTACAAAACAATTTCGCATTCACGAATTTGTCGATAGCTCACGAGGCGACTGAAGTCGCAAAAACTGTAGATAACCTCACCGAAGGAGATGTACTTGTTACAAGAACAAGTGAAACCTGAGAAGAAAGGCGAACTTGGGGTGGCCTCGTCGTTACCCAACGAAGTTCATGGCCCACAAATGAAAGAGGGGCAACCGGGTGGTGGTGGAGCCCCTTCATACCCACCCAACCGGAATAAATCCAAAGATAGCTTGTTGAAGTGGCCAGGTATTCCTCTTCTGAGTGGAAAACTCATACAACTTGAATTGTATGAGCCTTCCCATCAGAAGGGGAGCACCCCGGTGACCAATTTATGTCATAGAATTATACAATTGGATTGCATAAATCTATGCCATAAAAAAGCACTCTGCTTGGGCCACTCAACCCATAACGTCACCTGAAACAGAAAAAGGAATTAGCTTGTACCCGGTGGCTGGCTCATCTTTTGAGGTGGAAACCTGCCACCGTACCGGGTCCTATACCCGGTTAGAAGTCGAGGAAAGGAAAGACCATCGGGTACGGTATTAATACATTCTTTTATTTAAGCAATCCAAATTTAATACGTTTTCAATTAGCACTGATATAGATAAGAGCTTAGAGGAAAGATTAAGACGTTTTTCTTTCAATTATTGATTTTTATCATCAATTATTTTATGAAGCAATAAATTATAAAGAAATTGAAGAGAAATCCCTTGCAAGCATGACTATTTAAATTTATTTGATATGAATCAATGAGTATCGGCAATAAGTTAAATATACATAAATAAAAAGGAAAAAGCTATCAAAAACACGAAAATACGTGTTATTTGTTTGACCATCATTTTGCTTTCATTGCATTTTGTATTTAAAAATATTTTAATAATATATAAAACAAATCAAAGGCACTTACCTGCACGGTCCTCCGAGCGCTCGATGGGTGCAGGCTGTAAGCGGTTGAATTTCTTTTCTTTTGATTGAAGATATCTTTAGTTAATAAGGGATTATCGATCCATTCAATTGAAACACTAATTACATATAAAACATTCATATTATAGAACGGTGCATTGCATCACGTGGGGAAATTCACAATTTTTTTAATTAATAAAAATATTTGTTCAAAACATTCATGAATCCAGGGAGAAGCACCAATGAATCATTGTAAGAATTTAAATATAACACTTCAATTTTAATTTTTGGCAATCCTCATTGAAAAATTTCACTAACGCCAATTTCTCACTATGTATTGGTGAAATGCAGTTTAACACCACTAAAACAATTTGTTGGAGTATATATCGAAGGCATTCGGCCGCACTTGCTCCAAATTTCCGTTCAACGGCTGTGATCATAATACTGTCACGAAAATGTTGATGCAGTCTATCGAAATTCACTCTCCTTGACGACAATGCTGGCTTGATCCCGTTGCTCCGCCCTTCCCCGTTTTGCAACTGTTGTATCAATTCACAGTTAGTACATGCTAAACAAATCTGTCGATAGAAATAGCACTTGCGGACTCAAATGCGCGAATATCGATCAGATGCCGAGTTTGAAATAAATCCCCTTGACGACAATGTTGTCTTGATTTGTAAATATCACAGCGAACTCGATTCCAGTTTATTTTTGGCACACAACTTTGTTACACACACAGGTGTTCTAACGAACGGCGCGTCTTCGTTCCCCCGTTATGTGTGACTTTTCTTCTCAAATCACCCCAACAGCGATCAGAACATTCAAACCGAATCTCCGCTAGGATTTTTCATTTCCGCGAAAAGCATCAGGGACTATCACTCTAGTTCAGAAAAACGCGCCACAATCAGCCCAGCCACCTCACTCGCTTGTTCAATTCCGAATCTCCTAACGCTGTTGGCGTTCCGACGACATTTTCCGCGATTCCTTCACCAGAGCTTGAGCTTGTTGACGTCACACTCGAAATCACGGCACTTTCATTTTTGGATCCCGTTGATTCGAAAAGAGCTCAATAGGCCACAAATCGGTAGGACGGCTCGCGTTTTTCCTACTTTAGATTTTACTATTTCCACTCGACACTAAAATTTCCAGAAAACCAAAATAAAAGCCAATAAAAGTAGATGCACACTTTCGACGATCACAAAACGAAAATCATGGATTCCTTGATATCTTTATGTAATTCCTTCACTGAATCATGTCCATTTCCGTTTAGCACACCACGCAAGTCTCATTGCCCGGCACACTGCCTTTAACTCCATGCAATCTCTTCTTTTTCAGTCGCGACGCAAGAGTCAATCGCTTCTGCACGCCATGGAAAGTTCGAATCCCTCTTTCTTCTTTCCCTTCGTCTTGCGTCCCAATGGTCCAATTTAAACTCCCTGACTTGCAATTAGCGTTAATATCGCGGAAACTAGTCGAATCGGGACAAATTAGAACGCAATTTTTCACGAGACTCCTCGCTCGAACGAGGAAACGTTTTCACTCTTTCCTTCACCTCGCCCTTCGCCGCGCCAACCGACTCGCGACGGCACTGCACACCTACACGACCAACAATCGCCGAGCAGTATACCAGTGTGAGTGCACGGGGCGCATTATCGGCGCGACATTCGATTTTGATCACACCATTGTAGATGACAACACGGACAACGTAGTTGCTTCCCTCATAGACCGCAGTAAGATCCCACAGAGTGGGCGCGATCTAGTAGATTCTAAGGGATGGACAGCATTCATGCAGGCTGTGTTTGAAATTCCCCGCAAAGCGGACATCAAGCCGGCTCGTATCAAGAAGACTGTTGTAGCAATAAGTGAAAACGTTGGGATGGCGAAATGCCTAAAAATGCACGCAAACAATTTCGACATAATCATCATAAGTGATTCCAACTCGGAATTTATTCGGGATTGGAACGATGCACATGACTTGACCGCAACATTTTACAAATTTTCACGAATCCTGCGCACTTTGACGAGCATGGATTGCTGATAGTGAAACCGTTCGAGCATCAAACCGAATGCAAAATTAGTGCCATAAATATGTGCAAAGGCAGAATATTAACGAATTTTATAGCGCGACGTCGCGATGCTGATAACGTATTGTACGATAGCGTTTTTTTATGTGGGTGACGGAGCCAACGAAATATGTCCCGCATTAAGATTATCTAGTGAAGATTATGCATGCATGCGTAAAGATTATTGTATGGATAAAAAGATCAATAAGATCGCCGCTGAAAATAATTTGGTACTCAAAGCGAAAACAATACGATGGGTGAATGGAGTCGAACTCTAAGGTGAAATTTTAAGTAAAAATAAAAAAGAGCGAGTGTTGCGATGGGGAAGGTGACTGAATCGTTACCCATTGTTAAATTGAGCTTGTGCTGTGTGCCTGTGGCAGCGCTGCCTTTCAGAGCCCTACTCCTCGATTACTACACTATGGAACCATAAATTATATCTGTTTAATTTGTTTTTCTTGAAAAACTGTCGGGCCCTGCTTTGTTATGTAAGCCCTCACAACAATGCAAGGCCCGACAGCTTTTCAAGAAAAAACATTGCCTGCGGGTATCAAATAAACAAAATCGTTGAATATGCTTCGGCATGGTGGTGATAAGATTAGTATGAATAGTGCACTAATTGTTATCTTCAAATTAATCAACCAAATAAGCTTCACATGCTTCATGACGAACAATCACATCCAAACTATGGAACAGTAGGCCCATTGAATATCTCTGGTAAATTGTCCCACTTTCTATGTTTTTCCTACAAACTTTCAAAAATATAGCTCTTTGAATGTAATATTTTAGTCCTGTAAAACGATCTTTCGAATGAATTCAATATTTTTTGAATCAATTTAGGCGCTTTTACCATGAATGCGGCGAGGGAATTCATTATGCTAACAAGCTTAGCATGAATAGCGCACGAGCTTGGTTTCTTCGAACAAACCAACCAAATATGATAAACTTCACTAGTTTCTTGAAGAATCAACACATCCGAACTATGGATTTGTAAATACGTTGAATATCCTCCGTGAATTTCCTCACTTTGTAAATATTCACCAAAAAACCCTCGATTTCACTCCTTGAATAAAGTTTTGTAGTCTTGGATAGGACCCTTATTGTATGAATCCAATATTTTTTGTATGAATAATATAATAATAATATTATTGTGTTTATTTGATATCCGCAGGCCAATTCTCTGATTTCTTCAAAAGCCGTCGGGCCTTGCCATTTTAACTGAGCAGACACATTTCGGCTCCTTTGAGTCATCTTCTGTATCTCAAAGGAGTCACCTAAAAAGGCAAGGCCCGACGGCTTTTGAAGAAGAATAAGAGAATTGGCCTGCGGATATCAAATAAACAAACTAATTGACTTCACCTAATAATAATTTAATATTTTATATTAGTATCAAAAGTCTAAATTCAAATCATGATCAACTACAAATTTTTATACAAAGGCTTAAGAATAAACCGGTTATTATTGTATTGTATGTTCTGAGACTTAGAACTTGGAATACTATCCAAATTCCAAAAATGATTTTATTATATTGATTTATTAGATCTTAATATGATAACCTAAGAACGTTTGAGTAATCATTTGGAAAGAAGATACACTACTTTTTTCAAGAGGTAACAAGGCCTTCCGACAATTAAGTAGGAGGTTCTTGTATTGCTAATACATTCATTAAACCAAATTGCATCAATATTCAATCTTTAAGGCTTAGTATGGTTTTTCCTGAACATTATTCCCGTCTTGTTACTATTAAAGAGAACATTAGTAAGAAATGAAGTACTGCCTTTTATAAAATTTATTATAAAAACATTAAGACTTCTGCTAGCAAAACAAAATGGAATCAAATTTTTCTTAACGAGCCTGATTTCGCCTTGAATGTTTAATATGTAGAATAAAATGTTGCCTTCTAAAATATCGTTGTTGATAGAATAAACAAATCTAAGTACCCTCCCAGAAAATCGTGGATAATTGAAGGTATTATGAATTCTCGTTTAACAAAAGAGCAATTATATTAAATTTCGCGATTGTATCCTGATTATGAAACATTTAGGACTTAGTATAAAAAACATTTAAAAATTTTAAATAGACTTATAACTACGGTAAAGATCAAATATCAAAGAGATTTAATAGAAAACAAGTCGGAGTAAATGGGGAGCGTTCTTGTCAGAAGGGTGTTCTAAACTATTTAGTAAATTAAACAAGTTCTTATAAGTATCAAAATACGCCACATATATAGATAGTATCAATTGAGTTCGAAAATCCCCGTTGGCAGCACTAGCCGGAAAGGTAAATTTCTCGTATGTAGCGTAAGGTTTCGAAAAAGAAATTGGCTTATCTACTACTGGACTTCTTATTGCAATTTTTGTAGCACTACATGGGTATTTATTAACAGAAAGGATCTGCCGCCGTTCGTATTTGGAGACCCTTCATAGACGCGCAAATATTTTGCTAATTAAATTGAGTTACACACGTATGGATCACATATTGAAAATCGGCGGGTAATAAATTGTTGTAAACATATTTATACTCGTTTCGCCCTTCTCACATTTGCTGTTTATACATTTGACAGTGGTTATCAAACAAACGTGATAACTTTTTGGCTTAAATAGCTCAAATAGTTAATTTCAAAAGATTTCCATAAAAGTTTAATCAGCACTTGCATTGCCATTAATATATTTATTTTCGATTTTTTTCTGAACCATCAGGGGCCGTTATTTTGAATTTTTATTGAAAATGGCTGCTAAAATTATTAAGCTGTAAATTTTCGAATTTTTTATTTGTCATCCGATTTGCATAATTAAATGAAATTAACTTGCCTTAATAACTTATAATTTCAAGTTTTATCGGAATCTGTTGAGAAACTTGTCTGCTAGAGGGCTACAGAAATAAAAAAAATGTTTATGTCACCCCCCTGTATGGGGAGACCCCCTTAAACACTTTAAAATATGTTCTTACCCTGCAAATTTCAAGAGGCACAACTTTTGACCTACGTAGAAAATTTCCTCATTCTAGCTCATGTGGTTTGCGAGAAAACTTGTGACACACGAACAAACGGACGGACGGACAGACAGACAAGTCGCGATTTTATAATTTTTTAGGGTATTGTTAAAAATATTTTACAATATTTAAAAAATATTCTGATTTATAAATACGTTCAAGATAAGTCATTTAAAACGTTTCCATGAAAAAAATTCATTATTTCAGTTGCTACTAAAAAAACGAATTGCGCTTGTTCCTGACCTTTGGGGGCCGCCATGTTGAATGCATGCATTTGATTTTGGACAATTTTAAATCTCTGTGAGCTAGGACCTCATCAATCAATGTGCCAAATCTCGTTCAAATCGGAGTTTCACTCTAGACGGGGCAAAATAATTCAATTTTTAGTGAAAATGGCAGCTTAAAAATATTGGGTTTTAAATTTTTGACTTTTTATTTTTCATTCAATTTTAATAATTTTCTGCATAATACAAGAACATAGTACAGAGATCCATAATCTCAATTTTCATCAAAATCCGCCGGAAAATGTGACCGCTAGAGGGCCACAAAAACATGAAAAAACGCATATTTAAAACGCCGCCATTTTGAGACTTGCACATGCATGATCACCAAAATATTAAAAATTGTAGATCTAAATAATGCCTATCTCGAAACCAAGTTTCATATATATCAGATTAAAATTGCAACTTTTAGAAGCCTTTGAAGTTTTGAGTTTCAACTGGCCGCCATTTTGTTTTTTATGACCTGACCTCCAAATTTTTCACGCAATACTTTAGATACTCATAATTTCTATCTAAATTCCGAATTTCATGAAAATCTGTTGAAAGCTTTGACCACTATTACAACAACAAAATTTTGCACGTTTTCCGACATTTGAGTGGCCGCCATTTTGTTTCTGTCGTACCAACTTTGCATTTTTTATTGTGAGATTCATCACATACACCAGTAAACCTTTGTACCGAATTTCATCCAAATCGGAGCTATACTTTGGTCAGAACAGAAATCACGATTTTTCGTCTAAAATGGGCGCCACTTTGTTTTTGCCCAGCCGATATAGCTGGTTCACGAACTTAACCGAGATATTAATCCAATACACCTTTTCTGAAAATTTGGTGAAAATCGGAGCAAAATTGCAACCTCTAGCGTGGTCACAAATTTCGTTATATCCCATATATATATATATATATATATATATATATATATATATATATATATATATATATATATATATATATATATATATATATATATACGAGGTGTGTTCAAAAAGTATCACGAATTTTGAATTTTCGCGGGTTACGTATATTCGAATTTCGATTTTTTTGTGGCCATTTTGAATGTTCACTTGATTGGTGATAGCTGCTTTACTTGCACGTGTTTTCAATCGTCTTCGATTTTTACTTATTCAAAAAAATGGATCAAAGAACGTGTATCAAATTTTGTGTGAAAAACGAAATTAAGTGCGCGGATGCATTCCGAATGTTGACTGTGGCATACGGAGAAGCTACCTTGTACCGAAGCAACGTTTATCGGTGGTACAAAATGTTTTTAGAAGGCCGAGAAGATGTGAACGACGAAGAGCGTGCCGGACGCCCGAGCACTTCAACAACAGACGAAAAAATTAATGAAGTGGAGAAAATGGTATTGGCCAATCGTCGAATCACCGTTAGAGAAGTTGCTGAGGACCAAAACATATCGATTGGCTCGTGCCATTCGATTTTTATCAACGATTTGGGCATGAGACGGGTCGCTGCGAAATTCGTACCAAAATTGCTCAATTGCGACCAAAAACAGCAACGCATGAACATTGCTAATGAGATGTTAAACTCTGTCCGCGACGAACCAAATTTGCTCCAGAGGGTCATAACTGGTGACGAATCGTGGGTTTATGGTTATAACGTGGAAACCAAAGCTCAATCATCTCAATGGAAGCTGCCGCATGAACCAAGACCGAAAAAAGCGCGCCTAGTTCGGTCGAATGTGAAAGTTTTGCTGACAGTTTTCTTCGATTGCAGGGGCGTGGTGCATCATGAGTCCTTGCCACAAGGAAGAACGGTCAATAAGGAATATAACCTGCAAGTTATGCGCAATTTGCGCGAACAAATCCGCCAGAAACGCCCGGATTTGTGGGAGAACAAAAATTGGCTTTTGCACCACGATAACGCCCCTGCTCACACATCGTTGCTTGTGCGCGACTTTTGGCAAAAAACAACACACTAATGATGCCGCAGCCACCGTATTCCCCAGATCTGGCCCCCTGTGACTTTTTCTTGTTTCCTAAACTGAAGAGGCCCATGAAAGGACGACGTTACGCTACGCTTGACGAGATAAAGACGGCATCGAAGGAGGAGCTGAACAAGATTAAAAAAATGATTTTTCGAAGTGCTTCGAAGATTGGAAAAACCGTTGGCACAAGTGTATAATATCTCATGGGGATTACTTTGAAGGGGACAAAATAGATATTCATGAATAAATAAATAATTTTTGAAAAAAAACAAAATTCGCGATATTGTTTGAACACACCTCGTATATATATATATATATATATATATATATATATATATATAATATATATATATATATATATATATATATATATATATATATATATATATATATATATGATGCTCTCCGCAATAGGTAAATTTCTCTCGAGAAATTTACCTAAAAACTAAATATGGTTAATATGCATTTGAATTCCATTTTGTTTCCAGTGTGCTGACTCCATTTTTTCAGGAGAATAGTAACATATCAATTTTATAAACCATTTATAAAATATTTATCAAAATTCCTATATATTTGTCAGGTGTAAGCCGTCAGAAAATATGTATCTGAACAGAATCACGTGTTGCATGTAATTGTTAAATTTGCAATCGGCTGTAACTTAATTGTTTATAGTACGATTATTGAGAAATTTTCAGGACACATACATATGTTACTATGAAACTAAGATACAGGTTTTTGACTAATTTAAGGGTCCCCTTTTAATTTTATGGGTAAAACCGTGAAACATTAAAGGTACGATTAATGACAAAGTTGATCTGATTTTCATTTTTAAATATTTGTCGGCCTTGTAATCATAAAGAACTACAGATAAGCTTGACAATATTGCTGAAAAGTGGAATAAATATTTCTGTGAAATATGAGTAAATTTAAGTAACAAAATAATTACATCTAGTAGGAATAATTTGGAAATACCACATACGAGTATAACTCAAAATAGCATTTTTCTAGATCTAACTGCTAAGGAAGCAATTAAAGATAAAACTGGTAGTTTAAAAGATAAAGTTGGTGGTGTAGGCAATATTTGTTCGAGAGTCATAAAAGCTTTTTCCAATTACATACCATATCTGATCCTTTAGCGCAAATTATCAATATGTGCATTGCATTGTTGATATGGCCACATATCTTAAAAAAAGCTGTAGTTGTTCCAATTTTCAAGTCTAATGATAGAAGCAAGTCAATAAATTATAGACCTATATATATGTTCAAATGTGGCAAAAATCTTTGAAAGTATTTCAGTATATATCATGGAACTTTCTAAATTTTTTGGAGAAACATAAAATATTGTCCAATAAGCGGTTCGAATTCTTTAAAAGACTAGAAACAAAAGACGCTTTCGCTGATATAAGTAATGCAATAAACAAATTTTTTCGATAAAACTAAATCAATTATTGTGGCTTTTCATAATCTCGCTAAAGCTTTTGATACTATAAATCATGAAATATAATTGCAGAAATTATATTATTATGGTATAAGGGGTTGCTTCTTTAAACTTTTAACTTTCCAATGGACAGCAATATGAAATAATTGCTTAGGGTGGTGCTTATTCAAAAAATCGAAATCTACTACAGCGGTAATGAATAAATATATTAAGATGAAACCAAAGTCATGGGTATATGAAAATATCTAGAGTAAGTAATAAAAATGTTTTTTATTATTACTTCTTTTACAAAAGTTGCAAATTGAAATTCTTTAGGACGCTGGCTAATATTTTCCTTATTTTTGTTTGAGGTATTATTTATATCTTTAAATTGTCTTCATAATATCTATGCTTTCAAATTTCACTTTACTTCCAATATTATATTCTCTAGTATGTTTAAGTTAAAAAACACTGGTTTCCTACGTACATGCATTCTTATTCGTCTCTAAGAATTACAATTTGTAGTTAGTATATAATTTTATGCTGGTTTAAAATGAAAATAAACAATTCAGGCACGTTCACCACGAATGCAACGAGCAAGTTGATATCGTTGGCCACGATGGTGACACACTTAATATGAATTGTGTATAAACAGGTGTCTATGGATCTGTGAATCCGTTGAATATTATCCTTTTTAGATTGCCACAATCCTTATATTTCCTATAAAACTTCATTAAATTTAATCTTTGCAAATTATTTTATAACATATCGCTTACAACGAATATAACGAACAAACCAAATTGAGGAACCATCATCCCCGCACCATAGAATAGTACACAACATCCTTGGCCATGATGGTGATACGCTTCACAAATGGGCATCCCCGAACAAACCAATCATCACACGCCTTGAGTGAATTTACTCTTTGAAATTTGCTTTTTAGCCCTGAAAAAGCCATTTTTCAATAATTTTGAGAACGTTCACCACGAATATGACAAACAAGTTGATCATCATGCTGCCATGCCTAGCGTGAATATCGCGCGAACTGGCATCTTTGAATAAATCAAAATTGATGATCCATCACACTGAAGCGTGTAGAATATCCGCTTTACATTATGAGTATGATACGGGAGACATCGCGAAATTTTGATAGCGTTCAATCCAGATCAGTGTAAGCAATCATGTTTGTACCGGAAGCTTGCGCGAAATGTCCTTGGTTTTCTAGAAAATGAAACTTCAAAATTAAACTTTCCCTCACAGAAACTGCCTTTCACAAGTAGTTCTTGGTTTCATCCCTTGATTTCGGAGCGATGGCCATTTCACCGATGACGTATAAAAATAGATAAAACCAAACATACCAGACGCATTGTCGTCGGATGTGATGTTAATGTGAGACGCACATATTGGGGTAACAATCTCTTAATATCAAAGGTGAAATTCTTCTCTAATGGGTTGAAAATTTGAAATTCAAAATACTTAGCACCGGAACCTATACTTTTAGAAGAATCACAGTTGACGGCAAATGGATTTTGTCCTCTCCGGATATTATGATCTGTGAAAATTAGTCATTGTCCAATAAAGATCACAATAAAAATGGACTCGAGCACTTGGCGGCTGTGTCGATACAAGGACAGTATTAGTAATGATACCGCGACAAGGTCTTTCAACACAAATTTCAGGGAGATCATCAATGACTTGAGCCAAATTATCAACAATAATATAACATGCAAGAGAGTTAAATGCAGCAAGAGGTATTGGTGGTCGAAAGAATTAATGAAGGTCTGGGAAAGAATGAAGCAAAACTTGAGTGGAAACAAATTGAGTAAGTAGGAGAGTGCTCCTACCAGAAGGTCGTTGTAACTAGGGTTGTAACGGAACTTCGCCTCCGCCTCCGTTACTGCTGAAGTTCCGCAAGAAATCGTACCTTTGCCTCAGCCTCCGTACAATTTTTGTGGAGTTGTACCGGAGTTTTATTGACGTAATTATAGAGCAATAACGCGCGAGCGACGCTCGCTCCGGACAGCCGTCCACTCGCGTGTTCCGCGCGAAATGGTCGAGATTTAACGAGTGCGCGGCGGGAACACGGTTGGGGTGGGGGCACAGGCGGGCGTATGTCATTTGTCAAATGAATGATACACGACAGGAATCAACCTGTCGTTGTCGAATTGTTTGTACGAGTTAGACGGTACGAAATTTCACCGATGTAATATACCTAATTATAATTGAACCGCGATTGTTTTAAGTGATTTAGTGCAAAATAATTGTTCTGCTTAATTAAGTTGCATGATGAAGCCGAAAACAAGTGTGATTTGGCAGTTTTTTGTAGAAATAGATAATAATTTTGCGAAATGTAAAACCTGTGGGAAAAACTATTCAAGGAAAGGTCGGACTACAACATCGCTGAAAGGGCATTTGACGTCTGTTCATAAAGAAAAATACGAAGAACTATGTGAAGCAGAAAAAGAAAGAGATCAAGAGAAATCAAAACAGTCTACGTCCGTTACACCATTACAACAAGCCAAAAGGCTTCAAAAAAAGTCAAATTTGGGATACATCACATCCAAGGCAAAGAAAATGGACGATATGATCGGAGAAATGATTGCTTTACAAAATCTTGCGTTTAATTTTGTCGAAGGTATTGGTTTTCGCCGCTTTATGCAAACGGCTTTGCCAAATTATCAATTAAGACGGCGTCAGTTTTTTACTGACCATGTTTGTAATGAAATATATACTAGAGTAGCTACCTAAATTGGGCAAATGCTTAAAACTTTTTTAAAACTGTAATTCACTACTGATGTTTGGTCTGAGCCAAGTCCTAACGTGTCACTTCTGAGCCTAACTGCACATGGGATAACTGAAGATTTTACCCGTATGAAAATTGTTTTAAAATGTTGCTCACTTCATGGGCAACACACCGGTGATATAATTTGTAACAATTTCAATATGATGCTACAGGAGTGGAACATCCAGGACGAGCAATTGCATTGCTTTGTTAGAGATGGTGGATCAAATATGGTCAGGGCAACGCATTTAGCCGATATACCTGACGTGAGTTGCACAGTCCGTCAACTGCAACTGTGTGTTCGTTCTGCGCTCGAGACCCTTGAAGTAAAAAACTTAATCACAAAATGCAAGAAGATATCAGGCCATTTTAGTCATTCACAGGCAGCTCAAGATGAGCTGACTAAAATTCAAACCGAGCAACTTAATCAACCTGCACTTCGCATTATACAGGACTGTGTTACCAGGTATGTTTGTTTATTTACATATAACGTTTTTTAACAGCTTTGTTTAAAATTTGACAAGGAATTATTTGTTTAAGGAGTTATTTGAGTTATTTGTTTCCTTTATTCATTTCAGATGGAACAGCACTTTTTATATGATCGAAAGGATGTTAAAGATTATATTTGCCTGTATGCCAGCAAACATAACATTCCACAAATCTCTCTAGAAGACTGGTTGTATCTTAATAAAATAGTGGCAATACTCAGTCCCTTTGAAGAAATAACAAGGAATTTGAGCGATACAAAAACTTCGATATCGTCAGTGATACCAATGATCTATGCACTAAAACGTACTTTGCAAGCTGAAAAGGAAAAATCAGACACGAATCAGATTTTCCAGAGCATCATTCAAAAACTAATTGAAGATATCAATTCCAGGTTTTGTGACCTCCCAAGCAAGACACTATTTTCACTTGCTACTTATTTGGATCCAAGGTACAAATTAATTTTGGTTATCGATTTATCGATAGTGCCCTCAGACCGGGGAACCGAACGCGTCCCCAGGGTTGTGGATAGGGGAAGACCTTTCTCGAAAGGTTCGCTGCGAATAACCAATAAGCAGCCGCGGACAATGGTCGGCAGTGAAGCGAGAGTCTCAGGACAAATACCTGAGTGTCAATGATCATCACTATGACATGACGAAATATATGGCGTCATCAATTATCCATATATCCTGGCAGTAGGTAAAATGCTATGGGAACGGAAACCCAGACAGAAAACCGAATCATGCAGGCCCACAAGGGGAACCAAATTACGGTGCAGGGGGTCGGATCCCCAGTACCGGCGGCAGAGGGTAGTGAGCGAGCAGGCTCCCGGCCGTCGTCATCCAGCGACTGCAATGTTATAGAAGTGGTGAACTTGGCTTCTGTAACAGATATAACTACAAGCAAACAGGACGCTAGCACGGAGAACCCTTTCAGGCAAAAACCGCTGTTGGCAAGAACACCGATAAAACAAGTCACCGATTGCGGGGGAGGCAGCAAACCCCAGAAACACTGTCAAAGTCAACATCACAGGTTAAATTATCGGAGACAGACCACAGACGGACTAACGAACGAAAGAAGGCAGAGTGCGTTGTGCAACCTGGCATCATTGCGGCCTTTGGGCGCAGTAGAAGGACTATGCGCACCCCGGAGCGTCCAGTGCAAGACGTACACAATCCGAATCAAGCTGCGACACCAACAGAGGCCAGTGTAAGACTGGGGGAGGGAGAAGTTTTGCCGTTGGCTGAGGCCACTCCAAACGCGACCCAAGCGATAGAAGCAAAACGGCTAGGAAACGGGGGCCTCTCCCAAGAGGTGGCGCCAAATAACACAATCGCCCTTGACCGCGCCGAAGAGGAGCGGTTTACTCGGAAAGCGGGGACTATCGTCAAACAACTGAGGGCTGCCTGCGAAGTGCAGAAAAACATAGGCAAGAGTGTCAAGAATGGCATTCTTGAACTGGAGGAGCTTTTTGGCCGCATAACGCACTACAGGCGGAGGTGGCTTGCAACCGAAAAGCACCAAAAAGACACGCTCTCCCTCGAGGCATCAGTGGGTCCTAGCAGCAGCAAAAGAATGGCCGGTAGCCCAATTGAAGGCGACCGTGAGAAAAGGAGGAAGGACGAGACCATAAACGCAGTTGACACTCCAGGCGAGGAGTTTCATGTGGCGCGAAACAAGGCAGCGAAAAGCTACTCCTAGAAAAAACAGACAAAGAGCTCAACCACGAAAAGAACAAAGAACCCCCCGATATACCGCAGAAAACAAAAAGCAAACCGCGGCGCAAACCCTTGCGAGAGGCACTGCTTATTAAACCCACTAAGGGCCGAACCTACGCGGTTAAGCCAGACGACACCAAAACTGCCATCAAAGCAGTTCGACCAACCCGGACCGGTGGCTTGCTGGTGGGATTCGGGCCAGAGGCCACAAACAAAGATGCATTCCGTGACGCGGTTCAAAAGGTTCTTGGAGATGCGGCAACGGTTGCCTCGCTCGAACCAATGGCCACCCTGGAAATCAGGGACCTCGACTGCGTCACGGACAAAGCTGAAGTAGAGGATGCCATTAGGAGGGAGTTCCCCAGCTTAAGTGAAGTCAAGGCAAGATTGACACGGGAAAACACAAGGGGGCAACGTATGGCTATTGTCGAACTAGCTGATAAAGACGCCCAGCAAATCCTGG
Source organism: Odontomyia ornata (assembly GCA_963969285.1). Classification (NCBI taxonomy): domain Eukaryota; kingdom Metazoa; phylum Arthropoda; class Insecta; order Diptera; family Stratiomyidae; genus Odontomyia; species Odontomyia ornata. Next base: position 234,016,571 of record OZ017740.1, on the reverse strand, counting down.
TGAAGGGCAAAATTAAGATAGGTTGGGTGATCTGCAGGATACGGAGAAGAGCGATCTCTATCCGCTGCTTCAGATGCTTCGAATACGGACACACCGCGTATGGCTGTAGGGGACCCGACAGGAGATCTCTGAGCTACAAATGTGGTGAAACGGGGCACAAAAGGAAGGAGTGCACGAACGAGGCAAAATGCATTCTTTGCAAGGATGCTAAGCTAGCACCCGGTGACCTCAAACATGAGCCGGGGACAGGGAGATGCTGGGTTTTCAAGGAGGCCCTAACTAAAGCCAAATCGATACTCAAATGATCCGTATCCTGCAAGTCAATTTGCACCGAAGCACAAACGCCCAGGACCTACTTAAGCAGTTTGCGAGGGATAAGAAAGCTGACCTCCTGTTGCTGAGCGAGCAACATCATAACAAGGACTCGCAAGCGTGGTACCCTGACAAATCTAGTACCTCGGCCATCTGGGTTCGAGACAGCGCCCGCCTTCAGGTGCAGGGCCATGGACGCGGGGATGGTTTTGTGTGGGTGCGGTGTTCCGGGATAGCATATTTCAGTGTTTATCTGACGCCTAACGAGGCAATGCCATCTTTTCGAACCAAACTCGATGCCCTGGAGGACGCTGTCTCGAACACAGAGGGCCACATGCTGGTCGGGGGAGACTTCAACGCTAGAGCCATTGAATGGGGTATGCCACAATCCGACCCAAGGGGAAAGCAAATCTTGGACATGGCGGCCAGAACAGCGCTTTTTGTCCTAAATACTGGTAACACCCCTACTTTACGCCGCTGGGGTTGCGTAGGAACCATACCCAATGTGACATTCGCTTCGGAGTCCCTGGTACCTAGAGTACACAACTGGTGAGTACTAGAGGACTACTCGGCTAGTGATCACCAGTATATAGCGGTTGAGATTCACGACAGTGCCACTCTGCTTGCATATGCCCAAACTTCAATCCTCGGATGGAGAACTGGGAGGATGGACGTTGAGAGGTTCGCTTACGGCAGGCGCACCGTTGCTGGGAGCTCCGCCAGGGAGTGGAGGGCCTACAGCCAAGGATTTGGTGAACTCAACTATGAGTACCATCATAGCTGCTTGCGAGTCTTCCATGCCCCGTCGGAGACCCCGACACGGTAAGGCTCCAGTATACTGGTGGTCAAACGAGATCGCCGAACAAAGAAGCGAGTGTCACAAACTTCAGCGAGAGGCTCAGCGGGTGCGAACACGGGAGGAGGCAGACACTAGGCCAGCAGCATACAGGTCCGGCAGGAAATATCTTCGCAGGCTTATTAACAAGAGCAAGGCCCGATGCTGGCAAGACCTCATGGACGATGTAAATAGGGATCCGTGGGGCCTTGGCTACAAGCTGGTCATGGGGAAAATTGGTGCCCTACGGAAGCCTTGTATACATGACGCGGAAAAGATGGACGCGATAGTGCGGGGACTCCTCCCGGCCCATCCCGTCCGTGTTGACGCTGTCCGTGGTGAAACAGCGGGTGAGTGCCCACTCTTCACACAGCTGGAACTGGAGGAGGCAGTCCTCTCCCTGAAAGCGAGGAAGGCTCCAGGTCCAGATGGTGTTCCAGCTGAGGTTTTGCAGCTCGTCTATCACCATTGTCCTGACTTGCTGCTCAACACATTCAACGCTTGCCTACGGGACGGGATTTTCCCGGTACGATGGAAGGTGGCGAGGCTCGTGCTGGTCAGCAAGGGGAAGGGAAATCCCGAATCGCCGTCTGCATACCGCCCGTTATGCATGCTAGACACGGCTGGGAAAGTGCTAGAGAAACTCATCAAAGGAAGACTCACTGACGCGATTCGTGCTGCTGTGGACCTATCTCCTCGGCAGTACGGCTTTAGAGCAGGACGTTCTACCATTGATGCGATTGCAGAGGTGGTGAACGCGGTCCAAAAGGCAGAGGCATATAGTCGCACCAAGCGACGGATCGTCCTGTTGGTGACACTCGACGTCAGGAATGCCTTCAACTCCGCTAGACGGGTGGATATTCTGGACACGCTGGAAAACTCTTTTCAAGTTCCAGAATATCTAATGCGGCTTTTGAGGAACTACCTAAAGGACCGAAGCCTGCTCTACGACACGACACAGGGCCAACGAAGGATGGAAATTACATCGGGTGTTGCCCAGGGATCTATCCTTGGTCCGGACCTGTGGAACATGTCTTAAGACGGGCTACTGAGACTTGAGATGCCAGATGAGTCGCGCTTGGTCGGCTATGCGGATGATGTTGCGGCTCTGGTCACTGGACGCACCGTTGAACAAGCGCAACTTAGGCTAGGTATGCTAATGCGCCGAGTGAGGGACTGGATGACAGCTCGCGGGCTCAGTTTAGCACTGGAGAAAACCGAAGTGGTCATCTTGACAAAAAAGAGAATCCCTAGAGTAAGGATGATCAGTATTGGAGATATAGAAATCGAATCGAAGCCAGCGGTGAAGTACCTGGGGCTACTGATCGACTCGAAGATGAGTTTCTCTGAGCAAATCAGGGCAACGGCTGAGAAGGCTGCTTCGGGAATATCCGCTCTGAGTCGACTTATGGCCATTGCAGGGGGACCCAGCCCATCAAGTGCTGTTGGGTCAGTGCTACTGTACGGAGCAGAGGTATGGGGCGACGCTCTCAGCAAGGAGGTATACCGAAAACGATTGGCACAGGTACAGAGAAGAGGAGTACTGAGAATTGCATCTTCGTATCCAACAGTCTCCGACTCGGCGGTGAGAGTGATTGCAGGCGTGATACCTGTTGCCCTCCTTGCTAGAGAGCGCCGCGCTATTTACCTGCGCCGAAACGAGGATGCGAGGGAGATGGTTGTCCGCGAGAAGAGACAACGCTCGCGCAACGATTGGCAGCAGTCTTGGGTGAATTGCACGAAATCGAAGGCATGGTGAGACTGACTTCTATCTGACCCAGCTTTTGAGCGGGTGTTTTCAGTCTTACCTGCACAAGATCGGTAAGTCACGGTCTCCCGATTGTCGGTTTTGCCCAGGAGAGGAGGACAATGCCTGTCACACATTTTTCGCGTGTACCAAATGGGTCAGGCTGCGAAGAGAACTCTACAGGGAGACGGGAGAGCTCACCCCGGATAATATAGTTGCGGTGATGCTCGAATCGGTTGACAAATGGAACCAGGTGGCACATTATCCTCGGGCAGCCCTAAAATATAAGAGGGACTCACAGCAGCCGGGGGCGCTGGGGCTGGGGGATCGCTCTTCTGGCATTTCCTCTTCCCCTCTCCCCTCCTGCTAGGAAAGGGACTCGCCAACTTGAAGGCGCCCCACGGCGTAACAAAACGAGACCTGGCCCGAAGTAATGTGTCAAACGGTTCCAGGCTAGGTTCTCAGATTGACAGGGGAGGTGTTTAGTGGGTAGTCCAAAGGTGTCCTCCATGGGAGTCCCACACTGCCAGACTCGGCGGGCGTAAATGCCTTCACCTCCCTACCACAAAAAAAAGGTACAAATTAAAGTTTTTTGATGAAATAACTAAGGAACAAGAACTGATACGCTTGCTTACTATACATGACTTAAATGTGGCAAGTGGAGTTGATAATGACGAAGTTTCAGGTGCTTCTGCTGCCAAAAAAGCTAGAGTAGAATCAAATCCAATGCATGATGAAGATGAACCAAGTACAAGCTTCCAGATATTTTAACCAACACAAAGTGTGCATTCGAATCTAGCTGACATGTTAACAAATCGCTGTGACAGTGAAGAGGAAACTGAAAATGATGACAGCAATAGTAACCTGATGTTATGGAAAATTTCAATTAATGACAGACTCAAATTAGACGATGATCCATTATTGTGGTGGAGAAATAACAATAAATATAAAGCTTTTTATCCAATCGTTCGCACGTACTTATCGGTGCCGCCAAGTTCAATGCCAAGTGAACAATTATTTAGTTCAGCTGGCTTAATTTATGAACCCCTTAGAAATCGTTTGGAAGGTGACAAAGCTGCAAAACTGTTGTTTGTCAAATATAATTTACCTCTCCTTAATTTTGATGACTAGAAGGTATTGTAATAAACATTACGTTCTAGTAATTAAAATTAAGGTATATAAGGTATTTGGTAGGTTTTTATGTTTACTTAAATGTAAGTATTTGAAATAAAAACTTGAATAAAAAAAAATTACTATTTTATCTACATCCACTTTCACCTCCGCCTCCGTTAACCACCGCATCCGCGGAAGTGAAACTCATCGCCTCCGCATCCACCTCCGCTAAGAAGGCCTCCGTTACAACCCTAGTTGTAACCATCCTAGGGTTCGAAACAAGTTTCTAATAGCGTGACTTGAATTATTCATGCAATACTTGGGTAAGAAATCGTTCAAATTTATGCAAAAGATGCAGAGTTTTCTTCACAAGCACGTAGCAATCGTCATTTTGTTCCAACTTGAATAATTGTTCTGAATGTTTGGCCAATTGAAAATAATCAAATTAAACACTATTCCTTAAATTGAAAATATTCAAATTAAACCCTTTTCTTAAATTGGAAGAAAATGAAAGTACCTAGGTCAATTTGAGATGTGTATCACCCATGAATATGCGTTATTGTTGTTGTAATACCAAACAATTGAAATGGCTATATCTCACTCGATTCTGATTGGATTTCCGATAAAATTTTGTGAGCATAAAGATCTTTTTCAATCTATATAATTGCTGAATTTCAAGAAACTTAAAAGTACCGTTTTGATTTTATGGGCGAAAATATGAAATCTACAAATCATACTATTATAACAAAGTTGAATGAATTTCGATTTTTGAGGTATTGTTGCAACCACGGAAGTCACCGCAGTTGCAGACATTAAGTTTTGGCAGAGAGATCTGTAGCCTGGGGTGGCAGACTGAGGCCGGCTAGGGCTCAGTCGTGTCGTGGGACTTCCAGGACACCCTCTTCTTGTGCTGAGCCACCATACATGTAAAACCTAACACACAGGGAAACGGAAGGGAGAGGAGGAGGTCATTCTGAGATATGAAAAGTATGGCTTTTAATGTGACATGGTCGTTTTATTTACCAAAAATCCAAGAATTAAATAAAAACAATTCGCAAATTTTACAAAAAAAAGAAACTAGTTTGCACACCAAAATCAAATCCGCCCCTTCAAAATCTAATTTAAGCAAATACGAACTATACGAAGGTTAACCAAACATACAAAACTATGAAAAATATAGTAATTGGAAACAATGCAAAAAGAGTAAAGAAAGTAATGCAAAAAAAATGCAAAGGAAGAATCAAATCTATACTCACTTACTTTCCTGCAAAGCTCCGAGCGCTCGGGGAAAGGCCAAGAAAGGAGCGGGGGGGCCTCTGAAAACTAAAGTTGAAGTCTCTGTAATGTACAAAAAAAAAATCCAAGAGAGATGGTAAAACGGCCACCTTTGTAATTTCCACACTGGCTTGTTTGAACCGTATAACTTCTCACTCTTATTCTCCGGCACTGTATTTGAGTTCCTCTTCACTTTAGAATAAAGTTTTTTGCTATTCACCGTATTTTTCTTTCATTCCTTTTTCTCACTCCTTCTTAATTCTTTTGGTTATTTATAAGTTTCATTTAGTTCACAACACACTTTAAATTATGTTTATGTCTTCGTTAAAAGTATATTCTGTCACTTAAAATTTCGTGCTTTCTGTACTTACATCCAAATTAAAACTATTTTTCCCTAAAATTCACCCAACACCCACACTGAAAATCCCAACCCTAAATTAAAATCCCCAAAATGCAAGTCAAAATTCACTTTCGATTAAAAACTCTTCTTCACACCGCCAAAGAACTTCTTCCACTTCCAAACTCGAAACGGAATCCCAAAAATTCACGCCTAAAGCACCTTTTCCATTTTCAACTCGAAACGGACTCCAAAAATTCACACCCAAAGCGTCAAATACTGACTGCCTCAATTCAATGAACTCAATCCAGCATTTCCCATTACCGCTGCCGCATCGAAGTCGATTACACTTCGAAGTTCATTACACTTCGATTCCGCTACCCACACATCTTTTTTCCGTATCGACAAACACAATAATATCCATTGATTTGCATATATGGCGATTTGTATCATCAAAGAAGCGCTTGATTGAATGCAAAGTGTCACATATACATACACGGAAACTATTGATTCTGCCGGTACCTCAAAAAGAGTGCTTCCCTGCGCTCGGGGGAACTTGAACCCAGCGTTCCAGTAGACCCCCGGTCGCGAACTCGTGACGCAACCAATGGAACCATGACTTATCGATTTCTTGATGGGCATGAAAGGGAAATTTGTTAAACGGGAAACGTGAATAAATTTTTGTTAGTATAAAAATATGAAATTTGTTGGTGGGAATAGAATTAGTTAGTTTGAAGGAAGGAATTAGGTTTTGTTAGGGAAAAGGTATTGAATGAAGTTTTTTTATTGGGAATTAATGAATGGAATGTTGTTAGTGGGAAAATTGAAATTATTAGTATATATTATATTATTTCAGTTATAAGTAAGGGAAAATGGTAGGATTGTGATGCTGGGGAAGTAAAAATTATATTGAAAATGGAAAAATTTTAATAAAATTAAATGAATAACAGGGAAAAAAGGTATAAACAATTAAAAAAAAAAAAATGAAAGAAAGTATATACCCTTTAATTCTACTATTTATTTTAAATTTAGTATACAATGGTTTCGTTCTCTACTTGAGAACTTCCTCAGTACTACTGAGTTCTCAAGTAGAGAACGAAACCATTGTAAACTAAATTTAAAATAAATAGTAGAATTAAAGGGTATATACTTTCTTTCATTTTTTTTTTATTTGAAAGTTCTACTAAAGGCGGAATATTTTTAACTACTAAGGTATAAACGTCCAAAGGAAGGTGGAGATTTTACGGCGGCAATTTGAAGTTGCGAATGGGAGAAAGTTGGTACGCCGGAATTCGCAACAGTATTTGTTGCCCTTGTACTCATAAAGACCTATATTATATTATATATATATATATATATATATATATATATATATATATATATATATATATATATATATATATATATATATATATACATATTTTCGGATTTTTGGCTCAAAGGTGTCCAATCGCGAGGGGGAACAGAAAATGTTGGTACATTTTGCCTCCCCTTGACCCCCTGATGCTCAAAATAACTTTTTAAATTCAGATTCTAAAAGTTCTAGTTAAGATTTTTTATTTGAAATCCTACTCGACTACCTTTAGTTAAAAAAAAAAATTTAAGGGCCACTTTCTTATAAGGGTTGACACCCTTAACAAATTTTGAAATGCTTGGTAAGACGTAGACTTTTGAGAGAGCACCACTTTTGGCCTTTCCACACAGTTTGAGCTTTCTAGCATCTATAGTTTCTGAGGAAACTCCTGTGACGCACGGGCAGATGGACGGACGAAGGCACAGACGGACAGACAGGTCGCGAAACTAGTATTTCTTAATAAAAAAATATTTTTACAAAGACCTGAAAATTGTGCTTAATGACCGCGAAGAAGCTTATATTAAATGTTGCGGGACCTCTATCTATGTTCAGGATATCTGGAACAAGCAACATCCTAACACCAATATCACCAAGGAAGCTGTAACAGCCATTAACCATAAGCATCCTATACAAAGCCAAGGAGGTACAACCAATTTTCAAGGCGCAAAGGAAGCCCTCTACACCTGCTATCGACTCAATTGATTATAACGTGCTAAAAATTATTGCTGCTAATCTTCTTCACTGCCTCCTTGAGGCTTGTAATAAAGCTGTTATCGAGGGTAAAATCCCAGATTCAGGCAGGCTTATTAAAGTCGCCCTTATATAACTGAACGACTTCTTTATGATCAACGGACTCATAATTCGTCATGGATTCATAGCATCAGAAAAGTTGATTTGAGCTCGGGGATGATAACAAAGCCATCTGGTAGCAACACTCTTCTGCCTACCCGTTTGGTTTAAGTTCGTCTTCAGATTCATCCCTAATCAAGCTCTCTTGTGGCTGAAGTCCTCTTCTTCCAGTCCTTGTAAGATCCGTTGAAATGGTGCAGAGGTTTCTTCTCAAGAAGTTACTGACTCATTTGCCCAATTTTTCTCTTCGATTTTTTTCCTCACGTTGCAACTGTGCATTCTATTGTCTTACTAGTCATCTTCCCTTCCCAATTTCCTATATTTGTTCGGATGTATCTGAAGTCGAATCTTTGATCAATGCTCTTGATCCTACTATCAGCCCTGGGCCGGATGGTTTGCCAAACATATTTGTAAAATCGTTAGCCTCATCGCAGAGTTTTCCTCTATCTCTCCTCTTCAGTCTAAGTTTGAGTACTGGTACTTTCCCCAACCCTTGGAAAGCAGCTTATATTGTGCCTTTTATTAAAAGTGGTGATCCTCCATCAGTTTCCAATTATCGCCATATTTCCTTACTTTCCTGCTTTCCAAAGTTATCGATTCTCTATTCTTTCGATCGACAGTCAAACTCATTAGCTCCTATTATTGCTCCAGAACAGCATGGCTTTCCCCAAGGATACTCCACTACCTCCAATTTAATAGAGTTCACAAACAGTGTTCCAAGAGCTTTGGATAACTACCTGCAAGTTGATGTGATCTTCACAGATTTCTCCGAGGCGCTTGACACTGTGAATCGTTTACTTCTTTATTGTAAGCTTGAAGCTCTTGGTATCTCGGGTGCTCTTCTATCTTGAATGTCATCTCATCTATCGTGTCGTCCCTGTCGAGTAAGTCTCTCTGGTACTACGTCTAGTCCTTATTCTTCATCTGGCGTTCCACAAGGTTCAATTCATGGGCCTGCTCTCTTTCTGTTGTTCATAAATGATCTTTTCTTTGAAATTAATTCCTCTAGCCTCTTGGACGCAGACGACTTCAAAGTATTTTGAGCTGTCAAATCCCATTTAGACTGTCAGCTCCTCCAAACTGATCTGAATGCTCTAAATAAGTGGTGTGCTACAAACTGTTTATGTCTTAACGCTACTAAATGTCATAAAATGACTTTTTCTCTCAACGACTCTCCGATTAATTTTAATTATATATTAAATGATACTTGGCTCTCTGAAATGTTCAGTCATAAAGACTTTTGAGTAACTTTTGATCCAAAACTCAAATTTGATGCACATATTTGAAATGTGATTACTAAGGCGTCTAGAGTCTCCGGGTTTATCCTTAGGCATGTACATAAATTCAATAGCATCTCTTCTTCTATCCGCCTATTTGTTTGTCTTGTCCGTCATTTGCTTGAATACTGTTCTGTTATCTGGACCCCGCGATATTCCTATCTAGTGTCTTCTTTTCCTTAAGTTTAATTTGCAGTATCAGCCCTATGAAAGTCGTTTATCCTTCCCATCTCTTCCATCTCTTATATCTTGACGAAATTATTTAGACCAATGTTTTTTGTATAAATTCTGTTACCATCAAACTCCGTTAAATATTTTTTCTGAGCTGCGTTTCCGACAAACCTCTCGTTCTTCTCGGATCAGCGATCATTTCGTTATCCCATATGCTAGTACTGATTTATATTTCCATTCACCAATTTTAAGAATCGTACAAAATCACAATAATCTCTAGCTTGGTCCTTTCCCCTCTTCTTACATAGCATTTAAGAAAAACCTAAGACACTTGCTACTAGTTTAACTTATAATTATCGTCATTTTACAATTTTTTTTTTTCATTTGAATTTTGCTGCATTTATTTTTGCGTTCCATTTTGTTATTTGAATATTCAGTCTGTTAGATGAAATAAATAAATCAATAAATAAATAAATAAATTCAACTGACCAACAAACGTAAGATCGACCAATTGTGATACTTACCACTTAGCTCTTTAATACGTAACGAATCGTACGTAGAACGAACACAACAAATTTATTGAATTATATAATTACTGCCCATAAAGTCAGTCGTGTAGTAAGAAAAAAAACAGTGTGGCACTCTAGGAGAGTCCGGTGGGAAGTTTAGCTTCCTTTTGCAAATGACTATGTAAATATTTGAAAGTTGTATTTATATAAACGCAGAGAATATTCAGGAGTTAATGTGACAAATTCTTAACTCTAGGATGCATATAATATGATAAAATACACATGAAAAGTTAAAAATATATGCATCCTAGATTTTTGGATTTGTCACATTAATTCCTGAATTTTATAGCGATTAAAATTAAATCAAGCGCTTTTGACTTTGTCTTTGACCTCTGAGTACATATTTATCCAATCAGTGATTATTTTTGTTACTTACTTGCGTAGAACTTTTTTATTGGTTTTATCACTATGGAAAAAATATAAGAAATGCAATGAATACTACCTTAGGCTTGAAGAATGTTTCAATTTGACTTTTTGAGCTTCTTTTTGCTAATTGTCATATAGGTCTCGATAGCATTAATTAGCTGCGCTTATTTTGTTATTAACGTTAAGACTTCTGTCCAAATTTATATCACTTGGTTCAAAAAATTGCATTGCATCTTCCAAATTTGCATACGCTTCTGAAAATATTTTGTTGAAAGATTCTTTTCAATTCCTGCGCAATAAGCGATGTCATTTCTTGTGATCGTATTGATTCTTTCTGTACCTGTGTAATTTAATGGGATCCTCATTGGTTGGCTAAATCGGCAGTAGTTTCTGCAATTTCATCCATTCTATTGGTCCATGGATGAAGAAGAATCATGATGCTGCCGCAATATTTTTTATGCCTTGCAAGATTGTTTAACCTGCCTGCAGAATATTTTTCCTAAGCCCAAACTAACTAAATGAACTTCACTCGCTTCTTCAAGTGCCAAAACACTACTGACTATGGAACTTTAAATTTTATTTGTTTTTCTCGTTATGTGAGCACACACAACAAGGCAAGCTCCGACGGCTTTTCTAAAAAAAAAAGAAAATTGGCCTGTGGTTATCAAATAAACAAAACCGTTGAATATGCATCGGCATGATGGTGATAAGTTTAGTATGAATAGTGCACTAATTGTTATCTTCAAATAAATCAACCAAATAAGCTTCACTTGCTTCATGACGAACAATCACATCTAAACTATGGAACAGTAGGCCCATTGAATATCTCTGGAAAATTGTCCCACTTTCTAAATATTCCCTACAAAATTCCAATAATTTTACTCATTGAATGTAATTTTTTAGTCCTGTAAAACAACCTTTCGAATGAATTCAATATTTTTTTAATCAATTTAGGCACTTTTACCATGAATGCGACGAGGGAATTCATTATGGTAACAAGATTAGCATGAATAGCGCACGAGCTTGGTTTCTTCGAAAAAACCAACCAAATATGATAAACTTCACTAGTTTCTTGACGACATCCGAAGTATGGATTTGTAAATACGTTGAATATCCTCCGTAAATTTCCTCACTTTGTAAATATTCACCAAAAAACCATCAATTTCACTCCTTGAATAAAGTTTGGTAGCCTTTCTGTATTAATCCAACATTTTTGTATCAATAATATAATAATAATATTATTGTGTTTATTTGATATCCGCAGGCCAATTCTCTGATTTCTTCAAAAGCCGTCGGGCCTTGCCATTTTAACTGAGCAGACGCATTTCGACTCCTTTGAGTCATCTTCTGTATCTCAAAGTAGTCACCTAAAAAGGCAAGGCCCGACGGCTTTTGAAGAAGAATAAGAGAATTGGCCTGCGGATATCAAATAAACACAATAATATTATTATTATATTAATTGATACAAAAAATGTCGGATTAATACAGAAAGGCTACAAAACTTTATTCAAGGAGTGAAATCGATGGTTTTTTGGTGAATATTTACAAAGTGATGAAATTTACGGAGGATATCATCATGATCAACTACAAATTTTTATGCAAAGGCTTAAGAATAAACCGGTTATTATTGTATTGTACCTGTATGTTCTGAGACTTAGAACTTGGAATACTATCCAAATTCCAAAAATGATTTTATTATATTGATTTATTAGATCTGAATATGATAACCCAAGAACCTTTGAGTAATCATTTGGAAAGAGGATACACTACTTTTTTTCAAGAGGTGACAAGGCCTTCCGACAATTAGGTAGGAGGTTCTTGTATTGCTAATACATTCATTAAACCAAATTGTATCAATATTCAATCTCTAAGGCTTAGTATGGTTTTTCCTGAACATTATCCCCTCCTTATTCTCCTTATTACTATTAAAGAGAACATTAGTAAGAAATGAAGTAATGCCTTGTATAAAATCTATTATAAAAAAATAAAGATTTCTGCTAGCAAACCAAAATGGAATCAAATTTTTCTTAACGAGCCTAATTTCGCCTTGAATGTTTAATATGTTGAATAAAATGTCTCCTTCTAGCATATCGATTTAGTAATGCTGATAGAATAAACAAATCTAAGTACCTTCCCAGAAAAGGTGAAGGTATTATGAATTCTCGTTTAACATAAGAGCAATTATATTAAATTTCGTGATTGGACCCTGACAATGAAACATTGAAGGCTTAATATGTAAAAATTTTAAATAATCAAATATCAAAGAGATTTAATAGAAAACAAGTCGGAGTTGGTGTAAACCGTACTTGTGCCGCATTGCGAACTGTTTTTCTTTGTAACCGAAGAGTCGCTTGAGAGTTCTCACTGTGTCAGCGAGTGTCCGGTCTTGAGGGTTCTGTGTGGTCGAATTGAGTCTGCATAGCGTTGGTACTGCCCTTGTGGAAATTTTTGAAGAAGATGATGGATCTTTGTTGGTTCGTCGAGGTCGATTGCTTGTGTTGTAAACAGTGACTCGTAGCGTTTGTAGTACGCTTCAAATGATTGCTTGTTGTCCGGATCGTAATCGAACTGCACCATGGAATCGGCAAGACATTTCACTTTGAAATCTGTTGAATCTTGTGCTGGCGCTTGGCCTGGTGCAGCCGCCGTGTTCTGTTGTCGAAGCAATTGTTGCATTTGCTGATTTTGTAGAGCCATTTGCTCTTGAAATAAGTCGCAGAAAAATTTGAATTGGTTTGAGTCCATTTTGAGGTTAGACACACGTGTTTTTGTAATTCCTCGTCACCAATGTTGTAAACCGTAGGTTGATGCATTCAAAGAAGAAGTTTACAATTCTGTTTTATTTCAAAAAGCTTTCACTACAGTCTTTTAATATTAATTGTTGATAACACTTAACTAAATATAATGATTGCTGCAAACAACCCGATGAACTCCGATCCGGTTTGACCGTTCAATCCCGCGCGCCCAAGCTTAGCTCGACAGTCCGTCTAGAAGAAAGATAGGAATCCTCCGAGCTTTAAGAGTGGTTAGATCGAGCAGTCAGAGTAAAGAAAGATTGCACATAATACGAGCTTTAAGATATGTTGATTGAAGCAGTTCGGGTTTACCACATTCCTCCCCTCTTAAAATCTGACGAAGTCATTGAATTTGGATATGACTCCCCGACTTGTTCGAATTGGGTAATGAGGCTCGACTTCAGCTTCAGGTTCTTCTTGAGTTTCATCCTCACTTCCGGCTTGTTCATCATTGTGAGCGTCAGAGTGGTCAACATGTCGAGGATTGTTACCAGGTGTGATAGTCGGTTCAACTTCACCAACTGGCAGGTTATTTTCGTCACTAAACTCGGGCAAGTCAAACAATTCAATCAATTCGTTTTTCATATATCGGTGTTTGAGCTGATTCGTGTGAGCTCATACGGTTCGACTTCCTGACGGCGTTGCAATGTCAATCGAGTAATTGACAGCTCCATCTCGGCTTTTCACGAAGCCAGGCGTCCAATTCCAGTTATCACTGGTTGTAAGGAGTTTGTAAAGGATTTCATCTCCGGGTGAAAACTCTCTCCACTTTGCGACGTGATGCAAGTTAAATTGATTTTCCATTTTTGCTTTGCCTGAAGGAGTTTGATCGATTTGAGGCTTGAGCAAATCGAGTTTTGTGCGCATCTTACGGCCGGTCATCAATTCGAATGGTGATTTCATTCCGAGATTGTATGATGGTGTGTAGCGATACGTCATCAGAAATTCTCGCAATTTTTGTTCGATGGTTCCTTCGGCCTTCTGTAAGCCCTTTTTGAGAAGGTCAACGAATCGTTCCGCCTGACCGTTTGACTGAGGGCTGTAGTAGGCGGTTGTAAGATGCTTGATACCGTGTGTCTCGCAAAAGTTTTCAAACGAGCTCGACACGAATTGAGGTCCATTGTCCGTGACGCAAACTTTGCGCAGACCCTGTCGGGCCAGTACATCAGCAAAAAGTTCGACCGTCTTCGTTCCGGGTATTGTCGCCGTTTTTATAACTTTTGGCCACTTGCTATAGGCGTCAACAACCACTAGGAAGTAGGAGCCGCTGATGGGGCCGGCGTAATCAAGGTGAAGGCGCATCCATGGTTTCAATGGCATGGGCCATGGCTGCAAGGTACATTTGCGTGGTGCCTTTGATTCCCTTGCGCAACGTTCGCAAGTCTTAACGATTACTTCTATAGCTTTCATTATGCCAGGCCAGAAGACTTTGTCGGCTGCCAATAGCTTCATTCGGCACTCACCTGGATGACCTTCATGTAGGTTCTCAAGAATATGTGCTCGCAGTTTTGATGGAATGATGATTTGTTCGCCACGGAATATGCAGTTTTGTACGAATTTTAGCTCATTGCGGTGTCTGAAAAAAGAAGCGACTTCGATTCCTTCGATCTGACTTTTGCGCTGGGGCCAGCTGTCAGTCGCAATGAATTTGATCACTTGCTGAAGATTTGGGCAGGCTTTCGTTTCTTCTTGTACTTGTTGGAAGGTGACAGGAAGTTCCTTTGCTGACTGTATTGCGAAACTTAACTGTTCGTCATTGTCGTCAATTTCCTTGACTGTACCGCAGCAATAATTGTCTCTTCATCAGCTTTCATCTGTTTTGACATAAGGCGAGATACGACGTCAGCATATCCGAAGCTGTTGGTTCCAATAAATTCGAACTTAACATCATAAGCCATGATGATTAGTGCCCATCTCTGTAGTCTGTTCACTGTGTATACGGAAATTCCGTTTTTTGAACCAAAGTTGGACAACCGAGGCTTGTGATCGACTTGCGCGGTAATATGTCGCCCAGCGATGTAGAAATGTGATCGCTTTAAGCCAAAGATGAGTGTTCGCGCTTCTTTTTCAATTTGGGAATAATTTCTTTCCGCTGAATTGAACGTTGCGGCGAAATGCATGATAGGATGCAGTGAATTGTCGTTGAAACGGTGCATGAGGGTAGCTCCCATGCCGTCTTTCGACGCGTTTGTCGCTAGAACGATGGCCTTGTTGGGATCAAAGTGCGTAAGTACCAGATCTGATCCCAGGATCTTTTCCTGGTGATCATCTTGCCATTCGTACTTCACATCTTTCTTGAGAAGTTCGTCCAGGGGACCCCTCAGCATCTTCATTGACTTGATATACTTGCCATAGTAATTGACTGAACCTAAGAATGAACGGAGCTGACTGACATTAAATTTTTTCAGGCTGTGGTCGGATGCCTTTGTCGTCGATGACATGTCCACAGAATTGCACAGATTTCTTACCGAACTGACACTTGTTGATGTTGAGTTTGAACCCGAATTCCTGCAGGCGTTGCAGTGTTTTCTTCAACTCTTGCTTGTGGTCATCAGCATTCTCACCGCTAGTAACCATGTCGTCGATGAAACTGAACGTTGAGATTCCACTGAGCATCATGTCGACAATTGCTTGAAATTCTCCTGGGGCTGTTTTAACGCCTTGCTGGAGGTGATTGACCTGAAACAATCCGATGTGGGTGTTGATGGCCATCACCTTTTTGGATATATCGTCGACTTCCTCTTGAAAGAAAGCGTCTGATAAGTCGATTGTGCTGAAAACGTTTTTTCCTGTGAAACTTGCGAAAATTTGATCGGGTGATGGCAAAGGATACTTGTTTGGCTCAAGTGCTTCGTTAAGACCCGTTGAATAATCAGCACAAATTCGAACTCTTCCATCCTTTCATTTGCCTACGACAATGGGTGCTGCCCACTGAGAATATTTGATAGGGCTGATAATGCCCAAGTGCTGCAAACGTTCTAGCTCAGTGGCTATAGTAGAACGAGCTGCTTGTGGATCCGGACGAGCTTTTCGGAAGACTGGTTGAGCTCCCGGTTTTAGCTTGAGTGAGACTTTAGCTTTGTTATAACAACCAAGGCCATTTGAGAAGAGGTGTTGCACAACACCAGTACACCCTATGTATACTGGCATGCGCTGGGAGCTTGATATGATGTGTATCCTATATACACATCAAGGCTCCCGAGGAGAGAGAGATATTCCTGTATGATACTTAACTGCTACTTTATACTCGCCAACTAGATCAGTAAAAGAGTGTTTTTGTTTAATGTTTTAAGTTTTATTTTATTCTTTGTTTGGTCATATAATAACAAGTTCAGTTAGCTATATTAATTTTAATAAAATATTTACTAGGGAATTCTTTCAATAATTAATTTATTGCAGAGACGTATAAAGTGGGGCATTTATGGAGCGATCAATGAATGAAATTTTCTGAAGTGATTAATTTATTAAAGAACTAGTTAATGAGGTTTTATATTTACATATTTATGAATTTAGAGTGTTAATGGAGCAGTTAATTCGCACGATTATTATATTCTTTAATTATTTTTGTTACCAGAGAAAAACAAACCAATTTAATTAAGACTTTAACTGTTGCTCGGGCTGACGCCTTGAGCACGCAGTTATATTAGCGAATCGATTGATTATAATCCAACTGCTAGCCCCGGGCACAAAGCCTTGGGACGCTAATACTCGGGCTGATGCCTTGAGTACGCAGTCAGATTGATAAAACAATCAATTACTAGTTCAACTGCAGGCCCCGGGCGTAACTGCCTTGGGGCGCTGATACTCGGGCTAATGCCTTGAGTATGCAGTTGAACGTATCCCACTATTCACTTATCTCGGGCTAAGTGCCTTGAGATAGAATAAGCTCGGGCGCACGCCTTGAGCCAGTGAATGGAGAAATACTTCTCGATTGTCTTGTGTCTTTAAGTTTCTTTTATACTATAATTATGCTGACTTTATTGCTTACCAACTAAAATAATGAAGAAAATTTACCATTTCAAAAAAGATCAAAGTTCAACAACAAAACAGTTTAACGTATTTAGTGCCATCTCTCTGTGACTGGTGCAACCACAAAGCTAAAGCTTTCACTCGATTTGCAATGCATGTTGTAGTGAATATTGAGTTCCATAAATGTCCGTGAAGGACTGCAGCGATGTTCTGCTGCCTCGGCAGAGGAAGGTGTTGATTCCTGCCGAGAATGCCCTCGTCCGGAGACGCGTGAATGCGCTGGCAGGCTAGCATTGCGGTGTCGTGGGGCGGGTTCGTTTCCCCGGCACGAGGACTCACTACAAAACATTTCGCATTCACGAATTGCTTGCAGAGTTCGAGAGGACGACCGAAGTCGCAAATCTGTAGATAACCTCCACGAAGGAATTACGACTTGTTGCGAGAACAAGAGAAACCTGAGAAGAAAGGCGAACTTCGGGTAACCTCGTCTTTACCCAAGTAAATTCAGGGCCCACAAATGAAAGAGGGGCAACCGGGTGGTGGTGGAGCCCCTTCATGCCCACCCAACCGGAATAAATCCAATGTTAAACTGTTGAAGTGGCCAGGTATTCCTCTTCTGAGTGGAAAACTCATATAACTTGAATTATATGAACTTTCCCATCAGAAGGGGAGTACCCCGGTGACCAATTTATGTCATAGAATTATACAATTGAATTGCATAACTTTATGCCATAAAAGGGCACTTGGCTTGGGCCACTCAACCCATTAAGTCTCCTGAAACAACAAAAATTTTTTAAGTACCCGGTGGCTGGCTCATATCTTGGGGTGGAAGCCTGCCACCGTACCGGGTCCTATACCCGATTGGAAAAGACCGGAAGGAAAAGACCGATTTTCCATTTAATCCATCATTTTTTTTGTTTTTATTCGAACAACGTTAAAGCAATGGAACAGTATGATTTTTCTATGGCAATCAGCACAGCAATTTACAACACCATATTGAAAAGCATTTAATCGTTGAAAGAGGGAAATTGATATTAAAAGAAGATTAACATTATACGAAAATTCATTTTTTCTCTGATTTCCTGTAGTATTATAATTATTGTGGTTAGCTCTTGTAGATGCCACACTTTCACCCTACATACATTATGTAAAAAAAAAATTCTTACATAGATTTTTTTACGACGATTCTTCTTCTCTTTTTTTTTTTTCTTTTTTTTTACAAATTCAATAAATATTTTTCAAAAAAAAATATTTCAATAAATATTCAGTAAATATACTTTTTTTTTTTTTTTTTTTTTAAACTCAATAAATATTTAATTAAAATTCAATAAATATTTTTTTTTTTAAACAAAATTCGATAAATATTTTTTTGTTTAAAAAATTTCAATAAGTATTTAATTAAAAAATGTTAAGAGGTTACTTACAGTACCTTTCCCTCGACGACGAGCGCTCGCTGACGATGTGGAGGTAAGCAAGTCCTGAAATTTTTGGTAGTGAAGAATCGCGTCCATACATCAAATTTTTAACACACGAGTATTAAGACATAGTATAACTCTTAAGGGTGTATAAAATCATCTAAAAAATTCAGCTATCAAAGTGTAAATACATATAGACTTCCTTGAATATCAGAACCGTATGGTCTTCGAACGTGGTAATGCTCGCTGCTACTTCTTCTACGGCTTTTAATGTTTAATATTGCGTTTATATGCAATCCGTTGGTCAATATATGGATTGAGTGATTTGACTAATTCTTCTGGATCTAACTTTCCAGTTGATTTATCACTCCTTGTTGAACTATGTTTGAATACACAATGCGCCTTTTTGCATACAAACGGTGTGGTTTCCCAGAAACAGGGAGTACGGTCCCGCCGTTTCCCAATCAACATGTGCCGCTCCGTAATATGAAGATCTTCACCTCGGCCTTCCAACCACCTGTTGCACCCCACTTCGGGACCTAATGCTGATGGCTCATGGCGATATTGGCAGTTGCTATCATTTTTTTACAGGCACGGTCGTAGAAAAGTAGCAATATCTGAAGTTCCTTTTTATTTTTTTTTTTTTTTTTTTTCTTCTTCTTCTTTTTCCACAGGATGGTAGAAGATGTCTCTGCCACAAACCTGAAATAACGCATATTGAACTTGAAGTATCGAACAAAGACCTATAAAGTAATGGACGCGAAATGAGCTTATTTTCATCCATACTGGATTGCATGCAAACGTTCATAAAAAAAAAAAAAAAATATTCTGTGCATTTGCATTTGCCTATTTCATACATTTTGGTCTCGTCTGCTCCCACTCGTCTATTATTTACACCATTTTATCCAAGTGCGCTCTTTCTTTATCCCTATTAAATTCAATTTTATTACTATTTGGACTCTAGAAATCAGAGCCTGAGTTCGTTTTGCCAAATCATTCTAGGCCCCATATATTGGGCCAAACTATTCTGAACTATTTACAGGTTTATCTAACTCCTTCCTCAATTCCTCATTAAAGCTAACGCGACCAACTTTTAGCTCTTTTCATGATGTTAATTTTCTTTTCTCCTCCCAATACTCTTAAAACACTTTGGTGATCATCCCCTACAATCCTTTTCATAATTTATCATTCGACTCGCATAAGTATTAAAAATCGAAATTTTCATTCACGCCGTTTCATTCACAATTTGTTCATTCATAAAGTACTATAAATCCAAAACGCGAATACATTCACACATAAATCAGGCACTCGCGCATTCCCGCACGGACTAACACACTCGTAGCATTTAACTATTTCACAGACATCGTTCTTCCCCACGTTCTTCCACTTGCTCACGTTCCCTTCTTCATTGATTGATGAATTGCTCATGTCGTTTCCGTTACCGCTTTGTAAACTTGGTAACGAGTTGGCAACGTAAGCGAAGGATCGACCACCTTTGGAATTGGTTTAATCTCAGGGCTAATTCCTTTTCAATGCGATGCAAATCGAAACGAACCTCATATGCGATTAGATTGATGGCAATACCCGAAGGTACGAAACGCCCTGAACGGCCAATACGATGTGAGTAAGTCTCAGCCATACGTGAAAAATCGCAATTACTAGCAACATTCACAGCCTATACGTCAATACCAAGTGTAAAAAGATCAGAGCAGACTAGATTTCTGCATAGCCCCTGTCGAAGCTCATGGAGAACACGATTTCTATGCGCCTGCGCCATGTTGGCATGGATATAGTAACAACAATAACCAAGTCCCGTGATCTTCTTAGCCAGCAATTCCACACGTCGCGTTGAATTGCAAAATATTATCGATTGGCTTATTTGCAACTTAGAGAATAACGCATTAAGACGATGCACTTTTTGCTTCAAATGTATGTACTTTTAATGATTGAAATGTTTTAGGCCAATATAAAATTAAATTTTCATCCCTGTATCCAATTTTAGAGCTTGTTTAAGTATTTCGTATGTGGAAAATGAAACAGCTACCATGGGTGTTGCTCTTAAATAGTTAATTGACATTCCTCAATATAATCCTCGAACGATACCGTTTTCACGGTAAATTAACGTTAATGTTTGCATCATTCCCATCCCAAATTTTGTTGTATCTGGGCTCATCGTTGCGAGTTGCATTCTTCTTCTAGTAACATCCAAGTGATATGAAATTGATCGCGCATCAGCTCCAGCTAAGCCACCACATACCAGTTTTACAGGTATATGTAATACAAGGCCACCAGTATTCCTTTCGCATTTATTGCATGCGTACTTTGGCAAATACTTCATGCAAAAAAAAAAAAAATTTAAACATCTCGAAACAGTAGAATGACAGCCCGGCATACGGGACCATGCCTGTTAAAGTAGGAAAAAAAAACCCTCTGTAAAGTGCACGTATTCCGCCTTCATTGCGGAACATTTCCGAAGCACGCTGCAAAATTTCAGTGTATTTGTGTTCTCCCATTACTTGAAATGCTAAACGAGCCCGAATTGTATCTAGCGGATATGCCAATGTAACAGCCGTCAGTCCTGCACAAGCTCCTACTATAAATTTATCCGCGTGTACTACAACCTTTTAAATGTAGTTCAAACTGCGATAAGTACTTCTTGTACATTTCAAAGGATGTGAACTGCGTGGCTGCGTACGGAAATATCCTAATCATCTGTGCTCCATTGCCTTTATACAATGCCAAAATGATTCCTTCAATATTATGTGCCTGAGACCACTAAACACCCCTAAATGTTCGTAATGAGAGGAATGTGCTTGAAGTAAGATTTTTATCCTATCTAATGGCGCTACAGCAGTTTTAGAACACATCCCAGCAATTCCCTCAGCCAGAAGATTTTTCAGAACGGTTCATAGTTGCGAAAAGATTCAGCGGAAATAACCATTGTGGATTGATAAATGTCTATTTTCCACAAATTAAGTCTGGCTAAAGTTTCACAGGAAATACTATTACTAACATTTCATGAAGAAACAATATAAAGAAAGCCGATAAACTGTCGGTTAAGCTCAAATTTATTTTAAGCACGTTTAGGAAGTTCGATCCAATGTTTTCATTAATTCAGTTCGAGATCGCGTAGCAGATCGGGATAAACAACAGTAATACACGCTTTATTGTCGCGGCTTACGACGAGCATCACCTTGGCGTTTCTAATAAATCCAATAACCACTAACGAATAGCGATACTCCCCTTTCAACGTAGTAAAACCCATACTAAATGCACAAAGTCTTCACTGATTCCATTTGCTCTATGTTGCACACTTTCCTGTCTTCGTCGTCCCTTCGAATCGCTTACGAAACATAATTTGTGTCGCTGGCGGATTCGCACGCGTAGATTCATTAACTGACCCGAGCAATCTCTGGACACGCACAAAACTACCATTAACTGTCCTATACACTCGCACAACTCCAATTATCCAACTGTTGCCTCGAGTCTTTGCTAAATTGCGTTTTTGTCTCTGACTTGAAGCTTACATGAACAAAAGATTTTTCCACAGAACTTCATAGCAATAACAATCCACCAAAAAGTCCCTTTTCTTTTTAGTTCGAAAAGGAATTTTCTTGCAGTCAACGAGATGGGTCGATTTGCTCGATTACGGGGATGCAATAAGTACCGGTTTTCCCAGTACCGTTTTTCGCTCGTGCTAACATATCTTTACCACTTAAAGCAATTGGTATAGCCGCCTTTTGCATAGGCGACGGTTTCTTAAACTTTTCACTCATTCACCAAAACAAAGAAAAAATATAGTCCTTAAAGAAATAATATGAATTTACTCACGTTTTCTTAGCACGTCACCCTCGTCAACCATCCAACCATATTCCTCCAAGGACCACCACGAGCACACAAATCACTTGTTGGCACTGTATCGAATCCGCCTTATCTACGGAGCGGTTTATGGGAAACTGTTCCCTGAAAACATCTTCGAGGCAAACGCAATAACCTCGCTCGTACCATATGGAAATAAAAGTGCCATCTATGTGTGAACATGCGGTGGTGATAATGCACACTCATTTCGGTTATTTTTAAAATTCGAAATTGTTTATTTTTTGTAGATTCGATTAAGTTTTCAATTGAAAGCAATTTATGTTTATAATTATTAGGCGTAATTAAGGCGGAAATAAATCGAAAGAATAGGGCAGGCACGCGTTAATTACCCACAAACAAAACAATTTTTAATTAATATTATGGTTGGAAAGGGTAAAATTTGACAAATTTTGTGGGGTTTAAATGATACAATGATTTTATCGTTCCTATAATTTAAGGGGTTAACCGTTTCGTTCTAAGCATTTGCATACCGCATTACACCCAATTAGTTAAATTATGTTCAAAAGATATTGTAATAAAATCACTACACATTAAAACAGTTTTAGAATTTTGTTTCCCGGGTGTTAAGTACAAAAGAAATTTTTCCCTTTAATTATTTTTCATGCGAGAGAAAAAAAACGAGTGTCGCGATGAGGAAGGTGACTGAAGGGTTACTCCTTGTTGAATTGAGTTGGTGCTGTGTGCCTGTGTCAGCGCTGCTTTTAGAGCCATAGCTCCTAGATTACTACAGGGCAGCTAATTTTCTCGTGATCCCGAGGCAATGCGGATTGCGAAAAAGGAGCTGAAGGATATTTCTGTGCATCATGGGTTGGCTTCGGCGTCGGGACTAGAGATGACGGACAATAAAAGAAAAACACAATTGACAGACGGACGGACTGACTTATGTTAATGTTTGCCCGGAAATATACAACCCTTGTGCGTTTGTTGAAAATATATGCGGACGGACAAACAGACGTGACTAATTATCTATCGACGCAGGTCCTTCGCGTGGTATATTCCCACTTCTTTTCCCGATGGATCCGTTATCAAGTAACGGTTAGGTCCCATTACCTTCTTTATGCGGCTTTTCAGGAATCGCCTATCCAGCTTGGCGTTGTAATGCCCCGCGGCGTCACTTTGACGGAAGTTTCGCCGGAAAACTTCATCTCCTTCTTTGAAATTAGCAGATCGTGACCGGAGATTGTACTGCGCTTCATTTGCACTACCTGCGGCCTTAATCTTCCGTCCGATTTGTTGGCGG
The DNA here is from genome assembly GCA_963969285.1 of Odontomyia ornata. Lineage (NCBI taxonomy): Eukaryota > Metazoa > Arthropoda > Insecta > Diptera > Stratiomyidae > Odontomyia > Odontomyia ornata. The sequence goes on along the minus strand of OZ017740.1, from coordinate 233,993,068 downwards.
AGGTCTCCTAGACGTTCGTGGGGCTCCAGCGCAACGACGGGGTCTCCCAAACACTTTAATTGCCGTAACAGTCGGTATGATTTACCATGGCAAATCATGTGCTGTCCAAAGGCGGCAAAGTAAGGGGCGACACCGGTGACAGAATGATATGAGGATCGCAGGGCGCATGTGATGGCGGACAATCGACGATCCCAATCCTTTTGAGATGGGTGAACGTAGGAACGGATCGCAGCCAATAGGGTGCGGTTCAACCGTTCTGATGCGTTGGACTGAGGAGAGTATATGGGCGTCAGTTGGTGTTCAACGCCATACTGCTCAAGTAGGCTCTTAAACTGCCGAGACCGGAACTGTACTCCATTATCTGAGTACACACTCTCTGGAACACCGAACACATGGAATACCCGGTTCTCTAAGAATTTCACGATCGATGGAGTTGTGAATTTACGGATAGGTTCCACCATTGGGAATTTTGAGAGCTGATCTAGAACGACTATAGCTCCGATGTGTCCCATTGAAGACCGAGGATATGGACCGAGTAGATCGATGTATAGACGCTGGAACACGCGTTCTGGAACGTTGAGTTGACCCATAGGAGGTCGAAGAGGCTGGTTGGGCGCTTTGGTGCCTTTACAGGTCTCACAGGCGCTCACGTAGTCTTTGACCTGGGATGCCATTTTAGGCCAAAAGAAGTATTTCTTGAGTCGCCGTAGTGTCCGACCGTACCCTCCGTGGGCACTTAAAGGATGGTCATGTGCGCGGAAGATCAGATGTTGTGTCATTTCCTCCGGTACCCAGAGTTTCCAGGACTCTTCTTCCTGCCATGGATCACCAGTGGCGTATTCATTTCGTCTATACACATAGCCGTCTATTACCTTCAAATCAGGCAGCTGTGTTTGTTGGGTCGCTATGGTTTGCCTCAACTCTTTGTAGCTATCTGATTCGAAATGTGGGCTGTCCAAATCTATTTCGATGGGGTCCTCGTCAGTTATTGTTAATTCGGCTCCCTCTGGGGAAAACATCCGTGAGAGAGTGTCGGGTACGATGTTCTGGGTTCCTTTCCGATGTTTGATGGAGAACTTAAACCCTTGCAGTTTAAGAGCCCATCTGGCTAGGCGTCCACTTAAATCTGCTTGGTTCATCAACCATTGTAGTGACGCGTGGTCCGTGATGATCTCGAATTGGTGGCCCTCGATATAAGCTCGAAACTTCTTCACAGCCATTACCGCTGCCAAACATTCTTGCTCGGAAACAGTATAGTTTCTTTGGGCCGAATTTAGCTTATTAGACATGAAGGCGATGGGAGCTTCCTCTCCTTCGTCGGTCAATTGCACCAGCACGGCTCCTACTCCATGTTGACTTGCGTCGCAATGAATGGAAAAGGGCTTCGTGAAGTCGGGGCTGTGCAAGACAGGAGCTGATGTGAGGGCTTGTTTAAGCTCTTCAAATGCCTTTCGGCTGATTCCGGTCCAAACGAACTTCCCCTTCCGCAACATGTCTGACAGGGGCGCTGAGACTGTTGCATAATTCCGAACAAACCTTCGGTACCAACCGCACACACCAAGGAAACGTCGTAGCTGCTTCACAGTTTTTGGTAAGGGGAACTCATCAATCGCACGAGTTTTGTCTGGATCCGTTTTGATAGTGCCATGTCCTATGACATGTCCGAGGTATCGGACTTCTTTCATGATAAACTTACTTTTCTGTACGTTGATGGTGAGTCCCGCCTTACTGATGTGCAGGGCTACTTCTTGTAGGAGTAGGAGGTGTTGATCGAACGTTTCCGTGATGAGTAACAGATCATCAAGGTACACGAACACTTGGTGTTTTAGGTGAGGTGGGATTACCTTGTCCATCAACCGAGTCATCGTTTGCGGCGCGTTACACAGGCCAAAGGGCATTGTGACGAACTGATATAATGGTTGTCCAGGCACTGTGAAGGCGGTCTTGTCCCTTGACCCCTCATCGAGTGGAATTTGCCAGAAGGCGTCTTTTAGGTCGAGACTGGTGATATAATTGGCTTTCGGTAGTCTCCCTAGTATTCCATCGATGAGTGGAAGAGGGTACGCGTCCTTGATGGTAACCGCGTTTACCTTACGGGCATCAAGACAGAGGCGGACTTTACCTGGCTTCACCACCAAGGTTACCGGTGATGACCAGGCGCTTTGGGACTCTTCTATGACCCCCAACTCGAGCATCCTATCTAATTCCGCATACACCAATTTCTCCATGGCTGGCGAGATGGCGTAGTGTCTCTGTTTAATCGGTTTACTATCGCCAACGTCGATGGCGTGTGAGACTAGGGTGGTGCGGCCAAGGCCTTGGGTAGCGTAAGATGGGAAAGCAGCAATGGATGCTTCCAGGCGTTGCCGTTGGTTAGGCGTCAGGTCATGCCTATCGGGAGTAGAAGTGATTTCGTTGACATTTCTGGTTTTTAAAGACAAATCGGTGAATAAATCGGAGGCCAGTCCAAAACGAAGGACGAAATCGACACCAAGGTATACATTCTGAGTCAAAGACGGGATAATGTAGAAGGTAATATCCTTCGTCTGACCCCTGAACGTCACGGGTGTTGTTAGTTTACCTCGTATAGGGTGTTTGGTGCCATCAGCTGTACTGATTTCAGTGCGCCAGGATTTAATCAAGTTCGGGTATTCTTGGAGCACCTTCGAGCCAAAGCTCGAGGCAAGACAACTGATACTGGCACCCGTGTCGATCAATGCAAACACGGTCTCGCCCAACACTTTAATTGGATGATAAGGTCTGATCTCATTCTCAGCAACCTCCGAGATGTTACAAGAGTGTAAGGTTCGACGGCAGGTGCGCACTCTCTTGCGGAAATTCCGCCAACGACGGGTTGACCATTTTGTCTTGCGCGGGCGGGAAGTGACGACTTCGGAAGCAAATATTCGCTCTCGAGCCACCCGATATTCCTGCAGTCTAACATGATAAGGTTTTAGCGTGCGTACCTGAGGCTGCCGCGGTTCTTCTGGCAGTGACTGCGATGGTCGTTTTAATATTGTCGTTGGTGAGGTCTCCGGAAGAGAGTGAACATCCGCAGTCGTAATGGTCATGGCTGGTGGGTTAACGTCATGTTGGTTGGGGTGAGCCACTGATTGAGGAGCTACTGTTGGGGTTTCGAGTACCGCTGAGGTGGTCGGGTACTCTTTTGGCCGTTTTTTCGTGCGGCACATTCAGAACAGTCCGGGAAGTAAGTGTCCGGCTTGCCGCAACCGTAGCAGAAAACCTTACGTTCTGCGCGGCATGAAATAAACCGGTGTCCGGTTTGGTGACAATTCCAGCAGGTCGTAAGACTTCCCACTGCCGCTACAGCAAGCTGGTCTGGGTCCAAATCATCCTCCAGATCTAGGGTGGTATAATCTGGGGCCAATTCCGCGATTCCTCGTCGAGGACCCGTCCTGGTTAGTAAGTATGGCCGGTCCCGTAGGTCTTCCTCAAACCCTTCTATGCGACGCACATTTCTCAGCAGGGCCTCCATACTCTGTGGATCGGAGTTCACGATATGCCGACGAATCTCCGGTCTCAGATTTCGCTTTAGCAGGCGCAGAATTTGGGTAGAAGACAATGGCTCTGACAGCTGGTCATTCAACCGAAGGATATCGGCTCGATATTTATGGAAGGACTCGTCCGGACGCTGCCATCTAGCATTCATCTTATCCAGGACTAATTCGTCCATGTCGACCGTAGGGTATTCCATGCGGAGTACCTCCTTCAGCCGTGACCAGCGTATGGATGGTGGAGCTGAATGTATTCTCCAATATGTCTCCAGGGCTGCTCCCCTAAGCAGCATAGGCAAGTACCCTGCGAGCGCTGTGCGGTCTCCTGCTAGCATCTGCTCAATCAGTGACTCCACCCGACTTATGAAAACCTCTACCGTTATCGTGTTGGGTTCCCCACTGAAATGTAGATTCCATCCCTGGATGATGCTGGGGATCTGTGTCGGCTTCAGCCGATACATGTCGTGTGGATGGAAGCGTTGGTCCGGCGGAATCACGGGAGCCTGATTTGGTGGCGGTGCTTGGCTCAATCGGGGCCGGTAAACTGGAGCCAACGGATTCATGGCTGTACCTGGCCGGATCCGTTCGGGATCACGCCGCGAGTCTACTGGGAAATCCCACGGATTTGGGTCCGAATCCCACATAGGAGGAGTTCTTGGCCGGGATGGTGCGGGGTTCTCTCTCTGGCTCTCTAGAGAGGCGAGCCGGGTGGACATGTCCTGTACGAGCGCCATTAGATCTCTTAGAGCTGTGGTTTCCACAGCCACCGGTGGACTCGCTTCTTCTGCAGGCGGAACTGCTTCAGCCCTGTAGTCATGGTCTCGTCCACTCCTTGTCGTGGATGGAAGGGGTCCGCTTTTGGGGACAGCTCCACTTGCACTGGAGGACTGAGGTCGTTCTGTTGCTGGCTGTGCGATTTCCAAAGGCTGACGACAAAGCGGGCAAGTGGATGAGGTTTGCCGCAGTTGTGCCAAACACAGCTGATGTAGCCTGTGTCCGCACTGCAACCTCTGGCTTGTAGTTTCGTCCATGTCCTCGTGACAGATGGAACACAATAGAGTTGGTCCGGCATCCGACCGCAACTTTCTCCTTTCGGGAGTTCTTTTTGTAGGCATTTTAAATCCAAATGGTTTTCCTAATTAAATACCTAGATAAATAAATAATGAAGAATATGGGTATATAAGATTAGCTATATGAATAATGACAATAATGAAGAAAAGGTGAGAAAAAGTTACTAAAATTCTTATGTGGCCGTCAGTGGCGAACTATCTCAGAACCTCACAAAAAAAAGTATGAAAAAATTTAAGTGGTGATTGAACTATCAAAAAAAAATATAATAACCGGTCTTTCCCTTCCGTCCATCCTCCCAAGTATGGACGCCATGGCACAATCCTTCCAAAACGTTTCAGGGACACTCTCTTGTGGCACCTTGAAAATCAGGGTTCAGAAGTGATCCCTCATTAGCAAACTTCTCAAGTTACAGCTTGTCAGCCCAGGGTGGGATTCTAATCCACAAGCAGCGCGTGTCTTGTCATGGATAGTCATGGATTAGCTAATCAGCCAATCACATGAAATCAAAATCCATGTAATTTAAGACACTTAGGCACCGCTGGTTTGGGGAGCGGATCAGAATCCTCCGCAAAATAGATGTTGGGATGATAACTTCCGAACACAAAAAGGGACTCTAATATCATTTGGCCTTACTAGTTATACAATGGTGGTAAACCACCAAAGTATAAGTCAAAAGCAGGACCAAACGACATTGATGTCCAGGGACTACACACGTTCGAAAGGTATTAGGCTGCTGGGGCACGATTAGTGCAAAAACCCTCGGGAGTTATCTACCCGCCAAAATTTCTAACACCTAGTGGGGACACCTAGAGACGATGGACTGTCTCGTGCTCACGACTGATGATACAGCCGGGCTTTTCGGGCCCCACGTTGGGCGCCATTTGTAGTGAATATTGAGTTCCATAAATGTCCGTGAAGGACTGCAGCGATGTTCTGCTGCCTCGGCAGAGGAAGGTGTTGATTCCTGCCGAGAATGCCCTCGTCCGGAGACGCGTGAATGCGCTGGCAGGCTAGCATTGCGGTGTCGTGGGGCGGGTTCGTTTCCCCGGCACGAGGACTCACTACAAAACATTTCGCATTCACGAATTGCTTGCAGAGTTCGAGAGGACGACCGAAGTCGCAAATCTGTAGATAACCTCCACGAAGGAATTACGACTTGTTGCGAGAACAAGAGAAACCTGAGAAGAAAGGCGAACTTCGGGTAACCTCGTCTTTACCCAAGTAAATTCAGGGCCCACAAATGAAAGAGGGGCAACCGGGTGGTGGTGGAGCCCCTTCATGCCCACCCAACCGGAATAAATCCAATGTTAAACTGTTGAAGTGGCCAGGTATTCCTCTTCTGAGTGGAAAACTCATATAACTTGAATTATATGAACTTTCCCATCAGAAGGGGAGTACCCCGGTGACCAATTTATGTCATAGAATTATACAATTGAATTGCATAACTTTATGCCATAAAAGGGCACTTGGCTTGGGCCACTCAACCCATTAAGTCTCCTGAAACAACAAAAATTTTTTAAGTACCCGGTGGCTGGCTCATATCTTGGGGTGGAAGCCTGCCACCGTACCGGGTCCTATACCCGATTGGAAAAGACCGGAAGGAAAAGACCGATTTTCCATTTAATCCATCATTTTTTTTGTTTTTATTCGAACAACGTTAAAGCAATGGAACAGTATGATTTTTCTATGGCAATCAGCACAGCAATTTACAACACCATATTGAAAAGCATTTAATCGTTGAAAGAGGGAAATTGATATTAAAAGAAGATTAACATTATACGAAAATTCATTTTTTCTCTGATTTCCTGTAGTATTATAATTATTGTGGTTAGCTCTTGTAGATGCCACACTTTCACCCTACATACATTATGTAAAAAAAAAATTCTTACATAGATTTTTTTACGACGATTCTTCTTCTCTTTTTTTTTTTTCTTTTTTTTTACAAATTCAATAAATATTTTTCAAAAAAAAATATTTCAATAAATATTCAGTAAATATACTTTTTTTTTTTTTTTTTTTTTAAACTCAATAAATATTTAATTAAAATTCAATAAATATTTTTTTTTTTAAACAAAATTCGATAAATATTTTTTTGTTTAAAAAATTTCAATAAGTATTTAATTAAAAAATGTTAAGAGGTTACTTACAGTACCTTTCCCTCGACGACGAGCGCTCGCTGACGATGTGGAGGTAAGCAAGTCCTGAAATTTTTGGTAGTGAAGAATCGCGTCCATACATCAAATTTTTAACACACGAGTATTAAGACATAGTATAACTCTTAAGGGTGTATAAAATCATCTAAAAAATTCAGCTATCAAAGTGTAAATACATATAGACTTCCTTGAATATCAGAACCATATGGTCTTCGAACGTGGTAATGCTCGCTGCTACTTCTTCTACGGCTTTTAATGTTTAATATTGCGTTTATATGCAATCCGTTGGTCAATATATGGATTGAGTGATTTGACTAATTCTTCTGGATCTAACTTTCCAGTTGATTTATCACTCCTTGTTGAACTATGTTTGAATACACAATGCGCCTTTTTGCATACAAACGGTGTGGTTTCCCAGAAACAGGGAGTACGGTCCCGCCGTTTCCCAATCAACATGTGCCGCTCCGTAATATGAAGATCTTCACCTCGGCCTTCCAACCACCTGTTGCACCCCACTTCGGGACCTAATGCTGATGGCTCATGGCGATATTGGCAGTTGCTATCATTTTTTTACAGGCACGGTCGTAGAAAAGTAGCAATATCTGAAGTTCCTTTTTATTTTTTTTTTTTTTTTTTTTTTCTTCTTCTTTTTCCACAGGATGGTAGAAGATGTCTCTGCCACAAACCTGAAATAACGCATATTGAACTTGAAGTATCGAACAAAGACCTATAAAGTAATGGACGCGAAATGAGCTTATTTTCATCCATACTGGATTGCATGCAAACGTTCATAAAAAAAAAAAAAAATATTCTGTGCATTTGCATTTGCCTATTTCATACATTTTGGTCTCGTCTGCTCCCACTCGTCTATTATTTACACCATTTTATCCAAGTGCGCTCTTTCTTTATCCCTATTAAATTCAATTTTATTACTATTTGGACTCTAGAAATCAGAGCCTGAGTTCGTTTTGCCAAATCATTCTAGGCCCCATATATTGGGCCAAACTATTCTGAACTATTTACAGGTTTATCTAACTCCTTCCTCAATTCCTCATTAAAGCTAACGCGACCAACTTTTAGCTCTTTTCATGATGTTAATTTTCTTTTCTCCTCCCAATACTCTTAAAACACTTTGGTGATCATCCCCTACAATCCTTTTCATAATTTATCATTCGACTCGCATAAGTATTAAAAATCGAAATTTTCATTCACGCCGTTTCATTCACAATTTGTTCATTCATAAAGTACTATAAATCCAAAACGCGAATACATTCACACATAAATCAGGCACTCGCGCATTCCCGCACGGACTAACACACTCGTAGCATTTAACTATTTCACAGACATCGTTCTTCCCCACGTTCTTCCACTTGCTCACGTTCTCTTCTTCATTGATTGATGAATTGCTCATGTCGTTTCCGTTACCGCTTTGTAAACTTGGTAACGAGTTGGCAACGTAAGCGAAGGATCGACCACCTTTGGAATTGGTTTAATCTCAGGGCTAATTCCTTTTCAATGCGATGCAAATCGAAACGAACCTCATATGCGATTAGATTGATGGCAATACCCGAAGGTACGAAACGCCCTGAACGGCCAATACGATGTGAGTAAGTCTCAGCCATACGTGAAAAATCGCAATTACTAGCAACATTCACAGCCTATACGTCAATACCAAGTGTAAAAAGATCAGAGCAGACTAGATTTCTGCATAGCCCCTGTCGAAGCTCATGGAGAACACGATTTCTATGCGCCTGCGCCATGTTGGCATGGATATAGTAACAACAATAACCAAGTCCCGTGATCTTCTTAGCCAGCAATTCCACACGTCGCGTTGAATTGCAAAATATTATCGATTGGCTTATTTGCAACTTAGAGAATAACGCATTAAGACGATGCACTTTTTGCTTCAAATGTATGTACTTTTAATGATTGAAATGTTTTAGGCCAATATAAAATTAAATTTTCATCCCTGTATCCAATTTTAGAGCTTGTTTAAGTATTTCGTATGTGGAAAATGAAACAGCTACCATGGGTGTTGCTCTTAAATAGTTAATTGACATTCCTCAATATAATCCTCGAACGATACCGTTTTCACGGTAAATTAACGTTAATGTTTGCATCATTCCCATCCCAAATTTTGTTGTATCTGGGCTCATCGTTGCGAGTTGCATTCTTCTTCTAGTAACATCCAAGTGATATGAAATTGATCGCGCATCAGCTCCAGCTAAGCCACCACATACCAGTTTTACAGGTATATGTAATACAAGGCCACCAGTATTCCTTTCGCATTTATTGCATGCGTACTTTGGCAAATACTTCATGCAAAAAAAAAAAAAATTTAAACATCTCGAAACAGTAGAATGACAGCCCGGCATACGGGACCATGCCTGTTAAAGTAGGAAAAAAAACCCTCTGTAAAGTGCACGTATTCCGCCTTCATTGCGGAACATTTCCGAAGCACGCTGCAAAATTTCAGTGTATTTGTGTTCTCCCATTACTTGAAATGCTAAACGAGCCCGAATTGTATCTAGCGGATATGCCAATGTAACAGCCGTCAGTCCTGCACAAGCTCCTACTATAAATTTATCCGCGTGTACTACAACCTTTTAAATGTAGTTCAAACTGCGATAAGTACTTCTTGTACATTTCAAAGGATGTGAACTGCGTGGCTGCGTACGGAAATATCCTAATCATCTGTGCTCCATTGCCTTTATACAATGCCAAAATGATTCCTTCAATATTATGTGCCTGAGACCACTAAACACCCCTAAATGTTCGTAATGAGAGGAATGTGCTTGAAGTAAGATTTTTATCCTATCTAATGGCGCTACAGCAGTTTTAGAACACATCCCAGCAATTCCCTCAGCCAGAAGATTTTTCAGAACGGTTCATAGTTGCGAAAAGATTCAGCGGAAATAACCATTGTGGATTGATAAATGTCTATTTTCCACAAATTAAGTCTGGCTAAAGTTTCACAGGAAATACTATTACTAACATTTCATGAAGAAACAATATAAAGAAAGCCGATAAACTGTCGGTTAAGCTCAAATTTATTTTAAGCACGTTTAGGAAGTTCGATCCAATGTTTTCATTAATTCAGTTCGAGATCGCGTAGCAGATCGGGATAAACAACAGTAATACACGCTTTATTGTCGCGGCTTACGACGAGCATCACCTTGGCGTTTCTAATAAATCCAATAACCACTAACGAATAGCGATACTCCCCTTTCAACGTAGTAAAACCCATACTAAATGCACAAAGTCTTCACTGATTCCATTTGCTCTATGTTGCACACTTTCCTGTCTTCGTCGTCCCTTCGAATCGCTTACGAAACATAATTTGTGTCGCTGGCGGATTCGCACGCGTAGATTCATTAACTGACCCGAGCAATCTCTGGACACGCACAAAACTACCATTAACTGTCCTATACACTCGCACAACTCCAATTATCCAACTGTTGCCTCGAGTCTTTGCTAAATTGCGTTTTTGTCTCTGACTTGAAGCTTACATGAACAAAAGATTTTTCCACAGAACTTCATAGCAATAACAATCCACCAAAAAGTCCCTTTTCTTTTTAGTTCGAAAAGGAATTTTCTTGCAGTCAACGAGATGGGTCGATTTGCTCGATTACGGGGATGCAATAAGTACCGGTTTTCCCAGTACCGTTTTTCGCTCGTGCTAACATATCTTTACCACTTAAAGCAATTGGTATAGCCGCCTTTTGCATAGGCGACGGTTTCTTAAACTTTTCACTCATTCACCAAAACAAAGAAAAAATATAGTCCTTAAAGAAATAATATGAATTTACTCACGTTTTCTTAGCACGTCACCCTCGTCAACCATCCAACCATATTCCTCCAAGGACCACCACGAGCACACAAATCACTTGTTGGCACTGTATCGAATCCGCCTTATCTACGGAGCGGTTTATGGGAAACTGTTCCCTGAAAACATCTTCGAGGCAAACGCAATAACCTCGCTCGTACCATATGGAAATAAAAGTGCCATCTATGTGTGAACATGCGGTGGTGATAATGCACACTCATTTCGGTTATTTTTAAAATTCGAAATTGTTTATTTTTTGTAGATTCGATTAAGTTTTCAATTGAAAGCAATTTATGTTTATAATTATTAGGCGTAATTAAGGCGGAAATAAATCGAAAGAATAGGGCAGGCACGCGTTAATTACCCACAAACAAAACAATTTTTAATTAATATTATGGTTGGAAAGGGTAAAATTTGACAAATTTTGTGGGGTTTAAATGATACAATGATTTTATCGTTCCTATAATTTAAGGGGTTAACCGTTTCGTTCTAAGCATTTGCATACCGCATTACACCCAATTAGTTAAATTATGTTCAAAAGATATTGTAATAAAATCACTACACATTAAAACAGTTTTAGAATTTTGTTTCCCGGGTGTTAAGTACAAAAGAAATTTTTCCCTTTAATTATTTTTCATGCGAGAGAAAAAAAACGAGTGTCGCGATGAGGAAGGTGACTGAAGGGTTACTCCTTGTTGAATTGAGTTGGTGCTGTGTGCCTGTGTCAGCGCTGCTTTTAGAGCCATAGCTCCTAGATTACTACAATGTAACCAATTCGTTCCGCTGGGCGGTACGTTCGATTGCGAAGTCTTGTGTGTATATGTTTGATACTTAATACGAGTATGGATACACACCCACTTCTGCTAATCCATGATACGACACCGTGCCCACAGATGCATTGATTACAATTCGCAGCTTTTCGTATGTATGTTGTCATTTACAGTACACAGAGAGGAACGACGGGACACGAACCGAGCAATATTTGCACTGCGGTTCCCGTAACATTGCCTCCCCGCTGAAAAGAAAAGTTCACGACTGGCTTGAAGAGCCTTGTCGTGAAAGATATTCATTTTTGCTTCATTGTTTTAATTGGTAAACTTGGAATGTTGATTTAAAATTACTATTTTAAACGATTTTAATCGAATTTACTTTTTTCTTTGCTTACCGTTTCATAAAAAGTTATGACATGCTCCTTTGAATATTAATTTCTTATCGCAATATTTGTTTTGTCTTATTGAATCATAATGACTTGTAGTTCTTTCATAATTTTTGTTTTGAGTTACTTTGCTTGAATATTTTTACTAATCGTTTGCTAAGACTTATTAGGCATTTTAATTTGATTTTGTTTTGCTCCAATTACATACTAGAAGATGAATTATAATTAATTACACATTTAAACATTGTTTCGCTTATTTGTCTTTTACAATATTTTTTTTTGCTTTACTTTAATAGTTCTGCATTGCTGTAATTTATGTAACATATAATTTCTCTTTAATTTATCTTTATTTCCTTATTTTGCTTTACTTACATATCAGAATATTAATGCAAATGAAGATATAACTATTTCACAAATATATACGAGTACAGTTTCGGTTATTTACAATATGCTTTGCATTTTCTTTACTTGAATCAGCTTACTGCAGTATACTTTCGTATTGCTATGATTTATGTAACATATAATCAGTCCTTTTTTTTCTTCTTTATTTTCTTGTTTTCTCTACTTACATTTTAGAATGTTAGTGAAAATATAATCAATTTTCTGATGAACTAATTTCACATTTATGTACAGTTTCGCTTATTTGTCTTTTTGCAACATATTTTCATATTACATGAAAGGTTTCTGTTGAAACTTTTGTATGTTTTTTTTTTTAATGCTTATTTTTCTATTTACTACTGCTTTATTTCGTTATATTCCTTTTATTTTTACATTCATTCGGTTTTGTTTTTCAAGATTTAAACTGTATTATGTATATAGTTCGTTTGAAATTGCGTTACACCAATTTTTGGTTGTATTTCGTTTTCGGACTTTAGTTTTATTGATGGTTGGTAGCAAAAATAATGTTTCCAAAACATAAATAAAAAAGAGTTTTTGTTTTTTTTTTTACTTTAGTCTACTAAATTTTTTCTTTCGCATTTGTTAAGACTTTTTATGATTTTCAATTTGAAAGGAAAAATCCTTCATTTGCTTCATTTTTCTTGCTTACTAAATTTTGATAGACTATAACGAAAAGCTTGCTAAATAAGCTTTTGGTTATGTACTTTGCAAATAATATATTATGTTAATAGGTTAGTAGGGAAATTTGTTAGTATATGAAGCTCTAGATGCTCGTTTGTTTTGGGAACAACCCAGTTAAATTGTCCATGGGGAACGTAAGATCGATACGATCGTTTTGTTCGGGAATTATTAGCTTTGCAAGGGAATAGCTTGCGAGTTGTTGTTGTTGCTTCATTGCTAAAGCTTTAATTAGTTTTATGTAGTGTGGGACCTAAGTTTTTCTCTTGATGTGGATCGTTAATGTTGTTGGTGGGAAACAAAGATTGATAATTTACATGAAGGTGCTTAATGAGGTTTGAAGATAAGATGATAAGGAGAATAGCTTTGTCTCTGCAATTACGTGTGAGCAAATAGCATGTTTTTTTTTCTTTTCAAAGCTTTCACATGCGCCAGTTGCTCGGAATTCTATGCTATGTACATTGTACATGCTAATTTGTGGTTGGCGGGCAATCGTAATGAAGATGATTTGTTTCTATTAGGTTAGCCTTATGTAGTTTGTAGTGGGTAGGGCTTGCTGTGGGATTATGTAGCTTTTAAGGTATATGCCTTTAATCGTTATTTGATTGGTTCAAACTGTCTATTGCAACTCCTGTATTTATATGAGATAGGACAAAGGGAAATTTATTTGAATTATTACGCTCTGTCTTTTAATTAAGTGTGAATAGCTTCAGATTATTGATAAATCGAAAACAACGTATTATTTAGTAGTTTTTTTTTTATTAAATATAGAAACGTTGGGTATGTTGTAATAAATGTTATTGAGGAAATAAAAATAGAAGGAAAGATCTTAAGCTTGAAAGTTATGATATAAACTTTGAATGTTTTCAGCAAACTGTTAAGTTAAAAATATCTTGCGAGAAGGAGTATTCTAAAACGTATTCGAAACAAAACTTTCACTATATTTTGGGCATGGGAGCATATAGTTTCGGCCTTCATTTAAGACCCTATATGTTCCGTCAAATCTCCCTAGTGAGTGTCTGTTTGATTTAGCGTAACGCTGTCCCAGTCTTTGCTGGAAGACAGAACAGTGCCGTGCGAGGTCACTTCATTAGCCGTACGTTAAAATTGTTGATCCCGATCTCGAGGATGCGTGTAAAGTGGAAACGTTGGAAATGGGTGGGCTGTTAAGCAGAAATATTACGTTAAAAATATCTTGCGAGAAAGAGTCGCAACAAAACTATCACTATATGTTGGGCAAAGGAGCATATAGTTTCGGCCTTCATTTAAGACCCTATATGTTCCGTCGAATTTCTCCCTAGTGAGTATATGTTCGGTTTGGCGTAACGCTGTCCCCGACTTTGCTGGAGGACAGTACAGTGCCGTGCGAGGTCACTTCATTAGCCGTTCGTTAAAATTGTTGATATCTATCTCGAGAATACGTGTAATATGTAAGAGTGGGAAACGGGTGGGTTTTAAATTTTTTGCGTTAACCGCAGGGGTTTAAATAGTGAGTTATTTAGTAGTTAGCAGTTAAAATGTATTTATGGAGCAGGAAAACGTAGTGACTAGTGGAAGCATGTCTGCAAACCATTTTAGTTCAACAGCGCAGAGGCTCCGATTGGTTGGTATATTGTCTTAATATCAAATGAATGTAGCGTGTCTGCCGACGGGCAGCTCAGAGGCTTTTGTTTGTTTCTATAGTGACTTACAACTAAAAATAGCGTGTCCGCTGACAACTAGGGGTAACGGCTCAGAGGCTATTGTCGGTTTTCTTACCGACTTGTTATTAAAAATAGCGTGACCACCGACAGCTTCGGTCGACGGCCCAGAGGCTATTTTTTTTTTTTTTACTTAGACTAAAGGCTGAGTGGCTGCCGACAGTTTTGTTTTGAAGGGATCACATTTGTGGCTGTCGACAGTGAGTTTTCGGGGAACCACTCAACTTATTTTGTTTTCTTATTTATTTATAAAAGCTTGCCGGGATTTATCGGCTTGACTGCCACTAGTTTCCTGTTTATTACTGCTCATACTATGAAATTACAAATTGAGTGCTGAATTCATATTTTGTCATTCGTGGGGAAAATGGGCATTGAAAGAGATAATTGGTTTAAGGGTAAATTTGTTTGTATTGAGTTGGCCTATATTGTATTGAGCTATAACAATTTAAACTCATTTATTTCACAGTTCCTACACTTGGATTATTTCAGTGAAACTTGAAATTATTAAAGTTTCTTGTTGAACATTTGCATTGAAAAATTGTCTCTTATCTAAATTTGATATTCATTTGACGTGACGCGGTTGGTTTATTTATTTGCACTTTAATTTAACTGCATTAAAAATTATTGCTCAAACGTCTATTCATTAATTTCATCTTCATTAAAGGCTCTCAAGAAATTATTCGAATGCTAGATCAATTTTAAAGATAAGACTTGAATATTCATGTGGGTGCGCGTTATTGTTATTATTATTGTTTCAGTTGTTTGAGCGATAAAAGATGTTATGTTGATATAACGATAGACACGAGTTTGTTTACTCGTTATTTATGTTTTCATTATGCTTACTTGTGTTTGATGTTTACTTGTACTGTTGATTGTTTTGCATGTAAGTCAACTGAAACATTATCTCTTCGATAAGTTGTACGTTAAATTAAGTTTGAATCATTTGGAAGTTTATTTGATTGATTTTAAAATAGACTAAAGTAGGTTTTGGAACATAGATATGAAAATTATATGCTTGTTATTTAAATGATCAATGAGATTGGTTTTTTTTTTTTTTTAATTTGAGGAAACTGATCTAGTTTCATTGTCAATGTAGTAGCAATGATAACATACAGGAATTGAGTGGTTTCGGATATCGGCTGGGAGGAAAAGACGTACATCCCATTTAATTTTACCATACAATGCGCTACATTGTGGTGTTTGCAAAACCGATATCCTACCGGCTGCGCCAAATTGTTGCACAACACCAGTACACCCTATGTATACTGGCATGCGCTGGGAGCTTGATATGATGTGTATCCTATATACACATCAAGGCTCCCGAGGAGAGAGAGATATTCCTGTATGATACTTAACTGCTACTTTATACTCGCCAACTAGATCAGTAAAAGAGTGTTTTTGTTTAATGTTTTAAGTTTTATTTTATTCTTTGTTTGGTCATATAATAACAAGTTCAGTTAGCTATATTAATTTTAATAAAATATTTACTAGGGAATTCTTTCAATAATTAATTTATTGCAGAGACGTATAAAGTGGGGCATTTATGGAGCGATCAATGAATGAAATTTTCTGAAGTGATTAATTTATTAAAGAACTAGTTAATGAGGTTTTATATTTACATATTTATGAATTTAGAGTGTTGATGGAGCAGTTAATTCGCACGATTATTATATTCTTTAATTATTTTTGTTACCAGAGAAAAACAAACCAATTTAATTAAGACTTTAACTGTTGCTCGGGCTGACGCCTTGAGCACGCAGTTATATTAGCGAATCGATTGATTATAATCCAACTGCTAGCCCCGGGCACAAAGCCTTGGGACGCTAATACTCGGGCTGATGCCTTGAGTACGCAGTCAGATTGATAAAACAATCAATTACTAGTTCAACTGCAGGCCCCGGGCGTAACTGCCTTGGGGCGCTGATACTCGGGCTAATGCCTTGAGTATGCAGTTGAACGTATCCCACTATTCACTTATCTCGGGCTAAGTGCCTTGAGATAGAATAAGCTCGGGCGCACGCCTTGAACCAGTGAATGGAGAAATACTTCTCGATTGTCTTGTGTCTTTAAGTTTCTTTTATACTATAATTATGCTGACTTTATTGCTTACCAACTAAAATAATGAAGAAAATTTACCATTTCAAAAAGATCAAAGTTCAACAACAAAACAGTTTAACGTATTTAGTGCCATCTCTCTGTGACTGGTGCAACCACAAAGCTAAAGCTTTCACTCGATTTGCAATGCATGTAACCAATTCGTTCCGCTGGGCGGTACGTTCGATTGCGAAGTCTTGTGTGTATATGTTTGATACTTAATACGAGTATGGATACACACCCACTTCTGCTAATCCATGATACGACACCGTGCCCACAGATGCATTGATTACAATTCGCAGCTTTTCGTATGTATGTTGTCATTTACAGTACACAGAGAGGAACGACGGGACACGAACCGAGCAATATTTGCACTGCGGTTCCCGTAACAGAGGTCATGAAACTCTGATTGTAGTTCTGTGGTCAGGTCATTGCAAGATGTTGACCTGACTTGATTGCAGACGTTGTCGATTGGAACACTCCACAAGTTGAACACATTGATCCAGGGAATGCCAAAAAGGTTGAGATTTAGCGGTGTAATGAAACAGCATCCCTGCTTTTGAATGCCATTCAGAGCAATATTGCACCAGAAGTATCCCAGTAATGTAATCACGTCTCCTGAAGCACTTGTTGCGTTCGTTCGATTTGATGCAGTCAGTTTCGGACGTCCCAACGTCTCTCGATTTGCCTCAGAGATGATTGTCATGTCTGAACCTGTATCAAACTGCATCTTTAGCTGAGCACCGTTGACAATCGGCTTGACAAACTTCCTGCTTGAAACCAAGTTGACTTCTGATTGTACTTGGTTCGCTTGCGGCTTGTTGTCGCTCTTTTTGTTGTATTTTGTGTTGCGTTTCTCTCGGAAATCCTTGTGAATGTTACAGTAACCTGCCTTATGTGACTTTCCGTTGCATCTGCTGCAGGTCTTCTCCTTGACGGGGCAATCTCCCAACCAATGCCTTTCGCCACAGCTGGGGCAAGCATACGGCGGATGACCGGTTTTATCACCCCGATGGCTCCTACCTGGCTTTCCACTTTGACCCTTGAAATGATGGACAGCATGAACCTCAGAAGAACCCGACGATTCACCCACTTTTCCTTTATCGATCCTCAAACAGGTGATACGTTCAGCCTCATTCACTAAGTCCTGAAGGTTCAACTTGTGGATTAAAGCTCTTCCCGGATCGTTGGCTGCTTTCTCGAGTTCGATGTGTTGATTATCGACTTTTGTGAGAAGTTTTTCAAGGATTAGCGAGTCTTGTGATGACGTGAGACCACTCATAAATAACAAAACCTTGAAGTCGTCAGGCGAGCATCGAGCGATTTCGAATTTCTCAGCATTTTTGTTAATGCGCGCTGCATACTCACTAAAATCTTCACTGTCAAATTTTTCAAGCTTGAAGCAGTTGTGCCACATTGCGAACTTTGTTTCTTTGTAACCAAAGAGTCGCTTGACAGTTCTCACTGTGTCAGCGAGTGTCCGGTCTTGAAGGTTCTGTGGTCGAATTGAGTCTGCGAAGCGTTGGTACTGCGCTTGTGGAAATTTTTGAAGAAGATGATGGATCTTTGTTGGTTCGTCGAGGTCGATTGCTTGTGTTGTAAACAGTGACTCGTAGCGTTTGTAGTACGCTTCGAATGTTTGCTTGTTGTCCGAATCGTAATTGAACTGCACCATGGAATCGGCAAGACATTTCACTTTGAAATCTGTTGAATCTTGTGCTGGCGCTTGGCCTGGTGCAGCCGCCGTGTTCTGTTGTCGAAGCAATTGTTGCATTTGCTGATTTTGTAGAGCCATTTGCTCTTGAAATAAGTCGCAGAAAAATTTGAATTGGTTTGAGTCCATTTTGAGGTTAGACACACGTGTTTTTGTAATTCCTCGTCACCAATGTTGTAAACCGTAGGTTGATGCATTCAAAGAAGAAGTTTACAATTCTGTTTTATTTCAAAAAGCTTTCACTACAGTCTTTTAATATTAATTGTTGATAACACTTAACTAAATATAATGATTGCTGCAAACAACCCGATGAACTCCGATCCGGTTTGACCGTTCAATCCCGCGCGCCCAAGCTTAGCTCGACAGTCCGTCTAGAAGAAAGATAGGAATCCTCCAAGCTTTAAGAGCGGTTAGATCGAGCAGTCAGAGTAAAGAAAGATTGCACATAATACGAGCTTTAAGAGATGTTGATTGAAGCAGTTCGGGTTTACCACATTCCTCCCCTCTTAAAATCTGACGAAGTCATTGAATTTGGATATGACTCCCCAACTTGTTCGTATTGGGTAATGAGGCTCAACTCCAGCTTCAGGTTCTTCTTGAGTTTCATCCTCACTTCCGGCTTGTTCATCATTGTGAGCGTCAGAGTGGTCAACATGTCGAGGATTGTTGCCAGGTGTGATAATCGGTTCAACTTCACCAACTGGCAGGTTATTTTCGTCACTAAACTCGGGCAAGTCAAACAATTCAATCAATTCGTTTTTCATATATCGGCGTTTGAGCTGATTCATGTGAGCTCGTACGGTTCGACTTCCTGACGGCGTTGCAATGTCAATCGAGTAATTGACAGCTCCATCTCGGCTTTTCATGAAGCCAGGCGTCCAATTCCAGTTATCACTGGTTGTAAGGAGTTTGTAAAGGATTTCATCTCCGGGTGAAAACTCTCTCCACTTTGCGACGTGATGCAAGTTAAATTGATTTTCCATTTTTGCTTTGCCTGAAGGAGTTTGATCGATTTGAGGCTTGAGCAAATCGAGTTTTGTGCGCATCTTACGGCCGGTCATCAATTCGAATGGTGATTTCATTCCGAGATTGTATGATGGTGTGTAGCGATACGTCATCAGAAATTCTCGCAATTTTTGTTCGATGGTTCCTTCGGCCTTCTGTAAGCCCTTTTTGAGAAGGTCAACGAATCGTTCCGCCTGACCGTTTGACTGAGGGCTGTAGTAGGCGGTTGTAAGATGCTTGATACCGTGTGTCTCGCAAAAGTTTTCAAACGAGCTCGACACGAATTGAGGTCCATTGTCCGTGACGCAAACTTTGCGCAGACCCTGTCGGGCCAGTACATCAGCAAAAAGTTCGACCGTCTTCGTTCCGGGTATTGTCGCCGTTTTTATAACTTTTGGCCACTTGCTATAGGCGTCAACAACCACTAGGAAGTAGGAGCCGCTGATGGGGCCGGCGTAATCAAGGTGAAGGCGCATCCATGGTTTCAATGGCATGGGCCATGGCTGCAAGGTACATTTGCGTGGTGCCTTTGATTCCCTTGTGCAACGTTCGCAAGTCTTAACGATTACTTCTATAGCTTTCGTTATGCCAGGCCAGAAGACTTTGTCGGCTGCAAATAGCTTCATTCGGCACTCACCTGGATGACCTTCATGTAGGTCAGTTCGGGTTTACCACAGGAGTGGATGGAGAGTGTTCTTGCCAGTAGGGTGTTCTAAACTAGTAAATTGAGCAAGTTCTTATAAATATCAAAACGCGCTATATGTAGATTGTATCAATTGAGTTAAAAAAATTGAACATGGTTAGTATGCATTTGAATTCCATTTTGTTTCCAGTGTGCTGGCTTCATTGTTTCAGGAGAATAATAACATATCAATTTTGTAAACCATTTATAAAATATATATCAAAATTCCTATATATTTGTAGGGTGCAAGCCGTTAGAAAATATGTATCTGAACAGAATCACGTGTTGCATGTAATTGATAAAAATTTGCAATCGGCTGTAACTTAATTGTTTAAAGCACGATTATTGAGAAATTTTCAGGACACATACATATGTTACTATGAAACTTAGATACAGGTTTTTGACTAATTTAAGGGTCCCCTTTTGATTTTGTGGGTATAAACGTGAAACTCATTAAAGGTACGATTAATGACAAAGTTGATCGGATTTTCATTTTTAAATATTTGTCGGCCTTGTAATCATAAAGAACTACAGATAGGCTTGACAATATTGCTGAATAGTGGAATAAATATTTCTGCGAAATATGAGTAAATTTAAGTAACAAAATAATTACATCTAGTAGGAATAATTTGGAAATACAACATATAACTCAAAATAGCATTGTTCTAGATCCAAGAGCTAAGGAAGCAATTAAAGATAAAGCTGGTAGTTTAAAAGATAAAGTTGGTGGTGTAGGCAATATTTGTTCGAGAGCCGTGAAAGCTTTTTCCAATTACATACCATATCTGAACCTTTAGCACAAATTATCAATATGTCCATTGAATTGTTGATATGGCCACATGTCTTAAAAAAAAGCCGTAGTTGTTCCAATTTTCAAGTCTAATGATAGAAGCAAGTTAATAAATTATAGACCTATATAAATGTTCAAATGTGCAAAAATCTTTGAGAGTATTTCAATATAAATGATGGAATTTTTTAAATTTTTTGGAGAAACATAAAATATTGTCCAATAAGTGGTTCAAATTCATTAAAGGACTAGAAACAAAAGACGCTTTCGCTTATATAAGTAATGCAATAAACAAATTTTTCGATAAAACTAAATCAATTATTGTGACTTTTCATAATCTCGCTAAAGGTCTTGATACTATAAATCATGAAATATAATTGCAGAAATTGTATTATTATGGTATAAGGGGTTGCTTCTTTAAACTTTTAACTTTCCAATGGACAGCAATTTGAAATAATTGCTTAGGGTGGTGCTTATTCAAAAAATCGAAATCTACTACAGCGGTAATGAATAAATATATAAAGATGAAACTAAAGTCATGGATGTATGAAAATATCTAGGGTAAGTAATAAAAATGTTTTTTATTATTACTACTTTTACAAAAGTTGCAAATTGAAATTCTTAAGGACGCTGACTAATATTTTCCTTATTTTTGTTTGAGGTATTATTTATATCTTTAAATTGTCTTCATAATATCTATGCTTTCAAATTTCACTTTACTTCCAATATTATATTCTCTAGTATGTTTAGGTTTATAAAACACTGGTTTCCTACGCACATGCATTCTTATTCGTCTGTAGGAATTACAATTTGTAGTTAGTATAAAAATTTATGCTGGTTTAAAATAAAAATAAACAATTCAGGCACGTTCACCACGAATGCAACGAGCAAGTTGATATCCTTGGCCACGATGGTGACACATGTTATATGAACTGTGCATAAACAGGTGTCTATAGATCTGTGAATCCGTTGAATATTATCCTTTTTAGATTGCCACAATCCTAATATTTCCTGTAAAACTTCATTAAATTTAATCTTTGCAAATTATTTTACGAGTATAACATGTCGCTTACAACGAATTTAACGAACAAACCAAATTCAGGAACCATCATCCCCGCACTATGGAATAGTACACAACATCCTTGGCCATGATGGTGATACGCTTGACAAATGGGCATCTCCGAACAAGCCAATCGTCACACCCCTTGAGTGAATTTACTATTTGAAATTTGTTTTTTAGCCCTGAAAAGGCCATTTTTCAATAATTTTGAGAACGTTCACCACGAATATGACAAACAAGTTGATCATCATGGTGACATGCCTAGCGTGAATATTGCACGAACTGGCATCTTTGAATAAATCAAAATTGATGATCCATCACACTGAAGCGTGTAGAATATCCGCTTTACATTATGAGTATCATACGGAAGACAACGCGCAATTTTGATGGCGTTCAATTCAGATCAGTGTAAGCAATCGTGTTTGTACCGGAAGCTTGCGCGAAATGTCCTTGGTTTTCTAGAAAATGAAACTTCAAAATTAAATTTTCCCTCAAAGAAACTGCCTTTCACAAGTAGTTCTTGGTTTCATCCCTTGATTTCGGAGCGATGGCCATTTCACCAATGACGTATAAAAATAGATAAAACCAAACATACCAGACGCATTGTCGTCGGATGTGATGTTAATGTGAGACGCACATATTGGGGAAACAATCTCTTAATATCAAAGGTGAAATTCTTCTCTAATGGGTTGAAAATTTGAAATTCAAAATACTTAGCACCGGAATCTATACTTTTAGAAGAATCACAGTTGACGGCAAATGGATTTTGTCCTCTCCGGATATTATGATCTGTGAAAATTAGTCATTGTTCAATAAAGATCACAATAAAAACGGACTCGAGCACTTGGCGGCTGTGTCGAAACAAGGACAGTATTAGTAATGATACCGCGACAAGGTCTTTCAACACAAATTTCAGGGAGATCATCAATGACTTGAGCCAAATTATCAACAATAATATAACACGCAAGAGAGTTAAATGCAGCAAGAGGTATTGGTGGTCGAAAGAATTAATGAAGGCCTGGGAAAGAATGAAGCAAAACTTGAGTGAAAAGAAATTGAGTAAGTAGGAGAGTGCTCCTACCAGAAGGTCTTTGTAACCACCCTAGGGCTCGAAACAAGTTTTCTAATAGCGTGACTTGAATTATTCATGCAATACTTGGGTAAGAAATCGTTCAAATTTATGCAAAAGATGCAGAGTTTCCATCATAAACACGTTGCAATCGTCATTTTGTTCCAACTTAAATAATTGTTCTGAATGTTTGGCCAATTGAAAATAATCAAATTAAACACTATTCCTTAAATTGAAAATATTCAAATTAAACCCTTTTCTTAAATTGGAAGAAAATGAAAGTACGTAGGTCAATTTGAGATGTGTATCACCAATGAAAATGCTTTATTGTTGTTGTAATACCAAACAATTGAAATGGCTATATCTCACTCGATTCTGATTGGATTTCCGATAAAATTTTGTGAGCATAAAGAATTTCAAGAAACTTGAAAGTACCGTCTTGATTTTATGAGCGAAAATGTGAAATCTACAAATCATACTATTATAACAAAGTTGAGTGAATTTCGATTTCTGAGGTATTTGTTGCCCATGTACTCATAAAGACCTATCTCTTTTTTGGCTCAAAGGTGTCCAATCGCGAGGGGGGACAGAAAATGTTGATACATTTTGCCTCCCCTGGACCCCTAATGCTCAAAATAACTTTTTAAATTCAGATTCTAAAAGTTCTAGTCAAGACCTTTTATTTGATATCCTACTCGACTATCTTTAATTAAAAAAAATTTTAAGGGCCACTTTCTTATAAGGGTTGACACCCTTAACAAATTTTGAAATGCTTGGTAAGACCTAGACTTTTGAGAGAGCACCCTTTTTGGCCTTTCCACACAGTTTGAGCTTTCTAGCATCTATAGTTTCTGAGGAAACTCCTGTGACGCACGGACAGATGGACGGACGAAGGCACAGACGGACAGACAGGTCGCGAAACTAGTATTTCTTAATAAAAAAATATTTTTACAAAGACCTGAAAATTGTGCTTAATGACCGCGAAGAAGCTTATATTAAATGTTGCGGGACCTCTATCTATGTTCAGGATATCTGGAACAAGCAACATCCTAACACCAATATCACCAAGGAAGCTGTAACAGCCATTAACCATAAGCATCCTATACAAAGCCAAGGAGGTACAACCAATTTTCAAGGCGCAAAGGAAGCCCTCTACACCTGCTATCGACTCAATTGATTATAACGTGCTAAAAATTATTGCTGCTAATCTTCTTCACTGCCTCCTTGAGGCTTGTAATAAAGCTGTTATCGAGGGTAAAATCCCAGATTCAGGCAGGCTTATTAAAGTCGCCCTTATATAACTGAACGACTTCTTTATGATCAACGGATTCATAATTCGTCATGGATTCATAGCATTAGAAAAGTTGATTTGAGCTCGGGGATGATAACAAAGCCATCTGGTAGCAACACTCTTGTGCCTACCCATTTGGTTTAAGTTTGCCTTCAGATTCATCCCTAATCGTGCTCTCTTGTGGCTGATAATACAAAGCCTTTTTGATCTTATATTAGGTTGCTGAAGTCCTCTTCTTCCAGTCCTAGTAAGATCCGTTGGAATGGTGCAGAGGTTTCTTCTCCTCAAGAAGTTACTGACTCATTTGCCCAATTTTTCTCTTCGATTTTTTTCGTCACGTTGCAACTGTGCATTCTATTGTCTTACTAGTCATCTTCCCTTCCCAATTTCCTATATTTGTTCGGATGCATCTGAAGTCGAATCTTTGATCAATGCTCCTGATCCTACTATAAGTCCTGGGCCGTGGGGCTGGTCATGGGGAAACTTGGTGCGCTACGAAAGCCTTGTATACATGACGCGGAGAAGATGGACGCGATAGTGCGGGGACTCTTCCCCGCCCATCGCGTCCGTGTTGACGCTGTCCATGGTGAAACAGCAGTCGAGTGCCCACTCTTCACACAGCTGGAAATGGAGGAGGCGGTCCTCTCCCTGAAAGCGAGGAAGGCTCCAGGTCCAGATGGTGTTCCAGCTGAGGTTTTGCAGCTCGTCTATCACCATTGTCCTGACTTGCTGCTCAGCACATTCAACGCTTGCCTACGGGACGGGGTTTTCCCGGTACGATGGAAGGTGGCGAGGCTCGTGCTGATCAGCAAGGGGAAGGGAAATCCCGAATCGCCGTCTGCATACCGCCCGTTATGCATGCTAGACACGGCTGGGAAAGTGCTAGAGAAACTCATCAAGGGAAGACTCACTGACGCGATTCGTGCTGCTGGGGACCTATCTCCTCGGCAGTACGGCTTTAGAGCAGGACGTTCTACCATTGATGCGATTGCAGAGGTGGTGAACGCGGTCCAAAAGGCAGAGACGGATCGTCCTGTTGGTGACACTCGACGTCAGGAATGCCTTCAACTCCGCTAGACGGGTGGATATTCTGGACACGCTGGAAAACTCTTTTCAAGTTCCAGAATATCTAATGCGGCTTTTGAGGAACTACCTAAAGGACCGAAGCCTGCTCTACGACACGACACAGGGCCAACGAAGGATGGAAATTACATCGGGTGTTGCCCAGGGATCTATCCTTGGTCCGGACCTGTGGAACGTGTCTTATGACGGGCTACTGAGACTTGAGATGCCAGATGAGTCGCGCTTGGTCGGCTATGCGGATGATGTTGCGGCTCTGGTCGCCGGACGCACCGTTGAACAAGCGCAACTTAGGTTAGGTATGCTAATACGCCGAGTGAGGGACTGGATGACTGCTCGCGGGCTGAGTTTAGCACTCGAGAAAACCGAAGTGGTCATCTTGACAAAAAAGAGAATCCCTAGAGTAAGGATGATCAGTATTGGAGATATTCAAATCGAATTGAAGCCAGCGGTGAAGTACCTGGGGCTACTGATCGACTCGAAGATGAGTTTCTCTGAGCAAATCAGGGCAACGGCTGAGAAGGCTGCTTCGGAAATATCGGCCCTGAGTCGACTTATGGCCAACGTAGGGGGACCCAGCCCATCAAGAAGACGCCTCTTGATGAGTGCTGTAGGGTCAGTGCTACTGTACGGAGCAGAGGTATGGGGCGACGCTCTCAGCAAGGAGGTATACCGAAAACGTTTGGCACAGGTACAGAGAAGAGGAGCACTGAGAATTGCATCTTCGTATCCAACAGTCTCCGACTCGGCGGTGAGAGTGATTGCAGGCGTGATACCTGTTGCCCTCCTTGCTAGAGAGCGCCGCGCTATTTACCTGCGCCGAAACGAGGATGCGAGGGAGATAGTTGTCCGCGAGGAGAGACAACGCTCGCTCAACGATTGGCAGCAGTCTTGGGTGAATTGCACGAAGGGAAGGTGGACTGCACGCCTCATCCCGGATGTGAGACCGTGGCCAAATCGAAGGCATGGTGAGACTGACTTCTATCTGACCCAGCTTTTGAGCGGGCACGGGTGTTTTCAGTCTTACCTGCACAAGATCGGTAAATCACGGTCTCCCGATTGTCGGTTTTGCCCAGGAGAGGAGGACACTGCCTGTCACACATTTTTCGCGTGTACCAAATGGGCCAGGCTGCGAAGGGAGCTCTACAGGGAGACGGGAGAGCTCACCCCGAATAATATAGTTGCGGTGATGCTGGAATCGGTTGCCAAATGGAACCAGGTGGCACATTATGCTCGGGCAGTCCTAAAAGATTAAAGGGACTCGCAGCAGCCGGGGGTGCTGGGGCTGGGGGATCGCTCTTCTGGCATTTCCGCTTCCCCTCTCCCCTCCCGCTAGGAAAGGGACTTCCCAGCTTGAAGGCGCCCCACGGCGTAACAAAACGAGACCTGGCCCGAAGTAATGTGTCAAACGGTTCCAGGCTAGGTTCTCAGATTGACAGGGGCGGTGTTTAGTGGGAAGTCCAAGGGTATCCTCCATGGGAGTCCCACACTGCCAGACTCAGTGGGCGTAAATGCCTTCACCTCCCTACCACAAAAAAAAACAAAACCCTTGGAAAGCAGCTAATATTGTGCCTCTTATTAAAAGTGGTGATCCTCCATCAGCTTCCAATTATCGCCCTATTTCCTTACTTTCCTGCTTTCCACTACCTCCACTACCTCCACCACTACCTCCACTACCTCTAATTTAATAGAGTTCACAAACAGTGTTGCGAGAGCATTGGATAACTACCTGCAAGTTGATGTGATCTTCACAGATTTCTCCGAGGCGCTTAACACTGTGAATCGTTTACTTCTTTATTGTAAGCTTGAAGCTCTTGGTATCTGGGGTGCTCTTCTATCTTGAATGTCATCTCATCTATCATGTCGTCCCTGTCGAGTAAGTCTCTCTGGTACTACGTCTAGTCCTTTTTATTCTTCATCTGGCGTTCCACAAGGTTCAATTCTTGGGCCTGCTCTCTTTCTGTTGTTCATAAATGATCTTTTCTTTGAAATCAATTCCTCTTGCCTCTTGGAAGCAGATGACTTCAAAGTATTTCGAGCTGTCAAATCCCATGTAGAGTGTCAGCTCCTCCAAACTGATCTGAATGCTCTAAACAAGTGGTGTGCTTCAAACTGTTTATGTCTTAACACTACTAAATGTCATAAAATGACTTTTTCTCTCAACGACTCTGCGATTAATTTTAATTATATATTAAATGATACTTTGCTCTCTGAAGTGTTCCGTCATAAAGACCTTTGAGTAACTTTTGATCCAAAACTCAAATTTGATGTACATATTTTAAATGTTTATCCTTAGGCATGTACATAAATTCAAAAGCATCTCTTCTTCTATCCGCCTATTTGTTTGTCTTGTCCGTCCTTTGCTTGAATACTGTTCTGTTATCTGGTCCCCCCGATGTTCCTATCTCGTGTCTTCTTTAGAAACTGTCCAAAGAAAATACACGCGTTTTCTTTTCCTGAATTTAATTTGCAGTATCAGCCCTATGAAAGTCGTTTATCCTTCCCATCTCTTCCATCTCTTATATCTTGATGAAATTATTTAGACAAATGTTTCTTGTATAAATTCTGTTACCATCAAACTCCGTTAAATATTTTTTCTGAGCTGCGTTTCCGACAAACATCTCGTTCTTCTCGGATCAGCGATCATTTCGTTATCCCATATGCTAGTACTGATTTATATTTCCATTCACCAATTTTAAGAATCGTACAAAATCGCAATAATCTCCAGCTTGGTCCTTTCCTCTCTTCTTACATAGTATTTAAGAAAAAAGTAAGACACTTGCTACTAGTTTAACTTATAATTATCGTCATTTTACAATTTTTTTCATTTAAATATTGCTGAATTTATTCTTTGCGTTCCATTTTGTTATTTGAATATTCAGTCTGTTAGATGAACTAAATAAATGAATAAATAAATAAATAAATTGAACCGTGTAGCAACCATGGAAGTCACCGCAGTTGCAGACATTAAGAAATAGCAGAGAGGTGTGTAGCCCGGGGTGGCATACTGAGGCCGGCTAGCGCTCAGTCGTATCGTGGGTCTTCCGGGACACCCTCTGCTCGTGCTGAGCCACCTTACATAAAATAACTAGCACAAAGGGAAAAGGATGGGAAAGGGGGAGGTCATTTTGAGAAATGAAAAATGATGGGTTTAAGCTGACATGGCCGTTTTATTTAATCCAAGAATTCTATTTATAACCAAAAACGTTGCAGGATAAAAAAAATGCCAAAAACGAGTAAATGGCCCTTTTGAGAGTTAAACAAAAGAATATCTACCAAAAAAAAACACAACAAATCAATTCAATTTAATATAAAAATTATTTGTAAAATATTGAAACAAAATACGATTGATACTTACTTCTTTCCTTGCAAAACCCCGAGCGCCTGGTGATGTACAAAAAAAAGAAGCGTGGGGCCACTGAAAATCAGATTTTAAGGTTAAAGTAACAAAAAAACTAAAAACACAACGGCCACTTTCAACTTTCTGATCCGTACTCGCAGAAAACTTCACTCTAAGGCACCTGGTCCTCTCTACAAACCAACAAAATTTAGTTTTTTTTCGTTGAGTTTCAAATCAAAAATTTCAATTTTCATCTCCCCGCACTTCAAATCAATAAAATATTTTTTTTTTCACACCGCACAAAATCAACTCCCTTCTCTTCCAACATCCAATATTCACCTCACTTTCTCAATTCTTTCACTCTCCTCCTTCGTCATTAAAACTTCAAAAAAAAATCTATTTAATTTACCATCACATTCTCAATCCAAAACTCTTTTTTTTTCCAATCTTAAAACACCCAAAAATTATCCCGCACAGCAAAACTCCTTTATCTTTTCTCGCCAAATACTAACTCCCTTTTTTCCCAATTTTAAAACCGCCCAAAAATCAATTATACTGCACACATAAAACACCCTTATCTTTTCCAAATCAAAATTTGACTCCCCAATTACAACCACTTAATTTCACATTTCACCTTCATCCAATTCGATCCCGCAATCCAAATTATTCTCCAATTACCGCTGCCGCATCTGAATAACGTAATCGAAGTTCATTACACTTCGATTCCGCTACCCACATATCTTTTGTTCCATACCGACAAACTCAATAGTATCCATTGTTTTACATATGGCAATTTGCACAATCCAAGAAGCGCTTGGTTGAATTCAAAGTGTCACATGTACATTACGGAAGCTATTGGTTTTGGCGATACCCCAAAAAGAGTGCTTCCGTGCGCCCGGGGAACTTGAACTCAGAGTTACAGCAGATCCTCGATCAAGAACTCACGACGCAGCTAATGGTGCCATGGATTGTCGTTCTCCCATTCATCTCATAAGCAACTTCAACGATGCATTTGGGCATGAGATTGAATTTTGTTTGTAGGGGAACGTGAATTAATTTTTGTTAGTATAAAAAAATAATTTGCAAAACAATTCCATAAAAAGTAATTTAAAAAGCTATCGGAGCCATCCGAAAGAGTGATCGATACCCGCGCGACGTTAGATAAAGCTTCAAATGTAGAGCAAATTTGTCGTATAGATTTACATTAAATTGATGTGAAAAGGGTGAAATGATCCAATTAAAAAGTTCAGCTAATACAAGTACTTACAAAAGAAATTTACCTTGAATATAACTTGCAGATACAAAAACATATTGAGTTTGCATAAGTAGAAAAATTAAAAATTAACTCCCTCACCTCTGAGCATGGTGGTCGCCATCACCGGTGTGTATCTAAGTGTGATGGCCTGAGGAGAATTAGTGCACACGTCGAAACCACCTTCTTCTAACATTTTTCTTCTCTAATAATTTTTCAGAAAAATTAATATTCAAAAATATGCAACCCATTTATATGTAGCTGCAAAACAATTCCATAAAAAGTAATTTAAAAAGCTATCGGAGCCATCCGAAAGAGTGATCGATATCCGCGCGACGTTAGATAAAGCTTCAAATGTAGAGCAAATTTGTCGTATAGATTTACATTAAATTGATGTGAAAAGGGTGAAATGATCCAATTAAAAAGTTCAGCTAATACAAGTACTTACAAGAGAAATTTACCTTGAATATAACTTGCAGATACAAAAACATATTGAGTTTGCATAAGTAGAAAAATTAAAAATTAACTCCCTCACCTCTGAGCATGGTGGTCGCCATCACCGGTGTGTATCTAAGTGTGATGGCCTGAGGAGAATTAGTGCACACGTCGAAACCACCTTCTTCTAACATTTTTCTTCTCTAATAATTTTTCAGAAAAATCATTATTCAAAAATATGCAACCCATTTATATGTAGCTGCAAAACAATTCCATAAAAAGTAATTTAAAAAGCTATCGGAGCCATCCGAAAGAGTGATCGATATCCGCGCGACGTTAGATAAAGCTTCAAATGTAGAGCAAATTTGTCGTATAGATTTACATTAAATTGATGTGAAAAGGGTGAAATGATCCAATTAAAAAGTTCAGCTAATACAAGTACTTACAAGAGAAATTTACCTTGAATATAACTTGCAGATACAAAAACATATTGAGTTTGCATAAGTAGAAAAATTAAAAATTAACTCCCTCACCTCTGAGCATGGTGGTCGCCATCACCGGTGTGTATCTAAGTGTGATGGCCTGAGGAGAATTAGTGCACACGTCGAAACCACCTTCTTCTAACATTTTTCTTCTCTAATAATTTTTCAGAAAAATTATTATTCAGAAATATGCAACCCATTTATATGTAGCTGCAAAACAATTCCATAAAAAGTAATTTAAAAAGCTATCGGAGCCATCCGAAAGAGTGATCGATATCCGCGCGACGTTAGATAAAGCTTCAAATGTAGAGCAAATTTGTCGTATAGATTTACATTAAATTGATGTGAAAAGGGTGAAATGATCCAATTAAAAAGTTCAGCTAATAAATCTAAGTACCTTCCCAGAAAATCGTGGATAACTGAAGGTATTATGAATTCTCGTTTATCAAAAGAGCAATTATATTAAATTTCGCGATTGGACCCTGACAATGAAACATTAAAGGCTTAATATGTAAAAATTTTAAATAAACATAACTACCGTTAAGATCAAATATCAAAGAGATTTAGTAGAAAACAAGTCGGAGTAGATGGAGAGTGTTCTTGCCAGAAGGGTTTTCTGAACTATTTAGTAAATTAAACAAGTTCGTATAAATATCAAAACGCGCCATATATAGATAGTATCAATTGAGTTCAAAAAATTAAATATGGTTAATATGCATTTGAATTCCATTTTTTTCCTGTGTGCTGGCTCCATTGTTTCAGGAGAATAATAACATATCAATTTGATAAACCATTTATAAAATATTTATAAAATTTCCTAAATATTTTTAGGGTGTAAGCCGTTAGAAAATATGTATCTGAACAGAATCACGTGTTGCATGTAATTGTTAAATTTGCAATCGGCTGTAACTTAATTGTTTAAAGCACGATTATTGAGAAATTTTCAGGACACATACATATGTTACTACGAAATGTGATACATGTTTTTGACTAATTTAAGGGTTACCTTTTGATTTTATGGGTAAAAACGTGCAACTCATTAAAGGTACGATTAATGACAAAGCTGATCGGATTTTCATTTTTAAATATTTGTCGGCCTTGTAATCATAAAGAACTACAGATAGGCTTGACAATATTGCTGAATATTAGAACAAATCTTTCTGTGAAATATGAGTAAATTTAAGTAACCAAATAATTACATCTAGCAGGAATAATTTGGAAATACCACATATAACCCAAAATAGCATCTTTTTAGATCCAAGAGCTAAGGAAGCAATTAAAGATAAAACTGGTAGTTCAAAAGATAAAGTTGGTGGTGTAGGCAATATTTGTTCGAGAGCCGTGAAAGTTTTTTCCAATTACATACCATATCTGAACCTTTAGCACAAATTATCAATATGTCCATTGAATTGTTGATATGGCCACATATCTTAAAAAAAGCGGTAGTTGTTCCAATTTTCAAGTCTAATGATAGAAGCAAGTCAATAAATTATAGACCTATATATATGTTCAAATGTGGCAAAAATCTTTGAAAGTATTTCAATATAATGATGGAATTTTTTAAATTTTTTGGAGAAACATAAAATATTGTCCAATAAGTGGTTCAAATTCATTAAAGGACTAGAAACAAAAGACGCTTTCGCTTATATAAGTAATGCAATAAACAAATTTTTCGATAAAACTAAATCAATTATTGTGACTTTTCATAATCTCGCTAAAGCTCTTGATACTATAAATCATGAAATATAATTGCAGAAATTATATTATTATGGTATAAGTGGTCGCTTCTTTAAACTTTTAACTTTCCAATGGACAGCAATATGAAATAATTGCTTAGGGTGGTGCTTATTCAAAAAATCGAAATCTACTACAGCGGTAATGAATAAATATATAAAGATGAAACTAAAGTCTAGAGTAAGTAATAAAAATGTTTTTTATTATTACTTCTTTTACAAAAGTTGCAAATTGAAATTCTTTAGGACGCTGGCTAATATTTTCCTTATTTTTGTTTGAGGTATTATTTATATCTTTAAATTGTCTTCATAATATCTATGCTTTCAATTTTCACTTTACTTCCAAAATTATATTCTCTAGTATGTTTAGGTTTATAAAAAACTGGTTTCCTACGCACATGCATTCTTATTCGTCTGTAGGAATTACAATTTGTAGTTAGTATATAAATTTATGCTGCTTTAAAATAAAAATAAACAGTTCAGGCACGTTCACCACGAATGCAACGAGCAAGTTGATATCCTTGGCCACGATGGTGACACACTTAATATGAATTGTGTATAAACAGGTGTCTATGGATCTGTGAATCTGTTGAATATTATCCTTTTTAGATTGCCACAATCCTAATATTTTCTGTAAAAATTTAATCTTTGCAAATTATTTTACGAGTATAACATGTCGCTTACAACGAATATAACGAACAAACCAAATTCAGGAACCATCATCCCCGGACTATGGAATAGTACACAACATCCTTGGCCATGATGGTGATGCGCTTGACAAATGGGCATCTCCGAACAAACCAATCATCACACGCCTTGAGTGAATTTACTAATTGAAATTTGTTTTTTTTTTAGCCCTGAAAAGGCCATTTTTCAATCATTTTGAGAACGTTCACTACGAATATGACAAACAAGTTGATCATCATGGTGACATGCCTTGCGTGAATATCGCACAAACTGGCATCTTTGAATAAATCAAAATTGATGATCAATCACACTGAAGCGTGTAGAATATCCGCTTTACATTGTGAGTATGAAATTGGAGACAACGCGCAATTTTGATGGCGTTCAATCCAGACCAGAGTTAGCAATCGTGTTTGTACCGGAAGCTTGCGCAAAATGTCCTTGGTTTTCTAGAAAATGAAACTTCAAAATTAAATTTTCCCTCAAAGAAACTGCCTTTCACAAGTAGTTCTTGGTTTCATCCCTTGATTTCGGAGCGTATAAAAATAGATAAAACCAAACATACCAGACGCATTGTCGTCGGATGTGATGTTAATGTGAGACGCACATATTGGGGTAACAATCTCTTAATATCAAAGGTGAAATTCTTCTCTAATGGGTTGAAAATTTGAAATTCAAAATACTTAGCACCGGAACCTATACTTTTAGAAGAATCACAGTTGACGGCAAATGGATTTTGTACTCTCCGGATATTATGATCTGTTAAAATTAGTCATTGTCCAATAAAGATCACAATAAAAATGGACTTGAGCACTTGGCGGCTGTGTCGATACAAGGACAGTATTAGTAATGATACCGCGACAAGGTCTTTCAACACAAATTTCAGGGAGATCATCAATGACTTGAGCCAAATTATCAACAATAATATAACACGCCAGAGAGTTAAATGCAGCAAGAGGTATTGGTGGTCGTAAGAATTAATGAAGGTCTGGGAAAGAATGAAAAAAAACTTGAGTGGAAACAAATTGAGTAAGTAGGAGAGTGCTCCTACCAGAAGGTCTTTGTAACCACCCTAGGGTTCGAAACAAGTTTTCTAATAGCGTGATTTGAATTATTCATGCAATACTTGGGTAAGAAATCGTTCAAATTTATGCAAAGATGGAGAGTTTCCTTCATAAGCACGTTGCAATCGTCATTTTGTTCCAACTTGAATAATTGTTCTGAATGTTTGGCCAATTGAAAATAATCAAATTAAACACTATTCCTTAAATTGAAAATATTCAAAATAAACCCTTTTCTTAAATTGGAAGAAAATGAAAGTACGTAGGTCAATTTAAGATGTGTATCACCCATGAACATGCGTTATTGTTGTTGTAATACCAAACAATTGAAATGGCTATATCTCACTCGATTCTGATTGGATTTCCGATAAAATTTTGTGAGCATAAAGATCTTTTTCAATCTATATTATTGCTGAATTTCAAGAAACTTAAAAGTACCGTTCTGATCTTACGGGCGAAAATATGAAATCTACAAATCATACTATTATAACAAAGTTGAATGAATTTCGATTTTTGAGGTATTATTGCAACCACGGAAGTCACCGCAGTTGCAGACATTAAGTTTTGGCAGAGAGATCTGTAGCCTGGGGTGGCAGACTGAGGCCGGCTAGGGCTCAGTCGTGTCGTGGGACTTCTGGGACACCCTCTTCTCGTGCTGAGCCACCATACATGTAAAACCTAACACACAGGGAAACGGAAGGGAGAGGAAGAGGTCATTCTGAGAAATGAAAAATATGGCTTTTAATGTGACATGGTCGTTTTATTTACCAAAAATCCAAGAATTAAATAAAAACAATTCGCAAATTTTACAAAAAAAAGAAACTAGTTTGCACACCAAAATCAAATCCGCCCCTTCAAAATCTAATTTAAGCAAATACGAACTATACGAAGGTTAACCAAACATACAAAACTATGAAAAATATAGTAATTGGAAACAATGCAAAAAGAGTAAAGAAAGTAATGCAAAAAAATACAAAGGAAGAATCAAATCTATACTCACTTACTTTCCTGCAAAACTCCGAGCGCTCGGGGAAAGGCCAAGAAAGGAGCGGGGGGCCTATGAAAACTAAAGTTGAAGTCTCTGTAATGCACGAAAAAAAATCCAAGAGAGATGGTAAAACGGCCACCTTTGTAATTTCCACACTGGCTTGTTTGAACCGTATAACTTCTCACTCTTATTCTCCGGCACTGTATTTGAGTTCCTCTTCACTTTAGAATAAAGCTTTTTGATATTCACCGTATTTTTCTTTCATTCCTTTTTCTCACTCCTTCTTAATTCTTTTGGTTATTTATAAGTTTCATTTAGTTCACAACAAACTTTAAATTATGTTTATGTCTTCGTTAAAAGTACATTCTGTCACTTAAAATTTCGTGCTTTCTGTACTTACATCCAAATTAAAACTATTTTTCCCTAAAATTCACCCAACACCCACACTGAAAATCCCAACCCTAAATTAAAATCCCCAAAATGCAAGTCAAAATTCACTTTCGATTAAAAACTCTTCTTCACACCGCCAAAGAACTTCTTCCACTTCCAAACTCGAAACGGAATCCCAAAAATTCACGCCTAAAGCACCTTTTCCATTTTCAACTCGAAACGGACTCCAAAAATTCACACCCAAAGCGTCAAATACTGACTGCCTCAATTCAATGAACTCAATCCAGCATTTCCCATTACCGCTGCCGCATCCGGGTAACGTAACCGAAGTTCATTACACTTCGATTCCGCTACTCACACATCTTTTTTCCGTATCGACAAACACAATAATATCCATTGATTTGCATATATGGCAATTTGTATCATCAAAGAAGCGCTTGATTGAATGCAAAGTGTCACATATACATACACGGAAACTATTGATTCTGCCGGTACCTCAAAAAGAGTGCCTCCCTGCGCTCGGGGGAACTTGAACCCAGGGTTCCATTAGACCCCTGGTCGAGAACTCGTGACGCAACCAATGGAACCATGACATCGATTTCCCATTCATCAGATTAGCAACTTCAACTCTTTCTTGATGGGCATGAAAGGGAAATTTGTTAAAAGGGAAACGTGAATAAATTTTTGTTAGTAGTACATGAAATTTGTTAGTGGGATTAGAATTAGTTTGTATGAAGGAAGGTGTTCAATGAAAATTCTCTGTATAAAAATATGAAATTTGTTAGTAGGATTAGAATTAGTTAGTATGAAGGAAGGTGTTCAATGAAAATTCTCATAGAATCGCGCGCATCAACAAAATCTAATTTCCACGCGCGATTAACGTTCAACGTACTCTGGACTGCACCCGAGCCGAATTAATATGCAATTTGCACATTCCAAACATTTTTTATTTCCGCGCGCGATCAATGCCCTAATTACAAATAAATTAATTCGTGTAATATGCATACTCCGAAATTTTCATTTCCTCGGAGATCATGAACTTTTTGCTGACCACGACATCAAACATGCGACAAGCTGCAATGAACTCTAGGAATTCTCAACGACTCAGCACTAAGGCAATGACCGCGCTACGGACTTTGCGATACTAAAAATTGAATACTTGTAAAAATTGTACTATAAAAGACTTTAATAATAAAATCATATCATCAGTTGTTCAACAGGTCTTTGTTGAGAAGCCAAACGAAACGCCGTCTGACTAAAGGGCAACTATTTTATATATTTGCTTTTTGATCAGAAGGAATTAGCTTTTGTTAGGGAAAAGGTATTGAATGAAGTTTTGTTAGTGGGAAAATGAATGGAATGTTATTAGTGGGAAAATTGAAATTATTAGTATATATTATATTATTTTAGTTGGAAATAAGGGAAAAGGGTAGGATTGTGATGATGGGGAAGTAAAAATTATAGGGAAATCGGAAAAATTTTAATAAAATTAAATAAATAACAGGGTAAAAGGTATAAATGCCCAAAGGAAGGTGGAGATGTTACGGCGGCAATTTGAAGTTGCGAATGGGAGGAAGTTGGTACGCTGGAGCTCGCAACAATTGTGGGGACGACCCAGACCCTGAGTGTCTCATTCAGCCGGGCAAACAAGGAATGTCGGCAGGGGTAACCGTAAAAAACCAAATAAAAGTATACATTCACTGGACTTCACACCATGGAAATATTCTGTCTGGTTTCTGTTTAGGTGATTGGTGAGCCCCAGTATCCATCACTTAACTCGCTCCTCCCAGCAGACAATACTCCATCCGAATTATTGTGCACCTCATTCAGCAGTACGATTTCACCAGTGTCATGGCTATTGACCGTGCAATGAGCAGTACCCGAATAATGACGTTTAGAAATCGGGATGTTTTTGCTCAGCTTCACCTTATTGATGGAAGATAGGTGGTGGTCAACAAATTTGGATGGGTCACCAGCTGCACGAGAAGAACGACTCAAGGGGACTCAAGTAGACATAAAAGATTCTGCAGACAGGGGCAATAAAACTGGCGCGATGTTAAAAGCATCCCAAAAATCAATCCCGAGATAAATAGAATACGTTTATGCCGGAACAATCAATAACCAAATCAACCGAGCTCGATTATTGAATTGAACCAATGCAGTAACGTTTCTTCACACGTCAGCCTTATGACCTGATGCCGTCTTGACATTGGTGTGCATCGAATGAAGATGCAAACCAAGGTCACAGACGAGGTCAAAGGCTCCCGCTCCCAGGATGCTAACGCTTGCACTACTGTCTAACAGACCTTTCAATTTGCGTCCCTTAATGCTGATCTCAGCATAAGGCCGCTTGTCTTCGTGCGATCCCACGATTGACTCAATGCAAGCTCGCTTGAGAAACCATCGCGTGACAAAATATTTCCATGATCTGTGGCATCGCGACTTTGATCCTTGGCGCTTGCGGTTAGGCTTGCAGTCAGAATCAAAGTCACAAGTCATGTCCAGGGAATTGCTTTGGTGAAATTGGACCTCAGGCAGCAACGTCTGTGTGGAAACATCTACTGACCTAGGTGACTAAATTCCAATTTCCCGAGAACATGATTGCAAGGGGATAGCCGGATGTGCTTCGGTAGGGAGGGTGCCGGACGGGCGACATGAATCATAACTAGCCGAAAATTCGTCACGCAGTTGCACAGAATTGACTCCACATGTCTGAGCTGGATATCGAAGGTTATCCATTTCCAGCCGTTGCCATATGACTTCTATTCGGTGAAACATACTGACGAGATCTCGGGTTGTTGAAAACTCATGTCCAGCTAGATGCTCCTGCAGTCGGAGATTCATGTTCTTAAAAACTAGGTCTCGCAGATCCGTGTCCCTCATCGGAGTCCTGAGTTGGAGAGCCATCGCTTCAATGGATTCAAAGAACTCAATGAACGGCTCGTGGGGTCTTTGCTTGCGGGCGAACATATTTTCCTTAATATGAGCGTCATCAAGCCGAGATCCGAAACGCTCAATGAATTCACATTTCAGCTGACTCCAACTCAAGTCTCCATACAGAATATGTAGGGTCAACACCAATTCACGCTCCGAAATACCGTAGCTTTGAGCCAGGGTGCTAACACGGAAAACAAACTGGTGAGCATCCATTCCACCTGAGCCTCCATCAAACTTGAAGCTCCATTTATGCATGGGAATAAAAGTTTCATCCGACTCATGTGTTTGGTCACTATCCCGGAACGGGTGCTGTGAATGAGGATCTGGCAAATCCTGGGAAGAACGTGGTGAAGGATGAGTGAAGTTATTATGCTCATATCGTGTGTACGGAAACATGGTGACGATCAAAAACAATAAAATTCCACAGACCATCTAAATAATTTAAAAATATTAAAATCAATGAACAGACGGACAAACAAACGTTTCAATAGAAATAAATTAGAAGTTGAATATCAGACAGACAGACCGACAAGTAAATAAATATATTAAATTTTAATACCTAACGGAAGCTAAAATAGAAACTAATTAGTATTTCCTAACCTAAATTTCTCTCTGCAAAACTATTCTATAATTGAAATCCTATTCAACCTAATAATTAACTAAACCAAACTCAATCCGAAAAATTAACTATCCTAAATATCAAACAACTTGTGCAAACCAAGCTACAATCTAGCTAACAAAAACTAATCTAAATCAAAACCTAAATTAAAATCTGCAAATCAACACTACCTAAACTAAACTCAATCAATCAAACTAAACTTAAAATTACTCAAAACCAACAACTGTAAAACCAATTATCTAAAACTAATCTAACCCAAGACCCTAATTAACCCCAATAATCTATAACTAAACCTAAATTCATTGACTTTAAGATCAACCCAAAACGAACACTATCTGAATAACTATCAAAGATTAAATTTTAAATTTTCGATGTGATGGGAATATATAATAGCAAGCCAGTGGAATAAGCGCAAGTGTGCTAGCGGTGAATTGAACTATAATAAAAATGATTTCTGCTTTCATTTCTCAAAATGATTCTCCCCATTAATGGAAAGGGAAAAGAAAAAGATAATTGAATGGGAGAAACCGCCACAGTGCCTGGCATAGCCATGGAATTCGTAGGCGGACTCTGCTCTGATGGTCACCACAAAGCGCTGACTACGAGACCATTATGAAACACTGCGGACTTCATAATGGCTCGGATAAGAGCCACACAAATCCCAAAGCTAAAACCAATAAAATTAAATAAATAACAGGAAAAAAGGTATAGATGCCCAAAGGAAGGTGGAGATGTTGCGGCGGCAATTTGAAGTTGCGAATGGGAGAAAGTTGGTACGCCGAAATTCGCAACAGTATTTGTTGCCCTTGTACTCATAAAGACCTATCTCTTTTATATTTTCAGATTTTTGGCTCAAAGGTGTCCAATCGCGAGGGGGGACAGAAAATGTTGGTACATTTTGCCTCCCCTTGACCCCCTGATGCTCAAAATAACTTTTTAAATTCAGATTCTAAAAGTTCTAGTCAAGATTTTTTATTTGAAATCCTACTCGACTACCTTTAATTAAAAAAAATTTTAAGGGCCACTTTCTTATAAGAGTTGACACCCTTAACAAATTTTGAAATGCTTGGTAAGACCTAGACTTTTGAGAGAGCACCCTTTTTGGCCTTTCCACACAGTTTGAGCTTTCTAGCATCTATAGTTTCTGAGGAAACTCCTGTGACGCATGGACAGATGGACGGACGAAGGCACAGACGGACAGACAGGTCGCGAAACTAGTATTTCTTCATAAAAAATATTTTTACAAAGACCTGAAAATTGTGCTTAATGACCGCGAAGAAGCTTATATTAAATGTTGCGGGACCTCTATCTATCTGCAGGATATCTGGAACAAGCAACATCCTAACACCAATATCACCAAGGAAGCTGTAACAGCCATTAACCATAAGCATCCTATACAAAGCCAAGAAGGTACAACCAATTTTCAAGGCGCAAAGGAAGCCCTCTACACCTGCTATCGACTCAATTGAATATAACGTGCTAAAAATTATTGCTGCTAATCTTCTTCACTGCCTCCTTGAGGCTTGTAATAAAGCTGTTATCGAGGGTAAAATCCCAGATTCAGGCAGGCTTATTAAAGTCGCCCTTATATAACTGAACGACTTCTTTATGATCAACGGACTCATAATTTGTCATGGATTCATAGCATCAGAAAAGTTGATTTGAGCTCGGGGATGATAACAAAGCCATCTGGTAGCAACACTCTTCTGCCTACTCGTTTGGTTTAAGTTTGCCTTCTGATTCATCCCTAATCGAGCTCTCTTGTGGCTGATAATACAAAGCCTTTTTGATCTTATAATAGGCTGCTGAAGTCCTCTTCTTCCAGTCCTAGTAAGATCCGTTGGAATGGTGCAGAGGTTTCTTCTCCTCAAGAATTTACTGACTCATTTGCCCAATTTTTCTCTTCGATTTTTTTTCGTCACGTTGCAACTGTGCATTCTATTGTCTTACTAGTCATCTTCCCTTCCCAATTTCCTATATTTGTACAGATGCATCTGAAGTCGAATCTTTGATCAATGCTCTTGATCCTAATATCAGCCCTGGGCCGGATGGTTTGCCAAACAAATTTGTAAAATCGTTAGCCTCATCGCAGAGTTTTCCTTTATCTCTCCTCTTCAGTCTAAGTTTGAGTACTGGTACTTTCCCCAACCCTTGGAAAGCAGCTAATATTGTGCCTTTTATTAAAAGTGGTGATCCTCCGTCAGGTTCCGATCATCGCCCTATTTCCTTACTTTCCTGCTTTCCAAAGTTATCGATTCTCTATTCTATCGATCGATTCTCAAACTC
Organism: Odontomyia ornata; assembly: GCA_963969285.1. Taxonomy (NCBI): domain Eukaryota; kingdom Metazoa; phylum Arthropoda; class Insecta; order Diptera; family Stratiomyidae; genus Odontomyia; species Odontomyia ornata. The sequence continues at coordinate 233,951,581 of OZ017740.1, read as the reverse complement.
ATTAGCTCCTATTATTCCTCCAGAGCAGCATGGCTTTTTCAAAGGATACTCCAGTACCTCCAATTTAATAGAGTTCACAAACAGTGTTGCAAGAGCATTGGATAACTACCTGCAAGTTGATGTGATCTTCACAGATTTCTCCGAGGCGCTTGACACTGTGAATCGTTTACTTCTTTATTGTAAGCTTGAAGCTCTTGGTATCTGGGGTGCTCTTCTATCTTGAATGTCATCTGATCTATCATGACGTCCCTGTCGAGTAAGTCTCTCTGGTACTACGTCTAGTCCTTTTTATTCTTCATCTGGCGTTCCACAAGGTTCAATTCTTGTACCTGCTCTCTTTGAAAGTAATTCCTTTGCCTCTTGGAAGCAGATGACTTCAAAGTATTTCGAGCCGTCAAATCCCATTTAGACTGTCAGCTCCTCCAAACTGATCTGAATGCTCTAAATAAGTGGTGTGCTTCAAACAGTTTATATCTTAACACTACTAAATGTCATAAAATGACTTTTTCTCTCAACAACTCTCCGATTGATTTTAATTATATATTAAATGATACTTTGCTCTCTGAAGTGTTCAGTCATAAAGACGTTTGCGTAACTTTTGATCCCTTACTCAAATTTGATGCACATATTTGAAATGTGATTACTAAGGCGTCTAGAGTCTCCGGGTTTATCCTTAGGCATGTACATAAATTCAATAGCATCTCTTCTTCTATCCGCCTATTTGTTTGTTTGTCCATCCTTTGCTTGAATACTGTTCTGTTATCTTCTTCTTCTTTTGGCAATACAGCTTTCGCTTCCTGCAAACAGCGCCTCCAACTGTCTCGGTCCGTTGACCGCGTCTTCCAATTCCGAAATCCGAGCTGCGATGAACTATCTTTGTGGACCGAGTCAGACCAGCGTTTCCTCGGTTTCCCCACTGGCCGCCGGCCTTCAGTTCTCCCAACGAATACCTTCTTGGGTATCCGTTATTCGTCCATACGATTCATGTGTCCAGCCTGTTCCAGCTTCTGAAGTCTTACAATCCTTGAGACCACCGGTTCGTCGAAAATTTCATACAGCTCATGGTTGTATCGAATTCGCCATTGGTCCCCGTCTAGCTTCTCTTCGATTACTTGCCTCAGGACCCGCCGCTCAAAGGCGTTCAATATGTTTGCGGATGCTTGGGTTAAGGTCCATGTTTCACACCCATAGCATAGCACAGGTCTTATCACAGATTTGTATACTTGGAGCTTTGTCTTCCTGTATTTGCAGCTGGTCTTCAAGATCGTCAATAAAATATCTTATTTGCGAGCTGTATTCTTCGGCGTATTTCGTCTCTTTCATTGCCCGTTTTCGTTATTTTGGCACCTAAATAGACAAATTCGCTAGCATTTTCGATACTGTATTCGCCAAGTGTGATATTTTGTGCATTTGGGGTATTTTTCCTCGACTGCGGCATGAGCTTTGTTTTATTTTCGTTGATTTGTAGCTCTACTAGATTTGCTTCGCTGTCGAGTTTCAGGAAGAGTTCTTTGGCAGTTGTTAGTGACCGTGACAAAATGTTGATGTCGTCCGCATAGGCCACTACTTTGCTCAACTTGTATAGTAATGTACCTCGCGTATCGACAGGTAGCTTCCGTATAACGTACTCCAGAGACAAATTGAATAGCAATGGGGCCAGCCCATCTCCCTGCTTTCGTCCGATATTTGTGTCAAAGGCATCGGTGAGTTGGTTATTGATGTGGACTTGGGAGGTTGTCAATGTCATTGTCATTTTGGTAAGACGAACTAATTTGGCTGGGATGCCAAAACCAAGCATTATTTGGTACAGTACGTTACGATCAAAACTGTCGTATGCTTGCTTGAAGTCAACGAAAATTTGGTGTACGTCTATGTTGAACTCCCAGCATTTTTCAAGTACCTGCTTGACAGTGAACAATTGGTACTCCCCGATGATACTGTTGGCGTATGATCCGATTTTATTTTCCAAGATTTTAGAAATTATTTTATACGCCGTACAAAGTAGTGATATGCCTCTATAATTGTCGCACTGTAGCCTGTCGCCTTTTTTGTGCATAGGGAATATAATTAATTGGCTCCAATCTTCTGTTATCTGATCCCCTCGATATTCCTAACTCGTGTCTTCTTTAGAAACCGTCCAAAGAAAGTTTACGCGTTTTCTTTTCCTTAAGTTTAATTTGCCATATCAGCCGTATGAAAGTCGTTTATCCTTCCCATCTCTTCCATCTCTTATATCTTGACGAAATTATTTAGACCAATGTTTTTTGTATAAATTCTGTTACCATCAAATCCCGTTAAATATTTTTTCTGAGCTGCGTTTCCGACAAACATCTCGTTCTTCTCGGATCAGCGATCATTTCGTTATCCCATATGCTAGTACTGATTTATATTTCCATTCACCAATTTTAAGAATCGTACAAAATCACAATAATCTCCAGCTTGGTCCTTTCCCCTCTTCTTACATAGTATTTAAGAAAAAAGTAAGACACTTGCTACTAGTTTAATTTATAACTATCGTCATTTTACAATTTTTTTTTCATTTAAATATTGCTGCATTTATTCTTTGCGTTCCATTTTGTTATTGGAATATTCAGTCTGTTAGATGAAATAAAAAAATCAATAAATAAATAAATTGAAACGAACAACAAACGTAAGATCGACTAATTGTGATACTTACCACTTAGCTCTTTAATACGTAACGAATCGTACGTAGAACGAACACAACAAATTTATTGAATTATATAATTACTGCCCATATAGTCAGCCGTGTAGTAAGAAAAAAAAACAGTGTGGCACTCTAGGAGAGTCCGGTGGGAAGTTTAGCTTCCTTTTGCAAATGACTATGTAAATATTCGAAAGTTGTATATATATAAACGCAGAGAATACTCAGGAGTTAATGTGACAAATTCTTAACTCTAGGATGCATATAATATGAAAAAATACACATGAAAAGTTAAAAATATATGCATCCTAGATTTTTGAATTTGTCACATTAATTCCTGAATTTTATAGCGATTAAAATTAAATCAAGCGCTTTTGATTTTGTCTTTGACCTCTGAGTACATATTTATCCAATCAGTGATTAATTTTGTTACTTAATAACGTAGAATTTTTTTATTGGTTTTATCACTATGGAAAAAATGTAAGAAATGCAATGAATACTACCTTAGGCTTTAAGAATGTTTCAATTTGACTTTTTGAGCTTCTTTTTTCTAATTATCATATAGGTCTCGATAGCATTCATTAGCTGCACTAATTTTGTTACTAACGTTAAGACTTCTGTCCAAATTTATATCACTTGGTTCAAAAAATTGCATTGCATCTTCCAAATTTGCATACGCTTCTGAAAATATTTGGTTGAAAGATTCGTTTCAATTCCTGCACAATAAGCGATGTCATTTCTTGTGATCGTATTGATTCCTTCTGTAGCTGTGTAATTCAATGGGATCCTCATTGGTTGGCTAAATCGGCAGTAGTTTCTGCAATTTCATCCATTCTACTGATCTATGGATGAAGAAGAATCATGATGCTGCTGCAATATTTTTTATGCCTTGCAAGATTGTTTAACCTGCCTGCAGAATATTTTTCCTAAGCCCAAACTAACTAAATGAACTTCACTCGCTTCTTCAAGTGCCAAAACACTACTGACTATGGAACTTTAAATTTTATTTGTTTTTCTTGTTATGTGAGCACACACAACAAGGCAAGCTCCGACGGCTTTTCTAAAAAAAAAAGAAAATTGGCCTGTGGTTATCAAATAAACAAAACCGTTGAATATGCATCGGCATGATGGTGATAAGTTTAGTATGAATAGTGCACTAATTGTTATCTTCAAATAAATCAACCAAATAAGCTTCACTTGCTTCATGACGAACAATCACATCCAAACTATGGAACAGTAGGCCCATTGAATATCTCTGGTAAATTGTCCCACTTTCTAAATATTCCCTACAAAATTCCAATAATTTTACTCATTGAATGTAATATTTTAGTCCTGTAAAACAACCTCTCGAATGAATTCAATATTTTTTGAATCAATTTAGGCACTTTTACCATGCATGCGACGAGGGAATTCATTATGGCAACAAGCTTAGCATGAATAGCGTACGAGCTTGGTTTCTTCGAACAAACCAACCAAATATGATAAACTTCACTAGTTTCTTGAAGAGTCAACACATCCAAACTATGGATTTGTAAATACGTTGAATATCCTCCGTGAATTTCCTCACTTTGTAAATAAATATTCACCAAAAAACCATCGATTTCACTCCTTGAATAAAGTTTTGTAGCCTTTCTGTATTAATCCAACATTTTTTGTATCAATTATATAATAATAATAATATTGTGTTTATTTAATATCCGCAGGCCAATTCTCTGATTTCTTCAAAAGCCGTCGGGCCTTGCCATTTTAAAATGTTGGATTAATACAGAAACGCTACAAAACTTTATTCAAGGAGTGAAATCTATGGTTTTTTGGTGAATATTTACAAAGTGATGAAATTACGGGGGATATCATCATGATCAACTACAAATTTTTATGCAAAGGCTTAAGAATAAACCGGTTATTATTGTATTGTACTTGTATGTTCTGAGACTTAGAACTTGGAATACTATCCAAATTCCAAAAATGATATTATTATATTGATTTATTAGATCTTAATATTATAACCTAAGAACGTTTGAGTAATCATTTGGAAAGAGGATACACTACTTTTTTCAAGAGGCAACAAGGCCTTCCGACAATTAAGTAGGAGGTTCTTGTATTGCTAATATATTCATTAAATCAAATTGTATCAATATTCAATCTCTAAGGCTTAGCATGGTTTTTCCTGAACATTATCCCCTCCTTATTCTCCTTATTACTATTAAAGAGAACATTAGTAAGTAATGAAGTAATGCCTTGTATAAAATCTATTATAAAAAAATAAAGATTTCTGCTAGCAAACCAAAATGGAATCAAATTTTTCTTAACGAGCCTAATTTCGCCTTGAATGTTTAATATGTTGAATAAAATGTTGCCTTCTAACATATCGATTAAGTAATGCTGATAGAATAAACAAATCTATGTACCTTCCCATAAAATCGTGGATCACTGAAGGTATTATGAATTCTCGTTTAACAAAAGAGCAATTATATTAAATTTCGCGATTGGATCCTGATAATGAAACATTGAAGGCTTAATATGTAAAAATTTTAAATAAACATAACTACCGTTAAGATCAAATATCAAAGAGATTTAATAGAAAACATGTCGGAGTAGATGGAGAGTGTTCTTGCCAGAAGGGTGTTCTAAACTATTTAGTAAATTAAACAAGTTCTTATAAATATCAAAACGCGCCATATATAGATAGTATCAATTTTGTTCAAAAAATTAAATATGGTTAATATGCATTTGAATTCCATTTTGTTTCCAGTGTGCTGGCTCTATTGTTTCAGCAGAATAGTAACATATCAATTTGATAAACCATTTATAAAATATTTATCAAAATTCCTATATATTTGTAGGGTGTGTAATGATTTTAACTTTTCAAGTTCGAACGCGGAACCGACCTCTCATCGGTTCTAGACGTTAAGTCTGAGTAGTGCCGACGGATGGTACCAATAGGTCAACCAATCCGTGCACCGTAACCCATTCACGCGGTGACTGCTTGTCGGCCAGCTAGTTCGGAGAGGATTTCGGTCGCGGGTCTCCGAATGGGTTACGCTCAATTACAATATTTCAGCCACCTGAACATGCCCGTTTTCCAAACGCGTCAACAATTACTCATCCAGAACGGGAAACCTACGTTACGTTAATTCTGGATGTGATCTCTTCACAGATCTCAAATCAAAAACGCTACAAAATTCCATAGGCGCGTTACCGAATCACCGACGCGGTACCGAAAAATATGCTATTCGAAATTAAACCGACGAAAACTACTCTAATGAAATGACGAAACAATCAAAGGTACCGCGTACCGCGCGCGACGCGAAACCGACCTCAGCGGATTTGTCGGAACCCTACCCTCGCGACGGCATACCTACCCTACACTCTCTATTCCCACTGAAAAAGAACGAGCCACTGAAAAGGAAAGTCTTGGGTTATTTAGCAATTCATGGCTTTATTCATTATAATTTAGTCAAAAATTAAATGTAAAGGTCTATTTCTATTTTAATTCCAGAAAATATATTACATATATCAACGTAAATTAGATTGAATTTCGATTATGCAATTTTCTCATTTAATTATTTAATAATATAAAAAAAAACAACAAAATATTTAGAAATCATAAAGATTGTGTTAGTTCATCTTAAGAAATGTGTACAGATCATTAGCACGGAATTGACGTAAAAATGCATGGTATGAAGAAACCAAAATCGTTTTGGGTACCTCTATCTCTTTGTTTCATTTTCTTCCTATTAACGCGAACAAATTCTATTTTGTCATTTTTTTTTTGTATTCTTCTGTTTTGGTTATTATTTATAACAGCTATGTTAATAGGGTTGTCTATTATTAAATTGTAATTTCTTTTACCGTTTACTTTAATGTAGTCTTTCTTACATTTTACATATTATTGTAATAATAAATATAAAAAAAAAAATTATTAGCTATTTAATACATTATATTTTTTTTGTGATTATATTTATTTAAAATTGATTAAATTCTTTTTATTTGACTTAATTACGAATTGATCTTTGTTTGTTTCGGGTTTACACTTTTTGTAAGGATTTTTTTTTCTACTTCATAAAACATTCTATGCTTTTGCGAATTACTGATTTTACTTTTTCTCACCGTTCAATATGATTTCAGCTCAACTTTTAACGTTACATGCTCTATCGTGTGGTTGTGATTTATAAAGCATCAGAAAAAAATCATATAAATATCGCGTTTACTTGATTTTGTATGTTTTTGATCTTTTTTCTCTTGAATTAATTTAATTTATACCTAAATTGTATAGTTAATTTATAAACGGGATGTACTATATCTATTTATATATGTATATTAGTTCTATGTAAAAATGAACAAAAGAATATCGATGGAAATCGCACAAAAGGCAATCATAGAAAAAGAATTTGAAATTTTCGCGATCTTCGTTTCTAGTATTCTTTACATCAAAATTGAAAATTTTATTTACAACGTCACATGACTTATTTTTAATTTTTCTGATCATTGATCTACGACTTTATTCTTCCTGTATATCAAAATACTACGAGCTAAGTAAACTTAATATGAGCTTTTACGTCTAGATTTTACGATATTTAATGCTTAGGATTAATGCATCAAAAAAACAAAAATTGAGATGCATGTTTCTGCAACATAGTTCAATGCAGTAAAAGGCAGAGAAAAGACAAAAGAAAAGACAGTATATATTTTTAATTACACGAAGTAGACAACAAACATGTCTATTTCTTATTTATGTTAACTTTTATCAGAGGTAAAAGTGTTTTAAGATATTTGCTTTTGAAAATTCCATTTTAATTTTTAAATGTTTAATAGCAATCGAAAATGTTTTGAGGTATATTTCGGCTGAATATTGTGGCTATTGTTGTGTTTGTATACAATTTTTAAGTGGAGTTAATATTATAACAAATCTTCTATTTAAAAAAAAAGTCCTGGCTATTGCATTAATTGGTCTATTGTAAGTGTGGATTGTGTGTAATTTGTTTGGATATGGGTATGGTGTATATAAAGTATATTAAAAAAAATCCATTCTATTGCAGTGGGTGTGGGTGGATGGGGGATGCGTGTATGTAAATAATTTGATTTGTTATAATATGTATATAATAAAAAGAAAACCGTTCTATTGCATTTATGTGAGTTGTGGATGAGGTATCTCTGTAAATAATTTCTTTCGCTTTTGTCTATATTTATATCTGAATAAATATACCTGTCTTTGAGTGATTGTAGAGGTTGTTAAAGATTGAAATAGAACTGTTGATTTTGATACCGATAGAATAAAATTGATGTGAATAAAATTAAAGATGAAGAAACAGTTGTTAAGGGGTCATTCAAAGAAATTTTGATCATCCCGAAATCATTTCAATCTTTAAAAACCTATTCACCAAGATATCATTTGAAATTTAACAGAAACATATTACATATGATATAAATCAATAGGTTAAATCAATTACAATGAGGTATTCATCGAAAAATTGAGGCAGAGTAGATACTGCATATAACTTTTCATATTCACATTGCAGGCAATTGAACATGCTGTCCGGTGTAAAGCAAACGGACAAGAAAGATCTTTAAGCGTCGATTCTAAAACAAAATACCTTTTAACAGCTTTTGTACTCTTTTTGGCCAATTCTACTGATACCAAATAAGCGTTGTTAAAAATTACTAAACTAAAAGTTCTACGATGATTAAGCTTAAGGAAACAAAAATTTGTGTAAATAAAAGTATTATAAAATAACATTGCTAGCAACTTTTTTACAAGTTCGTAATCAACTTTCTTCGTTCAGAAGATTTCATTCCTTTTTCGAAATCTTTCTTTTACAAGCAGCAGTGAGGGTTGAGGGTTTTGTTAAAAGTACTCTGCAAATCTCTGTTAAAATCATGACCTGTCTATCCCATTGTCTATACATCGATTCATTGGACCGTGTGAAACTACTCTAATCAATCTTTGCGAAAAAGTCATAGCGGATGCCCTTAACCCTTCGCCGAGCGCGGCCGTTCTAATAGGCACAGCTATCCCGTTTGGGTTCGCTTTTGATCGACATGCTCCCATTCAAGAAATCTTTCAAAATTTCGTTACGAATTGCCATTAGAGTTATTGCCCTAGTGAAAATGTCACCATAGATGAAATTCCACAGAAAATGCCCGTTTCGGCAATATATACCAACAAAACTGCTTGCGTTAGTGAATTTAAAAATGACATGAACGTTTAATGTTGAGATATACTCTAGAAAACAGCCAAGTGGTCCATTCGGTAATAGCAATAAACCCAATGATGTAGCGATGAGATTAGCAAAACCGATATTTGGATCTGGTAGAAAGACCACTGCTGACAACTGATTAGCGATGTCAACCTCATTGATGAATTGAAATCGAAAAAGTGATTGTATGTGGGCACTGTTAGGAAAACCAAAACCAATTGATCTACACTTTTGGTTGATGTAAACCGAACGAAAAAAAATTACCTCTTAATAGTTCCAACCAAATCTAGGACCGCGCCAAGTCGCCACCGACACCACACCATGACACGCTCCGGACGACGTAGAAGAAAAACGCTTTATGTCGAATCACTCGCTAGCTACGCGCACAGTTTTGCAATAACAACCTAGCAAATAGTTGAAGAATCAAACTAGACAAAATTTAAATCAGGCAATCCTCAACAATTAACCGAACATTCAAGAACTGTCCACTTGCACTTCCTCTCCATGTGGCTGTCAAACCCCACCGGTTGTCACATCCGACAAAACAGATGTATGTGGAATGGCACGCCACATGGCGGCAATGTGCCTCTCCATCTGTCACCAGTGGCATAGTTTTTCGATGGCCACGGTGGAGGGGCATTTCCAGATGCAAGGGTTCGGGATCGGAATCACTTCGATTCCCGGGCGTAGGCGTCACATTACACATTCCCCCCCCCCCCAAAATCGAAGTAATTACGATCCCGCCTCCTATGTAAAAGGTCTTGGTTAGGGCCGTGGCGGGTCGAAGGTTGGTTTCGAGGAATAGGCTACAACCATGTTCGTGAAGACTCGACAGTGACTATACCGTAGGGAGTCAGGTGTCATTCGGAGGTCTTCGTCTAGGCAGGGATTGGGGTAAGCCAAGGTTGTTCGTGGGAAATAGTTGCACTTCACCGTCTAAGGTTTTACCAGTCATGTCCGCGATGAGGTATCGGGTGGGGCTTATTACTTGTAGGACTCGGCACTTCACGAATTTCTTGTCTAGTTTGGCATTGTAATGTCGGGTGGCATCGCTCTGTCGGAAGTTTCGACGATATATCTCGTCGCCTACCTTAAAGCCAGAAGGATGAGATCGCAAGTTGTACCGCTCCTCTCCCATCCGTCGACTTTCTTCAATCTTCTCCCGCAGTTGCTCTCGCAGAAGTTGGAGCTTTTCGTGCGGTTCCAGAACCACAATTGGGTCCTCTAGCGATTTCAGTTGCCGCAATAGCCGGTAAGCGCTCCCATGACAGATCATGTACTGGCCGAACAATGCGAAATACGGCGAAATGCCGGTAGTGGCGTGGTACGACGAGCGCAGCGCACTAGTGATGGCGGACAATTTGCGATCCCAGTCCTTCTGATTCGGGTGGACATAGGCGCGGATGGCCGCTATGAGCGTACGATTCAGTCGTTCGGATGCGTTGGCTTGTGGTGAATAGACGGCAGTTCGCTGGTGGATGATGCCGTATTTGGACATTAGGTCTCGGAACTTGCTGGAGGTGAACTGGACCCCATTGTCGGAGACAAGTTTCTCTGGAACTCCAAACATGTGAAAGACTCGGTTCTCCAAGAAGCTGATTATAGGTCCAGTGTGCATGTTACGTAGTGGTTCTATGATAGGGAATTTAGAGAGCTGGTCCAGGACCACGACAGCTCCCGTGTGACCAGAAGCAGATCGAGGGTAAGGACCGATAAGATCAATGTACAAGCGCTGGAACACGCGTTCGGGGACCTCAACCTTACCCATGGGTGGCCGAAGAATGGTGTTGGGCGCTTTAGTGCACTTGCATAGCTCACAGGAGGCTACGTACGCTTTTATCTGTTGTGCCATCTTAGGCCAAAAGAAGCAGGTTTTCAACCGCCTAAGGGTACGACCGTATCCGCCGTGCGCACTTGATGGGTGGTCATGGGCCCGTCTGATAAGATCAGTGGTTAATTCTTCGGGCACCCACAACTTCCACTGTTCTTCTTCTTGTATGGGGTCTCCGGATGCGTGTCCCATCCGCTTATAAATAAATCCATCCGTCAACCGCAGTTCAGGAAGCTGGGACAGTTGATTCTGGATAGTGTGAATCAGTTGGGTGTAGCTGGCTGACTTGAAGGCAGGATGGTCCAGATCGATCAATTGGGGGCTGTCGTCCTCCTGGACCAACTCGGCTCCTTCAGGGGCGAACATTCTGGATAAGGTGTCGGGGACTACATGCTGGCTTCCTTTTCGGTGGCGGATTGTGAAGTCAAATGCCTGTAATTTCAGTGCCCACCTGGCCAATCTGCCGTTGAGATCAGTCTGGCTCATTAGCCATTTCAGAGAAGCGTGATCCGTAACGATTTCAAAGGTGTGTCCCTCCACATAGGCTCGGAAGCGTTTCACTGCCAACACCGCAGCTAGACATTCCTGCTCGGAGACCGTGTAATTTCGCTGGGCTGGGTTCAGCTTGTGAGACATGAAGGCTATAGGTCTCTCCTCGCCGTCTTGTGCAACCTGGACTAAGACTGCTCCCACCCCATGCTGACTCGCGTCACAATGGATTGAGAACGGTTTGTCAAAGTCCGGGCTGTGCAGTACGGGGGCTGTAGTCAGACTCTTCTTTAGCTCTTCAAAGGCTCGCAAGCTGGGCTCTTCCCAGACGAATTTACGTCCCTTACGCAGCATGTCGGTCAAAGGAGTGGTAATGGTGGCATAGTCACGTACAAAACGCTGGTACCATCCGCATAAACCTAAGAATCGGCGTAACTGTTTGGGGGTCTTGGGTAGTGGAAAAACGTCAATCGCTTGAGTCTTTTCCGGATCGGTCTTGATATGGCCATGCCCAATGATGTGACCTAAATACTTCACCTCCGTCATCACGAACTGGCTCTTCCGTATGTTGATGGTTAATTTTGCCCTCCGGATGTGTAGAGCCACCTCCTGAAGCAGGTCGAGGTGTTCGTCAAAGGTCTCGGTTATAAGCAACAGATCGTCCAAGTAAACGAAAACTTGGTGCCGCAAATGAGGTGGTATCACCTTATCCATAAGGCGCGTCATTGTTTGGGGGGCATTGCACAATCCGAATGGCATGGTCACGAATTGGTATAGGGGCCGACCTGGGACTGTGAAGGCTGTTTTCTCCTTTGAACCGGGGTCTAAAGGAATTTGCCAGAAGGCGTCCTTGAGGTCTAAGCTCGTGATGAAATGGGCTTTAGGCAACCGACTCAAAATGCCTTCAATCAACGGTAGAGGGTATGCGTCCTTGACTGTGATGGCGTTCAAGCGTCTGGCATCTAAGCATAACCGGACCTTGTTCGGCTTGACAACTAAGGTGACTGGGGAAGCCCACGCGCTCTATGATTCTTCGATTATGCCTAATGCTAGCATTCGATCCACTTCGGCATATAACGATTTTTCCTTCGCCGGAGATATGGCGAAATGTCTCTGTTTTATGGGTTTAGCAGCCCCCACATCTATAGTGTGGAACACCAGGGCAGTCCGCCCGAGACCTTCCTTCTCATGCGATGGAAAAGCCGAGATAGCCGAGTCAAGGCGCAGTTGCTGATTTACATCCAGTGTATGTCGTAATAAGTTAGTGGGTTGAGATTGGTCAGGAGCTGTGGTGACGGACTCCAGGGTCGTACCGGAAAATAGTGCCGGGGCCAAGTTAAATTTTCGAACGAAATCCACTCCTAAATAAAGATTCTGGGTTAACTGAGGTATGATGAAAAATTCCATAGGTTTAGTTACTCCTTTAAAGGTGACATCCGTCATAATTTTTCCCACTACAGAGTGACGAGTTCCGTCCGCCGTGCTTAACCAGGAGGTGAAATGACGGATTTGGTCCGCGTGCTTTGCCAGTACCTCCCCTGCAAACTCGGCAGATATGCAATTCACACTGGCTCCCGTATCGACTAAGCCTGATACTCGCTTTTGCAGGAGGTGTACTGACGCATATGGCCGAACATCATCCCTCAATAATTCGTCTAAGTATATGTCCTTCAACACTTTCCTCGACTGCCTGACTTTTCTCCAGAAGCTCCGCATCCGACGCGTGGCTCGCTTTCTTCGTGGTGGGACAGTTGTGGCCAATTCCTCATGGAAGATGCGCTGTCGAGTAGCCAAATAATTCCGCAGCCTGACATGAAAAGGTTTTACATGCCAAGGAACTTTCGCCTCGCTATCATTTCCCTGCGCGTTGGCCTCGGCGAAGGATGGCGTCGGTTGTGGAACTTCGGGAGAACGGTGTTTAACGGTGCGAGTCAGCAGAGTTGGAGTCATGTTGGGAGCTGGGTCATAGCTAGTGATGGGGTCTGGATTGGTTCGTCCGGGGTTTAGGAGTGCCGACGGGTGGTCGCGGCACTCGGTGGAAAGTTTTTTCGCCCTTTGCAATTTGCACAGTCAGGTGCGTATGTGTCGGCCTTCCCGCAGCGATAGCAGAAAAGCGTCGGCTCCGCTGGACATGCATAGAACCGATGTCCCGGTTGTCGGCAGTTCCAACAGACCGTCGGGCTTGTAATTGCTTCAAGGGAGGGCCGATCAATCAAGGCTGGGTCCTCAAGCTCCGGTGGTGCTCCGCTCCTCGGTACTGGTCCTGGATCAGCAAGCAGGTGGTCCGCTGCCATCAACTCCGCGGTGTGATGATTTCGGGGATTTGGTCCCGTTATGCGAGGTTGTGGACGGAAGGTACCTCGCCGCTCATCCAGGTGTTCTTGTCTACGGGCATGAAGGCGCAATCCCTGTATGGTGTTGATGGGAAAATGCAGAAGGCTGTTCTGGAGATCCCAGCGCATATTCTCTCGGATAATTTCTACCAGTTCGTCCTCGGGCATGGTAGTTCGCAGGCGAGTGCTCAACCTCACTATGCTTGTGTAGTACTGGTCGAACGGTCCGTGAGCACCTTGTTTCCGTTTCTTTATTTGTTCCTTTAGCTCTCTCTCAGTGAAGCCATCCTCAAATCGATTGCGGAAGGCTGCACTGAAAGAGTGCCAAGTGGGACGTGGCGTTGATTCTTTAAAGCTCCAGTACCAGTCGGCAGCGTCGCCGCTGAACAAAAGATGTGCATGCCGGAGGAAGGCCGAGGAATCACCTCCCAGTGTGCTGGATACCAACGCCTGAATCCGGAAAAGGAACCGGTCCGCCGATATCATATCGTTGAACCCTGTAAAGTTCAGGCGCCAACTCTCCATGATACGAGGCGTCGGGTCTCGAAAAAGTGTCAATGCGTTCCCGGGGGGAATCACAACCTCGATTGACCTGTTGTACTGAACTGCCTCGGGGGCTAGAGGTACCAACGGAGGTCCGGTGCTGTGTCGTGGTCTATATTCGGGAGCTCTGGGATCCATTCCCGAGTTCCTTGGAGGTGGGACCCATTGTTCGGATTGTCGGGAGTGGGGCATCGCCACACTGGGATTGGGCTCCCAGCCAAGCGGAGTTCTCACGCAGCTGGGTGGTTGGCTCATAGGGAGATTCTGGAGCTTTCCCTCCAGGTTGCCAATCCTCTCCGACATATCTCTCATCAACACCACGAGGGTGTCAATGGAGTGGGCGGAAGGCATGGGGGTCACCTCGGACACGACACTTGCGGCCGGAACTTCACCGCCTACGGCTCCTTGCATACCAGTCATCTTCACAAAATTAATGTTCTCTTCCATTTTAATTCTCGTATTATTGATTCCGATTTATCATTCCCAACAATTAGTTCAAAATATCGGCCATTCCTTTTTAATTACATTAATGCTAAAGCAATAGAAATCGATCCTAAATTAAATTTTTTTTTTACTCATTAAGTATGACTAAAACTTAAAACTAAATTAGTGGCCAATAGTGGCGAGCGATTACTAATGGGAAAAAAAAATATTTGACAGTCACTTTCCTTTCCAGCAGTCGACCTCTTCAACGGGAAATGAGAGTGCATGGTAATCTGCCGAAGAAAGGGTGCTTTTGGTCGATTTACGAAATTTACCCCATAACCCACATAAATTACAAAAAAAAACCGTCTCTGAACTACGTTAAAGTGACTCGACGAGACAAGTGGTAGAGCTACCGTAACGATTTTGTACGCGGTCAAAATTCCCGACGCGTGGAAGCATTCCGGGCTTCGCAACTCCAGCATACGCCACCGAACGTTGAACCGATACCACTTGTCTATCACGCATACGAAATAATTAGAATCCTTCCGCGACATAAAGGCAAGGTAGCCTTCTATTTTCTTGAGAGTCCATGCTGATAGGTAAACCCATCAGACTGGCAGTTCCATCAAGAAAATAGAAGGTCCTTACAGGGGTTAACCTGGGACAACACATCGGAAGGATTCTGTCGCGAAAAAAAAAATCAAACAAAGGAGAGCGGAAGCTGCAACTCACGTGAAGCGACTTCTAGTGTGTATCACACAACTCCACTGCTCCTGATAGTGGGACTCGAGTACCAAAGTACCTTACATCCTCCGTAAAGGACCAACTCGTCAGAAGACGCGAAGTTCTTTCCCCCTTAGGATGTTTTAGGCCCCACGTTGGGCGCCATTTTGTAATGATTTTAACTTTTCAAGTTCGAACGCGGAACCGACCTCTCATCGGTTCTAGACGTTAAGTCTGAGTAGTGCCGACGGATGGTACCAATAGGTCAACCAATCCGTGCACCGTAACCCATTCACGCGGTGACTGCTTGTCAGCCAGCTAGTTCGGAGAGGATTTCGGTCGCGGGTCTCCGAATGGGTTACGCTCAATTACAATATTTCAGCCACCTGAACATGCCCGTTTTCCAAACGCGTCAACAATTACTCATCCAGAACGGGAAACCTACGTTACGTTAATTCTGGATGTGATCTCTTCACAGATCTCAAATCAAAAACGCTACAAAATTCCATAGGCGCGTTACCGAATCACCGACGCGGTACCGAAAAATATGCTATTCGAAATTAAACCGACGAAAACTACTCTAATGAAATGACGAAACAATCAAAGGTACCGCGTACCGCGCGCGACGCGAAACCGACCTCAGCGGATTTGTCGGAACCCTACCCTCGCGACGGCATACCTACCCTACACTCTCTATTCCCACTGAAAAAGAACGAGCCACTGAAAAGGAAAGTCTTGGGTTATTTAGCAATTCATGGCTTTATTCATTATAATTTAGTCAAAAATTAAATGTAAAGGTCTATTTCTATTTTAATTCCAGAAAATATATTACATATATCAACGTAAATTAGATTGAATTTCGATTATGCAATTTTCTCATTTAATTATTTAATAATATAAAAAAAAACAACAAAATATTTAGAAATCATAAAGATTGTGTTAGTTCATCTTAAGAAATGTGTACAGATCATTAGCACGGAATTGACGTAAAAATGCATGGTATGAAGAAACCAAAATCGTTTTGGGTACCTCTATCTCTTTGTTTCATTTTCTTCCTATTAACGCGAACAAATTCTATTTTGTCATTTTTTTTTTGTATTCTTCTGTTTTGGTTATTATTTATAACAGCTATGTTAATAGGGTTGTCTATTATTAAATTGTAATTTCTTTTACCGTTTACTTTAATGTAGTCTTTCTTACATTTTACATATTATTGTAATAATAAATATAAAAAAAAAAATTATTAGCTATTTAATACATTATATTTTTTTTGTGATTATATTTATTTAAAATTGATTAAATTCTTTTTATTTGACTTAATTACGAATTGATCTTTGTTTGTTTCGGGTTTACACTTTTTGTAAGGATTTTTTTTTCTACTTCATAAAACATTCTATGCTTTTGCGAATTACTGATTTTACTTTTTCTCACCGTTCAATATGATTTCAGCTCAACTTTTAACGTTACATGCTCTATCGTGTGGTTGTGATTTATAAAGCATCAGAAAAAAATCATATAAATATCGCGTTTACTTGATTTTGTATGTTTTTGATCTTTTTTCTCTTGAATTAATTTAATTTATACCTAAATTGTATAGTTAATTTATAAACGGGATGTACTATATCTATTTATATATGTATATTAGTTCTATGTAAAAATGAACAAAAGAATATCGATGGAAATCGCACAAAAGGCAATCATAGAAAAAGAATTTGAAATTTTCGCGATCTTCGTTTCTAGTATTCTTTACATCAAAATTGAAAATTTTATTTACAACGTCACATGACTTATTTTTAATTTTTCTGATCATTGATCTACGACTTTATTCTTCCTGTATATCAAAATACTACGAGCTAAGTAAACTTAATATGAGCTTTTACGTCTAGATTTTACGATATTTAATGCTTAGGATTAATGCATCAAAAAAACAAAAATTGAGATGCATGTTTCTGCAACATAGTTCAATGCAGTAAAAGGCAGAGAAAAGACAAAAGAAAAGACAGTATATATTTTTAATTACACGAAGTAGACAACAAACATGTCTATTTCTTATTTATGTTAACTTTTATCAGAGGTAAAAGTGTTTTAAGATATTTGCTTTTGAAAATTCCATTTTAATTTTTAAATGTTTAATAGCAATCGAAAATGTTTTGAGGTATATTTCGGCTGAATATTGTGGCTATTGTTGTGTTTGTATACAATTTTTAAGTGGAGTTAATATTATAACAAATCTTCTATTTAAAAAAAAAGTCCTGGCTATTGCATTAATTGGTCTATTGTAAGTGTGGATTGTGTGTAATTTGTTTGGATATGGGTATGGTGTATATAAAGTATATTAAAAAAAATCCATTCTATTGCAGTGGGTGTGGGTGGATGGGGGATGCGTGTATGTAAATAATTTGATTTGTTATAATATGTATATAATAAAAAGAAAACCGTTCTATTGCATTTATGTGAGTTGTGGATGAGGTATCTCTGTAAATAATTTCTTTCGCTTTTGTCTATATTTATATCTGAATAAATATACCTGTCTTTGAGTGATTGTAGAGGTTGTTAAAGATTGAAATAGAACTGTTGATTTTGATACCGATAGAATAAAATTGATGTGAATAAAATTAAAGATGAAGAAACAGTTGTTAAGGGGTCATTCAAAGAAATTTTGATCATCCCGAAATCATTTCAATCTTTAAAAACCTATTCACCAAGATATCATTTGAAATTTAACAGAAACATATTACATATGATATAAATCAATAGGTTAAATCAATTACAATGAGGTATTCATCGAAAAATTGAGGCAGAGTAGATACTGCATATAACTTTTCATATTCACATTGCAGGCAATTGAACATGCTGTCCGGTGTAAAGCAAACGGACAAGAAAGATCTTTAAGCGTCGATTCTAAAACAAAATACCTTTTAACAGCTTTTGTACTCTTTTTGGCCAATTCTACTGATACCAAATAAGCGTTGTTAAAAATTACTAAACTAAAAGTTCTACGATGATTAAGCTTAAGGAAACAAAAATTTGTGTAAATAAAAGTATTATAAAATAACATTGCTAGCAACTTTTTTACAAGTTCGTAATCAACTTTCTTCGTTCAGAAGATTTCATTCCTTTTTCGAAATCTTTCTTTTACAAGCAGCAGTGAGGGTTGAGGGTTTTGTTAAAAGTACTCTGCAAATCTCTGTTAAAATCATGACCTGTCTATCCCATTGTCTATACATCGATTCATTGGACCGTGTGAAACTACTCTAATCAATCTTTGCGAAAAAGTCATAGCGGATGCCCTTAACCCTTCGCCGAGCGCGGCCGTTCTAATAGGCACAGCTATCCCGTTTGGGTTCGCTTTTGATCGACATGCTCCCATTCAAGAAATCTTTCAAAATTTCGTTACGAATTGCCATTAGAGTTATTGCCCTAGTGAAAATGTCACCATAGATGAAATTCCACAGAAAATGCCCGTTTCGGCAATATATACCAACAAAACTGCTTGCATTAGTGAATTTAAAAATGACATGAACGTTTAATGTTGAGATATACTCTAGAAAACAGCCAAGTGGTCCATTCGGTAATAGCAATAAACCCAATGATGTAGCGATGAGATTAGCAAAACCGATATTTGGATCTGGTAGAAAGACCACTGCTGACAACTGATTAGCGATGTCAACCTCATTGATGAATTGAAATCGAAAAAGTGATTGTATGTGGGCACTGTTAGGAAAACCAAAACCAATTGATCTACACTTTTGGTTGATGTAAACCGAACGAAAAAAAATTACCTCTTAATAGTTCCAACCAAATCTAGGACCGCGCCAAGTCGCCACCGACACCACACCATGACACGCTCCGGACGACGTAGAAGAAAAACGCTTTATGTCGAATCACTCGCTAGCTACGCGCACAGTTTTGCAATAACAACCTAGCAAATAGTTGAAGAATCAAACTAGACAAAATTTAAATCAGGCAATCCTCAACAATTAACCGAACATTCAAGAACTGTCCACTTGCACTTCCTCTCCATGTGGCTGTCAAACCCCACCGGTTGTCACATCCGACAAAACAGATGTATGTGGAATGGCACGCCACATGGCGGCAATGTGCCTCTCCATCTGTCGCCAGTGGCATAGTTTTTCGATGGCCACGGTGGAGGGGCATTTCCAGATGCAAGGGTTCGGGATCGGAATCACTTCGATTCCCGGGCGTAGGCGTCACATTACAGGTGTAAGCCGTCAGAAAATATGTATCTGAACAGAATCACGTGTTGCACGTAATTGTTAAATTTGCAATCGGCTGTAACTTAATTGTTTGAAGCTCAATTATTGAGAAATTTTCAGGACACATACATATGTTACTATGAAACTTAGATAAATGTTTTTGACTAATTTAAGGGTCCCCTTTTGATTTTATGGGGAAAAACGTGAAACTCATTAAAGGTACGATTAATGACAAAGTTGATCGGATTTTCATTTTGAAATATTTGTCGGCCTTGTAATCATAAAGAACTACAGATAAGCTTGACAATATTGCTGAATATTAGAACAAATATTTCTGTGAAATATGAGTAAATTTAAGTGACAAAATAATTACATCTAGCAGGAATAATTTGGAAATACCACATATAACCCAAAACAGCATTTTTTTAGACCCAACTGCTAAGGACGCAATTAAAGATAAAACTGGCAGTTTAAAAGATAAAGTTGGTGGTGTAGGCAATATTTGTTCGAGAGTCGTGAAAGCTTTTTCCAATTACATAACATATCTGAACCTTTAGCACAAATTATCAATATGTCCATTGAATTGTTGATATGGCAACATATCTTAAAAAAAGCGGTAGTTGTTCCAATTTTCAAGTCTAATGATAGAAGCAAGTCAATAAATTATAGACCTATATATATGTTCAAATGTGGCAAAAATCTTTGAAAGTATTTCAATATATATGATGGAATTTTTTAAATTTTTTGGAGAAACATCAAATATTGTCCAATAAGTGGTTCAAATTCATTAAAGGACAAGAAAGAAAAGACGCTTTCGCTTATATAAGTAATGCAATAAACAAATTTTTCGATAAAACTAAATCAATTATTGTGACTTTTCATAATCTCGCTAAAGCTTTTGATACTATAAATCATGAAATATAATTGCAGAAATTGTATTATTATGGTATAAGGGGTTGCTGCTTTAAACTTTTAACTTTCCAATGGACAGCAATATGAAATAATTGCTTAGGGTGGTGCTTATTTTAAAAAAATCGAAATCTACTACAGCGGTAATGAATAAATATATAAAGATGAAACTAAAGTCTAGAGTAAGTAACAAAAATGTTTTTTACTATTACTACTATTACAAAAGTTGCAAATTGAAATTCTTAGGGACGCTGGCTAATATTTTCCTTAATTTTTTGTTTGAGGTATTATTTATATCTTTAAATTGTCTTCATAATATCTATGCTTTCAAATTTCACTTTACTTCCAATATTATATTCCCTAGTATGTTTAGGTTTATAAAACACTGGTTTCCTAAGCACATGTATTCTAATTCGTCTGTAGGGATTTGTAATGATTTTTCCGTCTAAATTCACGAACGAAGTCGGAACTGACCTCTCATCGGTTCTAGATGTGAAGTCTGAGTCGTGCCAACGAATGGTACCAACCAGTCAACCAGTTCGTGCACCGTAATCCATTTTCGCGGTGGCTGCTTGTCGGCCAGCTAGATTGGAGAGGATTCCGGTCGCAGGTCTTAAAATGGATTACGCTCAATTACGTATTTCAGCCACCATTAAACGCCCGTTTCAAACGCGTCGAAAACACAAACATACGGGAAAGAAACCTATTTTATTTTATTCCATATTTCTTCATTATTCCAGTCAATTACAAAAATCTTATTTACATTTCGCGTTCCCGAATTTTACCGACGCGGTACCGAAAAATACACTACGTTAACTCGAACCCGACGAATGCTACGCTAAGGAAAAAGACAAAGCCAACAAAGGTAGCGCGTACCGCACGCGACGCGAAACTGGCCTCAGCGGATTTTCCAAAACCCTACCCTCTTCCCGGCATACCTACCATGTACTCCCACTGACTCTGGAAAAGAAGGACCACTGGAAAGGAAAGTCTGCGTTAGCTTAGCAATTCATGAGTTTGTTTTTTTTTTATTTATCACTAATGAAATAACATTAAAACATTTCAACATTCACATGCATTCTCGTTCCTATTTGCCTCGATTGAATATTTCTATGCAATTCAATTAGTCAATCAATTTTGATTTGATTTCTCATCAGTAATTTTTGACTCAATAATATTTACTAATCAATACAATTTAATAGCCTTAGCAGTATGTTTCTGTTTCTTTTCCTTCTCTTTTGTTGTTTATACTAATGTGAATTAATATATGAAAATAATATTATATAAACAAAACGTCGAAAAACTTTTAACATAATTGTTCAATTAATTTTGTATGGTTGTTCAATTCAGCATAACATTTACAAGTCCTTTGACAAATTCGTCGCAACTTAAATAAACTATGTTACAAAAAAAAAACAACGTTGAAATTGTTTTTTTTGCCCATTTAAAACTGAATCATACAATAAATTAGAAGTGATAATTTGTGAATCGCGACTGAATAGCAACTTTATTAGAATTATTTAATTCATTCGTTTTTCGCATAGTAAAAATCTCAACGTAATTTTTTTTTACCATTTATATATTTTAATTTTTCGTTTGCCCTACTATGTATTGTTAGTTGGTTTCGCTTCTCGATTGATCGAACATAGTGAATAATTAACTTTTTGTTTATGAATTTCCAATGTGGTATAGCAACACTTTTTTCATTGCCCTAATAATAGACTTGTATATATGATTACTTTACAATTCCGACACATTTTGATAAACATTAATCTGTTATTTTTTATTTTTTTGTTCAGGAATGGAATCATTAAATATTATCAACAGCTAAGCTTATTGATCAAACATTTATTATGGCACAAAAGCAAAAATAATTCGCGAATATTCCTTTCTGGAAGAATCTTAAATATGCAATGTTAAAATTATATTTTCTTAGTTATAAATATTTGCACGTCTACTTTGATGCTATTTTAATGTTTGAATTTAGGTACAATACCATTTGATTAAGAGTGAAGCATACTAAAAATGAGTATAGTTGCGTTGCCAGAAAGTTCGGTTTATTTTCGTTATCAGGAATTTAAATCGGACATGTGATGATTTGATATTTGCATTTCAACAGACGGCGATCATTAATATTGGATATTAACTAGATTAGGCAATTATATTTTCATTTGAACTATGGAAGATTCCCTATTAGCACCATATCAGCAAAAAAAAAAAATAAAAATGTGAACATCTCTGTCTGTTTCAGATGCACATGAATGAAATCTCAATTCTGATGGCAATTTGGTACAATGTATATTTTACCGAGCAATCTTCCATAATATTTTGGCCTTCTGCTGATGTTGCCCGTGAGTTCTTTGCTACAGTCGAATTCTGTTTTTATATCTCCATATTGTAGAAGATTGACACAGTTTTTTTATAATGCTTCATTAGCATGCATCGTAACTATAAATAATAAATATAATATAAAATTACACGTTTATTGATACACGATTCATTTATCTTCATGTTGTATAAAGAAAAATATGAGACTAATTTTTTTTCCTTTTAGTCATAAAATATGTTTAAAATTTTAGAAAAAATCACCACAGATAGGTAGAGTGGTTCTTTTCTTGTCGGCCATAAGTTCATTACATTTATGATTCTCCTTTCATTTCATACAGTGCATATGTATTTAATATATACTCGTACGCAAAAAATATATCCCACGAAAACGTTTATCTACGCTTCGACTTACCTACGTATATATGTACGTACTTTTCCGCTTTATGGGAAATATATTACTTTTCTGGTAACAAGGTAAGCCATTATTGCTCGTATCATTGCATCTAGTTTTATGTCTTCAAAGCAACTGCTTTGATAAGATCATTCACCGGAATCATGTTCTTTTTCCACTACTTGGTTTATAATCACCTTGTAATACAATGCGTCGAAATTATCTTTAAGATACTCCATTCCGATGCACATTTAAACAGAGATCGGAACTAATTTATCTACTTATCTAACCTGCACGTACCTGGTTCAAGTGGTAATCTAGGAGTGTGAGATGTTATTTGATAACTGCTTTGCTCAGAATTTCCACAAGATGCAGGGACCTACGGTTGAGAAACTTGGACGCACTGCTTCGCCAAATAACTGCAGAAAAATTACCAGTTTTCACGGTTAGCCGCTATGTGTTCTGTTCGCGGGTGATAAGACTGAAAATAGGATTTCTAATTAAATGAATGTCTTTGCGCAACTTGAACCAAATCAGATACCGGATGGATTTCTTGGCCTGTTGTTTTAAGCAACTTCTAGATTTCTACACAATACTCCCAATCACTATATACTTGAACACAAATTTTACAGGCGACTGGTTTACTTCCGCACACCTGAAACTCTTTCACCGACACCCGCCATGTGGCTGTCAACTCGACTTTGACATCCCACGACAAAACTGACGTGGGATGGGAAGCCGTCACGACGGACACAGATGGAAAGCCACATGGCAGCAAGGTGTATTCGTAGTGGTCGCCAGCGGTGTCGAATGATTCATTACAGGGCAGTGTCCACGATGCCAACCAGGCATAGGGAGACTGAAGGATACGCTGTTTGGCCCTAAGATGGCTTTACTTATGTCTCGGCCGGAGAGTTCTTGTGACTTGGGGATGGCAAATCTTGCCGCGGCACGTTCTAGCACGAAGAGGTCGCTGATATTTTGAGCCCAGGTGAAGACGATCGATGCTAATCAGGAGATAACGGCTGGGGACAACGCCAGCATGAAGAACCTCCTTGATGGCACTTTTCACCGTCGTAGGTCTTTGGCATGGTAGACTCCCAGCTCCTTGCCGAACATGTCCGCAATGAGGTATCGCGTGGGACTTAAGACTTGAAAGACTCGACACTCACGAGCTTCTTGTCTAGCTTGGCATTGTGGTGCCGGCTTGCTTCGCTTTGTCTGAAATTCCGTCGGTAGATTTCGTCACCTGCCTTGAAGCCAGAAGGATAGGATCGCAGGTTATAACGCTCCTCCCCCGCCCGTCTACTGTCTTCAATCCTCTCCCAAATTTGTTCTCGTAGAATTTGGAGTTTTTCGTGTGGCTCCAGAACCACTATTGGGTCTTCCAAACCTTTCAACTGCCGCAATAGCCGGTACGAGTTTCCGTGGCAGATCATATGCTGGCCGAACACGGCAAAGTACGGGGAGATACCTGTGGTGGAGTGGTAAGACGAACGCAGGGCACAGGTAATGGCGGAAATCCTGCGGTCCCAATCCTTCTGATCCGCTTGGACGTAGGCCCGAATGGCGGCTATGAGGGTGCGGTTCAGCCGCTCGGACGCATTGGCTTGCGGGGAACAAACGGCAGTCCGCTGATGAGTAATGCCATATTTGTCCATTAGCTCCCGAAATCTAGCCGAGGTGAACTGAACTCCGTTGTTGGAGACCAACTTCTCCGGTACTCCAAATATATGGAAACGTGATTTTCCAGAAAGCTGACTATCGGGCCAGTGTGCAGGTTTCGAATTTGTTCAATAATTGGAAATTTGGACAATTGGTCCAGGACCACGACAGCTCCCGTATATCCCGAAGTCGAGCGAGGGTACGGACCGATGAGATCTATATACAGGCGCTGGAACACCCGCTCCGGTAGCTCGAATTTTCCCATCGGGGGCCGAAGAACAGAATTGGGCACTTTAGTGCATTTGCACAGCTCACAGCCAGCTACATACTTTTTTACTTGCTGCGCCAGCTTAGGCCAAAAGAAGTAAGTCTTCAGTCGCCGAAGCGTACGACTATAACCGCCGTGCGCATACAATGGGTGGTCATGAGCCCGTTTAATCAAGTTGAAGGTCTCTTCTTGGATGGGTTCTCCGGAGGCGTGTCCCATCCACTTGTATATAAATCCCTCCGTCACCCGTAGTTCTGGCACCTGTGGTAACTGGTTCCGAGTCGTATCGATCAGCTGAGTGTAGCCTATTGACTTGAAGGCGGGATGGTCCAAGTCGATCCATAGGGAGCTGTCGTCCTCCTGGGCCAACTCGGCTCCTTCAGGGGGTGAACATCCTTGATAATGTGTCCGGTACCACGTGCTGACTTCCCTTGCGGTGTCTAATCGTGAAGTCAAACGCCTGTAATTTCAAGGCAAATCTGGCCAAACGCCCGTGGAGATCAGTCTGGCTCATCAGCCACTTCAGAGACACTTGATCAGTGACGATCTCAAAGGGATGTCCCTCTACATATGCTCGAAAGCGTTTCACCGCCAGCACAGCCACCAGGCAATCCTGCTCTGAGACCATGTAGGTCCGCTGGTCCGGGTTCAGCTTGTGAGACATAAAGGCTATAGGCCTCTCCTCGCCGTCTGGTGCAACCTGGACTGAGACTGCTCCCACCCCTTTTGACTTGCGTCACAATGGAATGAGAACGGTTTGCCAAAGTCCGGGCTGTGCAGTAAGGGGGCTGTTGTCAGACTCTTCTTTAGCTCTTCGAAGGCTCACATGCTGGGCCCTTCCCAGACGAACTTACGTCCCTTACGCAGCATGTTGGTCAAAGGTGTGGTAATGGTGGCATAGTCACGTACAAAACGCTGGTACCATCCGCATAAGCCTAGGAATCGGCGTAACTGCTTGGTGGTCTTGGGTAATGGAAAAGCGTCAATCGCTTGAGTCTTGTCCGGGTCGGTTTTGATGGTGCCATGCCCAATGATGTGGCCCAAATACTTCACCTCCGTCATCATGAACTGACTCTTCTGTATGTTGAGGTTAACCCTGCCCTCCGGATGTGCAAAGACACTTCCTAAGGCAGGTCGATGTGTTCGTTAAAGGTCTTGGTTATAAGCAGCAGATCGTCCAAGTATACGAAAACTTGGTGCCATAAATGCGGTGGTATCACCTTATTCCTAAGGCGCGTCATTGTCTGAGGGGCATTGCACAATGCGAATGGCATGGTCACAAATTGATACAGTGGCCGACCTGGGACTGTGAAGGCTGTTTTCTCCTTTGAGCCAGGGTCTAAAGGGATTTGCCAGAAAGCGTCCTTGAGGTCTAAACTCGTGATGTAATGGGCTTTAGGCAATCGACTCAAGATGCCTTCAATCAACGGTAGAGGGTATGCGTCCTTGACAGTGACGGCGTTTAAACGTTGGGCATCTAAGCATAGCCGGACCTTGTTCGGCTTGACAACTAAGGTGACCGGGGAAGGTCACGCGCTTTGCGATTCTTCGATTACGCCTAATGCTAGCATTCGATCAACTTCGGCATATATCAACTTTTCTTTCGCCGGAGATATGGCAAAATGTCTCTGTTTTATGGGTTTAGCATCCCCTAAATCTATTGTGTGAAACACCAGGGTCGTCTTGCCGAGACCTTCCTCTTCATGCGATGGAAAAGCCGATATAGCTGAGTCAAGTCGCAGTTGTTGATTCACATCCAGTGCATGTCGTAATGAGTGGGAGGTTGGAGTTTCGTCAGGAACAGTGGCGACGGAATCCAGTGTCGTGCCGAAAAACAATGCCGGGTTCAAGTTAAATTTTCGAACGAAATCCACCCCTAGGTAAAGATTCTGGGTTGATTGGGGGATAATGTAAAATTCCAGAGGTTTAGTTACTCCTTTAAAGGTGACATCCGTCGTAATTTTTCCCACTACCGAGTGACGAGTTCCGTCCGCCGTGCTTAACCAGGTGGTATAATGATGGATTTGGTCCGCGTGAGTTGCCAGCACCTCCCCTGCAAAATCGGCTGATATGCAATTCACACTGGCTCCCGTATCGACTAAGCCTGACAATCGCTTTTGCAGGAGGTGAGCTGACGCGTATGGTCGAACATCATCCCTCAATAATTCGTCTAAGTGTATTTCCCCCAACGCCTTCCTCGACTGCCTGACCCTTCACCAGAGGCTCCGCATCCGACGCGTGGCTCACTTTCTTCGTGGTGGGACAGTTGTAACCATCTCCTCATTGAAGATGCGCTGGCGAGTAGCCAAATAATCCCACAGTCTGACGTGGAAGGGCTTAACATTCCAAGGGACCTTCGTCTCGCTACCATTCCCCTGCACGTCCACTTCGACAAGGTGTGACGTCAGCTGCGGAAGTTCAGGAGAACTGTATTTTGCGGACCGAGTTAGTAAAGTTGGGGTCATGTCTAGGGCTTAGTCGTAACTAGTGATAGGGTCAGTATTGGTTCGTTCGGGTTCTAGGAGTGCCGAAGGGTGGTCGCGGCACTCGCTGGCAAGTTTTTTCGTAACTTGCAGTCTGCGCAATCTAGTGCATAAGTGTTTGCCTTTCCGCACCGGTAACAGAAGATCGTCGGTTCCGCTGGACATGCATAGAACCGATGTCTCGGTTGTCGGCAGTTCCAACAGACCGTCTGACTTGTAACTGCTTCAATGAATGGTCGGTCAATCATTGCTTTGAACTCGTGCTCCAGGGGTGCTCCGCTCCTCGGTACTGGTACCGGGTCAGCAAATATGTGGTCCGCTGCCACTAACTCCGCGGCATTGTTTTTTCGTGGGTTAATTCCCGTCATGCGAGGTTGTGGACGGAAGGTTCCTCGCCGCTCATCTAGCTGTCTTGCCTACGGGTATGGAGGCGTAATCCTTGTACGGTGTTAATGGGCACATGAAGGAGATTGTTCTGAAGCTCCCAACGCATATTCTCCCTGATAATTCCACCAGTTCGTCCTCGAGCATGGGTGTTCGTAATCGAGTGCTTAAGCGCAATATACTGGTGTAATACTGGTCGAACGGTTCGTGGGTGCCTTGTTTACGTTTCTTAAGTTGTTCCCGTAGCTCTTTTTCAGTGAAGCCGTCGTCAAAGCGGTTGCAGAAGGCTGCACAGAAAGAATCCCAATTGGGGCGTGGCGTCGATTCTTTAAAACTCCAGTACCACTCAGCAGCATCTCCGCTGAACAGAAGGTGTGCATGCCGGAGAAAAGCCAACAAGTCACCTCCGAGTGTGCTGGAGACTAGAGCCTGAATCCTAAACAGGAACCGGTCCACCGGTGTCGGCGAATTGGAACCGGTGAAGCTAAGGCACCAACTCTCCATGATACGAGGCGTAGGGTCTCGGGCGGGTGTCAATACGTTCGCGGGGTGAATCGCATCCTCGATGGGCCTGCTGTAAGGGACTGACTCGGGGATTGTGGGTATCAATGGAGGTGCGGTGCTGTATCGTGGTCGATATTCGGGAGCTCGGGATCCATTCCTGAGTTCCTTGGAGGGAGGGTCCAATGATAAGCCGGTCTAGAGTGGAGCATAGCCAAACTGGTATTTGGCTCCCAGGGTTGGCTAATCTGAAGGTTCTGGAGTCTTCCCTCCAAGTGTCCGATCCTCTCGGACATTCCTTGTGTTAGAGCCAGGATTGTGTCGATGGAGTTGGTGGAAGGCGCTGTTCGAACCTCGGCCGGGACAACTGCAGCAGAAACTTCTCTGCCCACGGCTCCTTGGATGTCCAACAGTGGTTGAGGTGGTTCAACATCTTGGGGTTCTTTCGCCACTGCTCCGCGCGTTGGGACGTGCGTTCCGAGGGGGGGCGTATACGGCTGTTCGATCTATAGGGCGTTGGCATAGTGGACAGAGCTCGGACGTCAGTAGGAGTTGTTGGACGCAAGCGCGATGAAACAGGTGTCCGCACTCCAATCGCACGCTGTTTACGCCCTCCACTAAGTCCTCGAAACATATACCACAGTTAGCGGGTTGGACCGTTTTGGAACGAATCCAACGCCTTTCTGGAGTCCGTTTTGTCGCCATGTGTTGGTTTCGCTATTGGTATTGGTACTAAAAGAAACTGCTGTTAACTACAAACAAACAATAGGTATATATAAAAAAAGGAAACTTTTTAATGATTTAGTGGCCGATAGTGGGGAGATATTGCTATATAAAATGAAAAAAAAAATTATTTGGTGAGCACTTTCCCTTCCAACAGTGCCGACTCCTCCAAAGGGAAATGAGAGTAAATGGTAGTCTGCCGAGAAAAGGGTGCTTTCGGCCGATTTACAAGAATTTATCCCCAAACCCACATACATCACAAAAACTGTCTCTAAACTACGTTAATTGACTCGACGAGACAAGTGGTAGAGCTACCGTAACAGCTTTGTACACGGTCAAGATTCCCGACACGTGGAAGCATTCCGGGCTCCGCAACTCCAGCATACGCCACCGAACGTTGAACCGAAACCACTCGTCTATCACACTTAAAACGATGAGTAGAATCCTTCCGCGACATAAAGGCAAGGTAGCCTTCTATTTTCTTGAGAGTCCAGGACGATAGGAGAAACCCACCTAGCTGACAGTTCCATCAAGAAAATAGAAGATCCTTACAGGGGTCAACCTGGTACAACACATCGGAAGGATTCTGTCGCGAAAAAAAATCAAACAAAGGAGAGCGGAAGCTACAACTCACGTGAAGCGACTGCAAGTGTGTATAACACAACTCCACTGCTTCTGTTTGTGGGACCCGAGTACCAAGGTACCTTACATCCTCCGTAAAGGACCAACTCGTCAAAAGACGTGAATCTTTCATCCCCGAAGGATGTTTTTGGCCCCACGTTGGGCGCCATTTTTGATGATTTTTCCGTCTAAATTCACGAACGAAGTCGGAACCGACCTCTTATCGGTTCTAGACGTGAAGTCTGAGTCGTGCCAATGAATGGGACCAACCGGTCAACCAGTCCGTGCACCGTAATCCATTTTCGCGGTGGCTGCTTGTCTGCCAGCTAGATCGGAGAGGGTTTCGGTCGCAGGTCTTAAAATGGATTACGCTCAATTACGTATTTCAGCCACCATTAAACGCCCGTTTCAAACGCGTCGAAAACACAAACATACGGAAAAGAAACCTACTTTACTTTATCCCGTATTTCTTCATTATTCCAGTCAATTACAAAAATCTTATTTACATTTCACGTTCCCGAATTTTACCAACGCGGCACCGAAAAATACACTACGTTAACTCGAACCCGACGAATGCTACGCTAAGGAAAAAGACAAAGCCAACAAAGGTACCGCGTACCGCACGCGACGCGAAACTGGCCTCAGCGGATTTTCCATGCAATCCCACTGCCTCTGGAAAAGAAGAACCCATGGAAAGGCAAGTCTGCGTTAGTTTAGCAATTCATGATTTTGTTTTTTTTTATCTATCACTAATCTAATGACATTAAAACATTTCAACATTCACATGCATTCTCGTTCCTATTTGCCTCGATTGAATATTTCTATGCAATTCAATTAGTCAATCAATTTTGATTTGATTTCTCATCAGTAATTCTGGACTTAATAATATTTACTAATCAATACAATCTAATAGCGTTGGCAGTATGTTTCTGTTTCTTTTCCTTCTCTTTTGTTGTTTATATTAATATGAATTAATATATGAAAATAATATTATATTAACAAAACGTCGAAAAACTTTTAACATAATTGTTCAATTAATTTTGTTTGGTTGCTCAATTCAGCATAACATTTACAAGTCCTTTGACAAATTCGTCGCAACTTAAATAAATTATGTTACAAAAAAAAACAACGTTGAAATTGTTTTTTTGTTTTTTTTTCCCATTTAAAACTGAATCATACAATAAATTAGAAGTGATAATTTGTGAATCGCGACTAAATAGCAACTTTATTAGAATTATTTAATTCATTCGTTTTTCGCATAGTAAAAATCTCAACGTAATTGCTTTTTTACCATTTACATACTTCAATTTTTCGTTCGCCCTACTATGTATTGTTAGTTGGTTTCGCTGCTCGATTGATCGACCAATGTGGTATAGCAACACTTTTTTCATTGCCCTAATAATAGACTTGTATATTCCGACATAATTCCGACACATTTTGATAAACATTAATCTGTTATTTTTTATTTTTTTTTTTCGCTTAGGAACGGAATCATTAAATATTATCAACAGCTAAGCTTATTGATCAAACATTTATTATGGCACAAAAGCAAAAATAATTCGCGAATATCCCTTTTCTGGAAGAATCTTGAATATGCAATGTTAAAATTATATTTTCTTAATTATAAATATTTGCACGTCTACTTTGATGCTATTTTAATGTTTGAATTTAGGTACAATACCATTTGACTAAGAGTGAAGCATACAAAAAATGAGTATAGTTGCGTTGCCAGAAAGTTCGGTTTATTTTCGTTATCAGGAATTTAAATCGGACATATGATGATTTGATATTTGCGTTTCAACAGACGGCGATCATTAATATTGGATATTAACTAGATTAGGCAATTATATTTTCATTTGAACTATGGAAGATTCCCTATTAGCACCATATCAGCAAAAAAAAATAAAAATGTGAACATCTCTGTCTGTTTCAGATGCACATGAATGAAATCTCAATTCTGATGGCAGTTTGGTACAATGTATATTTTCCCGAGCAATCTTCCATAATATTTTGGCCTTCTGCTGATGTTGCCCGTGAGTTCTATGCTACAGTCGAATTCTGTTTTTATATCTCCATATTGTAGAAGATTGACACAGTTTTTTTATAATGCTTCATTAGCATGCATCGTAACTATAAATAATAAATATAATATAAAATTACACGTTTATTGATACACGATTCATTTATCTTCATGTTATATAAAAAAAATGATACTAATTATATATATAAATGTAGCAAATAAATAGATCGTATTTTTTTTCCTTTTAGTCATAAAATATGTTTATGATTTTAGAAGAGATCACCACAGATAGGTAGAGTGGTTTTTTTCTTGTCGGCCATAAGTTCCTTACATTTATGATTCTCTTTTCATTTCATACAGTGCATATGTATTTGATATATATTCGTACGCAAAAAATATATCCAACTTCACTTTCGCCAAATAACTGCATAAAAATTACCAGTTTTCACGTTTAGCCGCTATGTGTTCTGGTCGCGGGTGATAGACTGAAAATAGGATTTCGAATTAAATGAATGTCTTCGCACAACTTGAATCAAATCAGATACCGGATGGATCTCTTGGCCTGTTGTTTTAAGCAACTTCTAGATTTCTACACAATACTCCCAATCACTATATACTTGAACACAAATTTTACAGGCGACTGGTTTAGTTGCGCGCACCAGAAATTCTTTCACGATACCCGCCATGTGGCTGTCAACTCGACTTTGGCATCCCACGACAAAACTGACGTGGGATGGGAAGCCGTCACGACGGACACGAGATGGAAAGCCACATGGCAGCAAGGTGTATTCGTAGTGGTCGCCAGCGGCGTCGAATGATTCATTACAGGGCAGTGTCCACGATGCCAACCAGGCATGGGGAGACTGAAGGATACGCTGCTTGGCCCTAAGGTGGCTTTACTTATGTCTCGGCCGAAGAGGTCGTGTGACTTGGGGATGGCAAATCTTGCCGCGGCACGTTCTAGCACGAAGAGGTCGCTGATATTTTGAGCCCAGATGAAGACGATCGATGCTAATCAGGAGATAACGGCTGGGGACAATGCCAGCATGAAGAACCTCCTTGATGGCACTTTTCACCGTCGTAGGTCTTTGGCATGGTAGACTCCCAGCTCCTTGCCGAACATGTCCGCAATGAGGTATCGCGTGGGACTTAAGACTTGAAAGACTCGACACTTCACGAGCTTCTTGTCTAGCTTGGCATTGTAGTGCCGGCTTGCTTCGCTTTGTCTGAAATTCCGTCGGTAGATTTCGTCACCTGCCTTGAAGCCAGAAGGATAGGATCGCAGGTTATAACGCTCCTCCCCCGCCCGTCTACTGTCTTCAATCCTCTCCCAAATTTGTTCTCGTAGAATTTGGAGTTTTTCGTGTGGCTCCAGAACCACTATTGGGTCTTCCAAACCTTTCAACTGCCGCAATAGCCGGTACGAGTTTCCGTGGCAGATTATATGCTGGCTGAACACGGCAAAGTACGGGGAGATACCTGTGGTGGAGTGGTAAGACGAACGCAGGGCACAGGTAATGGCGGAAATCCTGCGGTCCCAATCCTTCTGATCCGCTTGGACGTAGGCCCGAATGGCGGCTATGAGGGTGCGGTTCAGCCGCTCGGACGCATTGGCTTGCGGGGAACAAACGGCAGTCCGCTGATGAGTAATGCCATATTTGTCCATTAGCTCCCGAAATCTAGCCGAGGTGAACTGAACTCCGTTGTTGGAGACCAACTTCTCCGGTACTCCAAATATATGGAAACGTGATTTTCCAGAAAGCTGACTATCGGGCCAGTGTGCAGGTTTCGAATTTGTTCAATAATTGGAAATTTGGACAATTGGTCCAGGACCACGACAGCTCCCGTATATCCCGAAGTCGAGCGAGGGTACGGACCGATGAGATCTATATACAGGCGCTGGAACACCCGCTCCGGTAGCTCGAATTTTCCCATCGGGGGCCGAAGAACAGAATTGGGCACTTTAGTGCATTTGCACAGCTCACAGCCAGCTACATACTTTTTTACTTGCTGCGCCAGCTTAGGCCAAAAGAAGTAAGTCTTCAGTCGCCGAAGCGTACGACTATAACCGCCGTGCGCATACAATGGGTGGTCATGAGCCCGTTTAATCAAGTTGAAGGTCAGTACCTCGGGCACCCATAACTTCCACTGTTCCTCTTCTTGGATGGGTTCTCCGGAGGCGTGTCCCATCCACTTGTATATAAATCCCTCCGTCACCCGTAGTTCTGGCACCTGTGGTAACTGGTTCCGAGTCGTATTGATCAGCTGAGTGTAGCCTATTAACTTGAAGGCGGGATGGTCCAAGTCGATCCATAGGGAGCTGTCGTCCTCCTGGGCCAACTCGGCTCCTTCAGGGGGGCGAACATCCTTGATAATGTGTCCGGTACCATGTGCTGACTTCCCTTGCGGTGTCTAATCGTGAAGTCAAACGCCTGTAATTTCAAGGCAAATCTGGCCAAACGCCCGTGGAGATCAGTCTGGCTCATCAGTTATTTCAGAGACACTTGATCAGTGACGATCTCAAAGGGATGTCCCTCTACATATGCTCGAAAGCGTTTCACCGCCAGCACAGCCACCAGGCAATCCTGCTCTGAGACCATGTAGGTCCGCTGGTCCGGGTTCAGCTTGTGAGACATAAAGGCTATAGGCCTCTCCTCGCCGTCTGGTGCAACCTGGACTGAGACTGCTCCCACCCCTTTTGACTTGCGTCACAATGGATTGAGAACGGTTTGCCAAAGTCCGGGCTGTGCAGTAAGGGGGCTGTTGTCAGACTCTTCTTTAGCTCTTCGAAGGCTCACATGCTGGGCCCTTCCCAGACGAACTTACGTCCCTTACGCAGCATGTTGGTCAAAGGTGTGGTAATGGTGGCATAGTCACGTACGAAACGCTGGTACCATCCGCATAAGCCTAAGAATCGGCGTAACTGCTTGGTAGTCTTGGGTAATGGAAAAGCGTCAATCGCTTGAGTCTTGTCCGGGTCGGTTTTGATGGTGCCATGCCCAATGATGTGGCCCAAATACTTCACTTCCGTCATCATGAACTGACTCTTCTGTATGTTGATGGTTAACCCTGCCCTCCGGATGTGCAAAGACACTTCCTAAAGCAGGTCGATGTGTTCGTTTAAGGTCTTGGTTATAAGCAGCAGATCGTCCAAGTATACGAAAACTTGGTGCCATAAATGCGGTGGTATCACCTTATTCCTAAGGCTCGTCATTGTCTGAGGGGCATTGCACAATCCGAATGGCATGGTCACAAATTGATACAGTGGCCGACCTGGGACTGTGAAGGCTGTTTTCTCCTTTGAGCCAGGGTCTAAAGGGGTTTGCCAGAAAGCGTCCTTGAGGTCTAAACTCGTGATGTAATGGGCTTTAGGCAATCGACTCAAGATGCCTTCAATCAACGGTAGAGGGTATGCGTCCTTGACAGTGACGGCGTTTAAACGTCGGGCATCTAATCATAGCCGGACCTTGTTCGGCTTGACAACTAAGGTGACCGGGGAAGGCCACGCGCTTTGCGATTCTTCGATTACGCCTAATGCTAGCATTCGATCAACTTTGGCATATATCAACTTTTCTTTCGCCGGAGATATGGCAAAATGTCTCTGTTTTATGGGTTTAGCATCCCCTAAATCTATTGTGTGAAACACCAGGGTCGTCTTGCCGAGACCTTCCTCTTCATGCGATGGAAAAGCCGATATAGCCGAGTCAAGTCGCAGTTGTTGATTCACATCCAGTGCATGTCGTAATGAGTGGGAGGGTGGAGTTTCGTCAGGAACAGTGGCGACGGAATCCAGTGTCGTGCCGAAAAACAGTGCCGGGTTCAAGTTAAATTTTCGAACGAAATCCACCCCTAGGTAAAGATTCTGGGTTGATTGGGGGATAATGTAAAATTCCAGAGGTTTAGTTACTCCTTTAAAGGTGACATCCGTCGTAATTTTTCCCACTACCGAGTGACGAGTTCCGTCCGCCGTGCTTAACCAGGTGGTATAATGATGGATTTGGTCCGCGTGAGTTGCCAGCACCTCCCCTGCAAAATCGGCTGATATGCAATTCACACTGGCTCCCGTATCGACTAAGCCTGACAATCGCTTTTGCAGGAGGTGAGCTGACGCGTATGGTCGAACATCATCCCTCAATAATTCGTCTAAGTGTATTTCCCCCAACGCCTTCCTCGACTGCCTGACCCTTCACCCGAGGCTCCGCATCCGACACGTGGCTCACTTTCTTCGTGGTGGGACAGTTGTAACCATCTCCTCATTGAAGATGCGCTGGCGAGTAGCCAAATAATCCCACAGTCTGACGTGGAAGGGCTTAACATTCCAAGGGACCTTCGTCTCGCTACCATTCCCCTGCACGTCCACTTCGACAAGGTGTGACGTCAGCTGCAGAAGTTTAGGAGAACTGTATTTTGCGGACCGAGTTAGTAAAGTTGGGGTCATGTCTAGGGCTTAGTCGTAACTAGTGATAGGGTCAGTATTGGTTCGTTCGGGTTCTAGGAGTGCCGAAGGGTGGTCGCGGCAGTCGCTGGCAAGTTTTTTCGTAACTTGCAGTCTGCGCAATCTAGTGCATAAGTGTTTGCCTTTCCGCACCGGTAATAGAAGATCGTCGGTTCCGCTGGACATGCATAGAACCGATGTCTCGGTGGTCGGCAGTTCCAACAGACCGTCTGACTTGTAACTGCTTCAATGAATGGTCGGTCAATCATTGCTTTGAACTCGTGCTCCAGGGGTGCTTCGCTCCTCGGTACTGGTACCGGGTCAGCAAGTTTGTGGTCCGCTGCCACTAACTCCGCGGCATTGTTTTTTCGTGGGTTAATTCCCGTCATGCGAGGTTGTGGACGGAAGGTTCCTCGCCGCTCATCTAGCTGTCTTGCCTACGGGTATGGAGGCGTAATCCTTGTACGGTGTTAATGGGCACATGAAGGAGACTGTTCTGAAGCTCCCAATGCATATTCTCCCTGATAATTTCCACCAGTTCGTCCTCGAGCATCGGTGTTCGTAATCGAGTGCTTAAGCGCAATATACTGGTGTAATACTGGTCGAACGGTTCGTGGGCGCCTTGTTTACGTTTCTTAAGTTGTTCCCGTAGCTCTTTTTCAGTGAAGCCGTCGTCAAAGCGGTTGCAGAAGGCTGCACAGAAAGAATCCCAATTGGGGCGTGGCGTCGACTCTTTAAAACTCCAGTACCACTCAGCAGCATCTCCGCTGAACAGAAGGTGTGCATGCTGGAGAAAAGCCAACAAATCACCTCCGAGTGTGCTGGAGACTAGAGCCTGAATCCTAAACAGGAACCGGTCCACTGGTGTCGGCGAATTGGAACCGGTGAAGCTAAGGCACCAACTCTCCATGATACGAGGCGTAGGGTCTCGGGCGGGTGTCAATACGTTCGCGGGGTGAATCGCATCCTCGATGGGCCTGCTGTAAGGGACTGACTCGGGGATTGTGGGTATCAATGGAGGTGCGGTGCTGTATCGTGGTCGATATTCGGGAGCTCGGGGATCCATTCCTGAGTTCCTTGGAGGGAGGGTCCAATGATAAGCCGGTCTATAGTGGAGCATAGCCAAACTGGTATTTGGCTCCCAGGGTTGGCTAATCTGGAGGTTCTGGAGTCTTCCCTCCAGGTGTCCGATCCTCTCGGACATTCCTTGCGTTAGAGCCAGGATTGTGTCGATGGAGTTGGTGGAAGGCGCTGTTGGAACCTCGGCTGGGACAACTGCAGCAGAAACTTCTCTGCCCACGGCTCCTTGGATGTCCAACGGTGGTTAAGGTGGTTCAACATCTTGGGGTTCTTTCGCCACTGCTCCGCGCGTTGGGACGTGCGTTCCGAGGGGGGGCGTATACGGCTGTTCGATCTATAGGGCGTTGGCACAGTGGACAGAGCTCGGACGTCAGTAGGAGTTGTTGGACGCAAGCGCGATGAAACAGGTGTCCGCACTCCAATCGCACGCTGTTTACGCCCTCCACTAAGTCCTCGAAACATATACCACAGTTAGCGGGTTGGACCGTTTTGGAACGAATCCAACGCCTTTCTGGAGTCCGTTTTGTCGCCATGTGTTGGTTTCGCTATTGGTGTTGGTACTAAAAGAAACTGCTGTTAACTACAAACAAACAATAGGTATATATAAAAAAAGGAAACTTTTTAATGATTTAGTGGCCGATAGTGGGGAGCTATTGCTATATAAAATGAAAAAAAAATTTATTTGGTGACCACTTTCCCTTCCAATAGTGCCGACTCCTCCAAAGGGAAATGAGAGTAAATGGTAGTCTGCCGAGAAAAGGGTGCTTTCGGCCGATTTACAAGAATTTATCCCCAAACCCACATACATCACAAAAATTGTCTCTAAACTACGTTAATTGACTCGACGAGACAAGTGGTAGAGCTACCGTAACAGCTTTGTACACGGTCAAGATTCCCGACACGTGGAAGCATTCCGGGCTCCGCAACTTCAGCATACGCCACCGAACGTTGAACCGAAACCACTCGTCTATCAAACTTAAAACGATGAGTAGAATCCTTCCGCGACATAAAGGCAAGGTAGCCTTCTATTTTCTTGAGAGTCCAGGACGATAGGAGAAACCCACCTAGCTGACAGTTCCATCAAGAAAATAGAAGATCCTTACAGGGGTCAACCTGGTACAACACATCGGAAGGATTCTGTCGCGAAAAAAAATCAAACAAAGGAGAGCGGAAGCTACAACTCACGTGAAGCGACTGCAAGTGTGTATAACACAACTCCACTGCTTCTGTTTGTGGGACCCGAGTACCAAGGTACCTTACATCCTCCGTAAAGGACCAACTCGTCAAAAGACGTGAATCTTTCATCCCCGAAGGATGTTGTTGGTCGCCATTTGTGATGATTTTTCCGTCTAAATTCACGAACGAAGTCGGAACCGACCTCTCATCGGTTCTAGACGTGAAGTCTGAGTCGTGCCAATGAATGGGACCAACCGGTCAACCAGTCCGTGCACCGTAATCCATTTTCGCGGTGGCTGCTTGTCTGCCAGCTAGATCGGAGAGGATTTCGGTCGCAGGTCTTAAAATGGATTACGCTCAATTACGTATTTCAGCCACCATTAAACGCCCGTTTCAAACGCGTCGAAAACACAAACATACGGAAAAGAAACCTACTTTACTTTATCCCGTATTTCTTCATTATTCCAGTCAATTACAAAAATCTTATTTACATTTCACGTTCCCGAATTTTACCAACGCGGCACCGAAAAATACACTACGTTAACTCGAACCCGACGAATGCTACGCTAAGGAAAAAGACAAAGCCAACAAAGGTACCGCGTACCGCACGCGACGCGAAACTGGCCTCAGCGGATTTTCCAAAACCCTACCCTCTTCCCGGCATACCTACCATGCAATCCCACTGCCTCTGGAAAAGAAGGACCCATGGAAAGGCAAGTCTGCGTTAGTTTAGCAATTCATGATTTTGTTTTTTTTTATCTATCACTAATCTAATGAGATTAAAACATTTCAACATTCACATGCATTCTCGTTCCTATTTGCCTCGATTGAATATTTCTATGCAATTCAATTAGTCAATCAATTTTGATTTGATTTCTCATCAGTAATTCTGGACTTAATAATATTTACTAATCAATACAATCTAATAGCCTTGGCAGTATGTTTCTGTTTCTTTTCTTTCTCTTTTGTTGTTTATATTAATGTGAATTAATATATGAAAATAATATTATATTAACAAAACGTCGAAAAACTTTTAACATAATTGTTCAATTAATTTTGTTTGGTTGTTCAATTCAGCATAACATTTACAAGTCCTTTGACAAATTCGTCGCAACTTAAATAAGTTATGTTACAAAAAAATAACAACGTTGAAATTGTTTTTTTGTTTTTTTTTGCCCATTTAAAACTGAATCATACAATAAATTAGAAGTGATAATTTGTGAATCGCGACTAAATAGCAACTTTATTAGAATTATTTAATTCATTCGTTTTTCGCATAGTAAAAATCTCAACGTAATTGTTTTTTTACCATTTACATATTTCAATTTTTCGTTCGCCCTACTATGTATTGTTAGTTGGTTTCGCTGCTCGATTGATCGACCAATGTGGTATAGCAACACTTTTTTCATTGCCCTAATAATAGACTTGTATATTCCGACATAATTCCGACACATTTTGATAAACATTAATCTGTTATTTTTTATTTTTTTTTTTCGCTTAGGAACGGAATCATTAAATATTATCAACAGCTAAGCTTATTGATCAAACATTTGTTATGGCACAAAAGCAAAAATAATTCGCGAATATCCCTTTTCTGGAAGAATCTTGAATATGCAATGTTAAAATTATATTTTCTTAATTATAAATATTTGCACGTCTACTTTGATGCTATTTTAATGTTTGAATTTAGGTACAATACCATTTGACTAAGAGTGAAGCATACAAAAAATGAGTATAGTTGCGTTGCCAGAAAGTTCGGTTTATTTTCGTTATCAGGAATTTAAATCGGACATATGATGATTTGATATTTGCATTTCAACAGACGGCGATCATTAATATTGGATATTAACTAGATTAGGCAATTATATTTTCATTTGAACTATGGAAGATTTCCTATTAGCACCATATCAGCAAAAAAAAATAAAAATGTGAACATCTCTGTCTGTTTCAGATGCACATGAATGAAATCTCAATTCTGATGGCAGTTTGGTGCAATGTATATTTTCCCGAGCAATCTTCCATAATATTTTGGCCTTCTGCTGATGTTGCCCGTGAGTTCTATGCTACAGTCGAATTCTGTTTTTATATCTCCATATTGTAGAAGATTGAAACAGTTTTTTTATAATGCTTCATTAGCATGCATCGTAACTATAAATAATAAATATAATATAAAATTACACGTTTATTGATACACGATTCATTTATCTTCATGTTATATAAAAAAAATGATACTAATTATATATATAAATGTAGCAAATAAATAGATCGTATTTTTTTTCCTTTTAGTCATAAAATATGTTTATGATTTTAGAAGAGATCACCACAGATAGGTAGAGTGGTTTTTTTCTTGTCGGCCATAAGTTCCTTACATTTATGATTCTCTTTTCATTTCATACAGTGCATATGTATTTGATATATATTCGTACGCAAAAAATATATCCAACTTCACTTTCGCCAAATAACTGCATAAAAATTACCAGTTTTCACGTTTAGCCGCTATGTGTTCTGGTCGCGGGTGATACGACTGAAAATAGGATTTCGAATTAAATGAATGTCTTCGCACAACTTGAATCAAATCAGATACCGGATGGATCTCTTGGCCTGTTGTTTTAAGCAACTTCTAGATTTCTACACAATACTCCCAATCACTATATACTTGAACACAAATTTTATAGGCGACTGGTTTAGTTGCGCACACCAGAAATTCTTTCACGATACCCGCCATGTGGCTGTCAACTCGACTTTGACATCCCACGACAAAACTGACGTGGGATGGGAAACCGTCACGACGGACACGAGATGGAAAGCCACATGGCAGCAAGGTGTATTCGTAGTGGTCGCCAGCGGCGTCGAATGATTCATTACAGGGCAGTGTCCACGATGCCAACCAGGCATGGGGAGACTGAAGGATACGCTGCTTGGCCCTAAGGTGGCTTTACTTATGTCTCGGCCGAAGAGGTCGTGTGACTTGGGGATGGCAAATCTTGCCGCGGCACGTTCTAGCACGAACAAGTCGCTGATATTTTGAGCCCAGATGAAGACGATCGATGCTAATCAGGAGATAACGGCTGGGGACAATGCCAGCATGAAGAACCTCCTTGATGGCACTTTTCACCGTCGTAGGTCTTTGGCATGGTAGACTCCCAGCTCCTTGCCGAACATGTCCGCAATGAGGTATCGCGTGGGACTTAAGACTTGAAAGACTCGACACTCACGAGCTTCTTGTCTAGCTTGGCATTGTGGTGCCGGCTTGCTTCGCTTTGTCTGAAATTCCGTCGGTAGATTTCGTCACCTGCCTTGAAGCCAGAAGGATAGGATCGCAGGTTATAACGCTCCTCCCCCGCCCGTCTACTGTCTTCAATCCTCTCCCAAATTTGTTCTCGTAGAATTTGGAGTTTCTCGTGTGGCTCCAGAACCACTATTGGGTCTTCCAAACCTTTCAACTGCCGCAATAGCCGGTACGAGTTTCCGTGGCAGATCATATGCTGGCCGAACACGGCAAAGTACGGGGAGATACCTGTGGTGGAGTGGTAAGACGAACGCAGGGCACAGGTAATGGCGGAAATCCTGCGGTCCCAATCCTTCTGATCCGCTTGGACGTAGGCCCGAATGGCGGCTATGAGGGTGCGGTTCAGCCGCTTGGACGCATTGGCTTGCGGGGAACAAACGGCAGTCCGCTGATGAGTAATGCCATATTTGTCCATTAGCTCCCGAAATCTAGCCGAGGTGAACTGAACTCCGTTGTTGGAGACCAACTTCTCCGGTACTCCAAATATATGGAAACGTGATTTTCCAGAAAGCTGACTATCGGGCCAGTGTGCAGGTTTCGAATTTTGTTCAATAATTGGAAATTTGGAC
This sequence comes from Odontomyia ornata, assembly GCA_963969285.1. NCBI lineage: Eukaryota > Metazoa > Arthropoda > Insecta > Diptera > Stratiomyidae > Odontomyia > Odontomyia ornata. The sequence continues at coordinate 233,909,318 of OZ017740.1, read as the reverse complement.
AATTGGTCCAGGACCACGACAGCTCCCGTATATCCCGAAGTCGAGCGAGGGTACGGACCGATGAGATCTATATACAGGCGCTGGAACACCTGCTCCGGTAGCTCGAATTTTCCCATCGGGGGCCGAAGAACAGAATTGGGCACTTTAGTGCATTTGCACAGCTCACAGCCAGCTACATACTTTTTTACTTGCTGCGCCAGCTTAGGCCAAAAGAAGTAAGTCTTCAGTCGCCGAAGCGTACGACTATAACCGCCGTGCGCATACAATGGGTGGTCATGAGCCCGTTTAATCAAGTTGAAGGTCAGTACCTCGGGCACCCATAACTTCCACTGTTCCTCTTCTTGGATGGGTTCTCCGGAGGCGTGTCCCATCCACTTGTATATAAATCCCTCCGTCACCCGTAGTTCTGGCACCTGTGGTAACTGGTTCCGAGTCGTATTGATCAGCTGAGTGTAGCCTATTGACTTGAAGGCGGGATGGTCCAAGTCGATCCATAGGGAGCTGTCGTCCTCCTGGGCCAACTCGGCTCCTTCAGGGGGCGAACATCCTTGATAATGTGTCCGGTACCACGTGCTGACTTCCCTTGCGGTGTCTAATCGTGAAGTCAAACGCCTGTAATTTCAAGGCAAATCTGGCCAAACGCCCGTGGAGATCAGTCTGGCTCATCAGTTATTTCAGAGACACTTGATCAGTGACGATCTCAAAGGGATGTCCCTCTACATATGCTCGAAAGCGTTTCACCGCCAGCACAGCCACCAGGCAATCCTGCTCTGAGACCATGTAGGTCCGCTGGTCCGGGTTCAGCTTGTGAGACATAAAGGCTATAGGCCTCTCCTCGCCGTCTGGTGCAACCTGGACTGAGACTGCTCCCACCCCTTTTGACTTGCGTCACAATGGATTGAGAACGGTTTGCCAAAGTCCGGGCTGTGCAGTAAGGGGGCTGTTGTCAGACTCTTCTTTAGCTCTTCGAAGGCTCACATGCTGGGCCCTTCCCAGACGAACTTACGTCCCTTACGCAGCATGTTGGTCAAAGGTGTGGTAATGGTGGCATAGTCACGTACGAAACGCTGGTACCATCCGCATAAGCCTAAGAATCGGCGTAACTGCTTGGTGGTCTTGGGTAATGGAAAAGCGTCAATCGCTTGAGTCTTGTCCGGGTCGGTTTTGATGGTGCCATGCCCAATGATGTGGCCCAAATACTTCACTTCCGTCATCATGAACTGACTCTTCTGTATGTTGATGGTTAACCCTGCCCTCCGGATGTGCAAAGACACTTCCTAAAGCAGGTCGATGTGTTCGTTTAAGGTCTTGGTTATAAGCAGCAGATCGTCCAAGTATACGAAAACTTGGTGCCATAAATGCGGTGGTATCACCTTATTCCTAAGGCTCGTCATTGTCTGAGGGGCATTGCACAATCCGAATGGCATGGTCACAAATTGATACAGTGGCCGACCTGGGACTGTGAAGGCTGTTTTCTCCTTTGAGCCAGGGTCTAAAGGGGTTTGCCAGAAAGCGTCCTTGAGGTCTAAACTCGTGATGTAATGGGCTTTAGGCAATCGACTCAAGATGCCTTCAATCAACGGTAGAGGGTATGCGTCCTTGACAGTGACGGCGTTTAAACGTCGGGCATCTAATCATAGCCGGACCTTGTTCGGCTTGACAACTAAGGTGACCGGGGAAGGCCACGCGCTTTGCGATTCTTCGATTACGCCTAATGCTAGCATTCGATCAACTTCGGCATATATCAACTTTTCTTTCGCCGGAGATATGGCAAAATGTCTCTGTTTTATGGGTTTAGCATCCCCTAAATCTATTGTGTGAAACACCAGGGTCGTCTTGCCGAGACCTTCCTCTTCATGCGATGGAAAAGCCGATATAGCCGAGTCAAGTCGCAGTTGTTGATTCACATCCAGTGCATGTCGTAATGAGTGGGAGGGTGGAGTTTCGTCAGGAACAGTGGCGACGGAATCCAGTGTCGTGCCGAAAAACAGTGCCGGGTTCAAGTTAAATTTTCGAACGAAATCCACCCCTAGGTAAAGATTCTGGGTTGATTGGGGGATAATGTAAAATTCCAGAGGTTTAGTTACTCCTTTAAAGGTGACATCCGTCGTAATTTTTCCCACTACCGAGTGACGAGTTCCGTCCGCCGTGCTTAACCAGGTGGTATAATGATGGATTTGGTCCGCGTGAGTTGCCAGCACCTCCCCTGCAAAATCGGCTGATATGCAATTCACACTGGCTCCCGTATCGACTAAGCCTGACAATCGCTTTTGCAGGAGGTGAGCTGACGCGTATGGTCGAACATCATCCCTCAATAATTCGTCTAAGTGTATTTCCCCCAACGCCTTCCTCGACTGCCTGACCCTTCACCCGAGGCTCCGCATCCGACACGTGGCTCACTTTCTTCGTGGTGGGACAGTTGTAACCATCTCCTCATTGAAGACGCGCTGGCGAGTAGCCAAATAATCCCACAGTCTGACGTGGAAGGGCTTAACATTCCAAGGGACCTTCGTCTCGCTACCATTCCCCTGCACGTCCACTTCGACAAGGTGTGACGTCAGCTGCAGAAGTTTAGGAGAACTGTATTTTGCGGACCGAGTTAGTAAAGTTGGGGTCATGTCTAGGGCTTAGTCGTAACTAGTGATAGGGTCAGTATTGGTTCGTTCGGGTTCTAGGAGTGCCGAAGGGTGGTCGCGGCAGTCGCTGGCAAGTTTTTTCGTAACTTGCAGTCTGCGCAATCTAGTGCATAAGTGTTTGCCTTTCCGCACCGGTAACAGAAGATCGTCGGTTCCGCTGGACATGCATAGAACCGATGTCTCGGTGGTCGGCAGTTCCAACAGACCGTCTGACTTGTAACTGCTTCAATGAATGGTCGGTCAATCATTGCTTTGAACTCGTGCTCCAGGGGTGCTTCGCTCCTCGGTACTGGTACCGGGTCAGCAAGTTTGTGGTCCGCTGCCACTAACTCCGCGGCATTGTTTTTTCGTGGGTTAATTCCCGTCATGCGAGGTTGTGGACGGAAGGTTCCTCGCCGCTCATCTAGCTGTCTTGCCTACGGGTATGGAGGCGTAATCCTTGTACGGTGTTAATGGGCACATGAAGGAGACTGTTCTGAAGCTCCCAATGCATATTCTCCCTGATAATTTCCACCAGTTCGTCCTCGAGCATCGGTGTTCGTAATCGAGTGCTTAAGCGCAATATACTGGTGTAATACTGGTCGAACGGTTCGTGGGCGCCTTGTTTACGTTTCTTAAGTTGTTCCCGTAGCTCTTTTTCAGTGAAGCCGTCGTCAAAGCGGTTGCAGAAGGCTGCACAGAAAGAATCCCAATTGGGGCGTGGCGTCGACTCTTTAAAACTCCAGTACCACTCAGCAGCATCTCCGCTGAACAGAAGGTGTGCATGCTGGAGAAAAGCCAACAAATCACCTCCGAGTGTGCTGGAGACTAGAGCCTGAATCCTAAACAGGAACCGGTCCACCGGTGTCGGCGAATTGGAACCGGTGAAGCTAAGGCACCAACTCTCCATGATACGAGGCGTAGGGTCTCGGGCGGGTGTCAATACGTTCGCGGGGTGAATCGCATCCTCGATGGGCCTGCTGTAAGGGACTGACTCGGGGATTGTGGGTATCAATGGAGGTGCGGTGCTGTATCGTGGTCGATATTCGGGAGCTCGGGGATCCATTCCTGAGTTCCTTGGAGGGAGGGTCCAATGATAAGCCGGTCTATAGTGGAGCATAGCCAAACTGGTATTTGGCTCCCAGGGTTGGCTAATCTGGAGGTTCTGGAGTCTTCCCTCCACGTGTCCGATCCTCTCGGACATTCCTTGCGTTAGAGCCAGGATTGTGTCGATGGAGTTGGTGGAAGGCGCTGTTGGAACCTCGGCTGGGACAACTGCAGCAGAAACTTCTCTGCCCACGGCTCCTTGGATGTCCAACGGTGGTTAAGGTGGTTCAACATCTTGGGGTTCTTTCGCCACTGCTCCGCGCGTTGGGACGTGCGTTCCGAGGGGGGGCGTATACGGCTGTTCGATCTGTAGGGCGTTGGCATAGTGAACAGAGCTCGGACGTCAGTAGGAGTTGTTGGACGCAAGCGCGATGAAACAGGTGTCCGCACTCCAATCGCACGCTGTTTACGCCCTCCACTAAGTCCTCGAAACATATACCACAGTTAGCGGGTTGGACCGTTTTGGAACGAATCCAACGCCTTTCTGGAGTCCGTTTTGTCGCCATGTGTTGGTTTCGCTATTGGTGTTGGTACTAAAAGAAACTGCTGTTAACTACAAACAAACAATAGGTATATATAAAAAAAGGAAACTTTTTAATGATTTAGTGGCCGATAGTGGGGAGCTATTGCTATATAAAATGAAAAAAAAATTTATTTGGTGACCACTTTCCCTTCCAATAGTGCCGACTCCTCCAAAGGGAAATGAGAGTAAATGGTAGTCTGCCGAGAAAAGGGTGCTTTCGGCCGATTTACAAGAATTTATCCCCAAACCCACATACATCACAAAAATTGTCTCTAAACTACGTTAATTGACTCGACGAGACAAGTGGTAGAGCTACCGTAACAGCTTTGTACACGGTCAAGATTCCCGACACGTGGAAGCATTCCGGGCTCCGCAACTTCAGCATACGCCACCGAACGTTGAACCGAAACCACTCGTCTATCAAACTTAAAACGATGAGTAGAATCCTTCCGCGACATAAAGGCAAGGTAGCCTTCTATTTTCTTGAGAGTCCAGGACGATAGGAGAAACCCACCTAGCTGACAGTTCCATCAAGAAAATAGAAGATCCTTACAGGGGTCAACCTGGTACAACACATCGGAAGGATTCTGTCGCGAAAAAAAATCAAACAAAGGAGAGCGGAAGCTACAACTCACGTGAAGCGACTGCAAGTGTGTATAACACAACTCCACTGCTTCTGTTTGTGGGACCCGAGTACCAAGGTACCTTACATCCTCCGTAAAGGACCAACTCGTCAAAAGACGTGAATCTTTCATCCCCGAAGGATGTTGTTGGTCGCCATTTTTGATGATTTTTCCGTCTAAATTCACGAACGAAGTCGGAACCGACCTCTCATCGGTTCTAGACGTGAAGTCTGAGTCGTGCCAATGAATGGGACCAACCGGTCAACCAGTCCGTGCACCGTAATCCATTTTCGCGGTGGCTGCTTGTCTGCCAGCTAGATCGGAGAGGATTTCGGTCGCAGGTCTTAAAATGGATTACGCTCAATTACGTATTTCAGCCACCATTAAACGCCCGTTTCAAACGCGTCGAAAACACAAACATACGGAAAAGAAACCTACTTTACTTTATCCCGTATTTCTTCATTATTCCAGTCAATTACAAAAATCTTATTTACATTTCACGTTCCCGAATTTTACCAACGCGGCACCGAAAAATACACTACGTTAACTCGAACCCGACGAATGCTACGCTAAGGAAAAAGACAAAGCCAACAAAGGTACCGCGTACCGCACGCGACGCGAAACTGGCCTCAGCGGATTTTCCAAAACCCTACCCTCTTCCCGGCATACCTACCATGCAATCCCACTGCCTCTGGAAAAGAAGGACCCATGGAAAGGCAAGTCTGCGTTAGTTTAGCAATTCATGATTTTGTTTTTTTTTATCTATCACTAATCTAATGAGATTAAAACATTTCAACATTCACATGCATTCTCGTTCCTATTTGCCTCGATTGAATATTTCTATGCAATTCAATTAGTCAATCAATTTTGATTTGATTTCTCATCAGTAATTCTGGACTTAATAATATTTACTAATCAATACAATCTAATAGCCTTGGCAGTATGTTTCTGTTTCTTTTCTTTCTCTTTTGTTGTTTATATTAATGTGAATTAATATATGAAAATAATATTATATTAACAAAACGTCGAAAAACTTTTAACATAATTGTTCAATTAATTTTGTTTGGTTGTTCAATTCAGCATAACATTTACAAGTCCTTTGACAAATTCGTCGCAACTTAAATAAGTTATGTTACAAAAAAATAACAACGTTGAAATTGTTTTTTTGTTTTTTTTTTTGCCCATTTAAAACTGAATCATACAATAAATTAGAAGTGATAATTTGTGAATCGCGACTAAATAGCAACTTTATTAGAATTATTTAATTCATTCGTTTTTCGCATAGTAAAAATCTCAACGTAATTGTTTTTTTACCATTTACATATTTCAATTTTTCGTTCGCCCTACTATGTATTGTTAGTTGGTTTCGCTGCTCGATTGATCGACCAATGTGGTATAGCAACACTTTTTTCATTGCCCTAATAATAGACTTGTATATTCCGACATAATTCCGACACATTTTGATAAACATTAATCTGTTATTTTTTATTTTTTTTTTTTCGCTTAGGAACGGAATCATTAAATATTATCAACAGCTAAGCTTATTGATCAAACATTTGTTATGGCACAAAAGCAAAAATAATTCGCGAATATCCCTTTTCTGGAAGAATCTTGAATATGCAATGTTAAAATTATATTTTCTTAATTATAAATATTTGCACGTCTACTTTGATGCTATTTTAATGTTTGAATTTAGGTACAATACCATTTGACTAAGAGTGAAGCATACAAAAAATGAGTATAGTTGCGTTGCCAGAAAGTTCGGTTTATTTTCGTTATCAGGAATTTAAATCGGACATATGATGATTTGATATTTGCATTTCAACAGACGGCGATCATTAATATTGGATATTAACTAGATTAGGCAATTATATTTTCATTTGAACTATGGAAGATTCCCTATTAGCACCATATCAGCAAAAAAAAATAAAAATGTGAACATCTCTGTCTGTTTCAGATGCACATGAATGAAATCTCAATTCTGATGGCAGTTTGGTACAATGTATATTTTCCCGAGCAATCTTCCATAATATTTTGGCCTTCTGCTGATGTTGCCCGTGAGTTCTATGCTACAGTCGAATTCTGTTTTTATATCTCCATATTGTAGAAGATTGACACAGTTTTTTTATAATGCTTCATTAGCATGCATCGTAACTATAAATAATAAATATAATATAAAATTACACGTTTATTGATACACGATTCATTTATCTTCATGTTATATAAAAAAAATGATACTAATTATATATATAAATGTAGCAAATAAATAGATCGTATTTTTTTTCCTTTTAGTCATAAAATATGTTTATGATTTTAGAAGAGATCACCACAGATAGGTAGAGTGGTTTTTTTCTTGTCGGCCATAAGTTCCTTACATTTATGATTCTCTTTTCATTTCATACAGTGCATATGTATTTGATATATATTCGTACGCAAAAAATATATCCAACTTCACTTTCGCCAAATAACTGCATAAAAATTACCAGTTTTCACGTTTAGCCGCTATGTGTTCTGGTCGCGGGTGATAGACTGAAAATAGGATTTCGAATTAAATGAATGTCTTCGCACAACTTGAATCAAATCAGATACCGGATGGATCTCTTGGCCTGTTGTTTTAAGCAACTTCTAGATTTCTACACAATACTCCCAATCACTATATACTTGAACACAAATTTTACAGGCGACTGGTTTAGTTGCGCGCACCAGAAATTCTTTCACGATACCCGCCATGTGGCTGTCAACTCGACTTTGGCATCCCACGACAAAACTGACGTGGGATGGGAAGCCGTCACGACGGACACGAGATGGAAAGCCACATGGCAGCAAGGTGTATTCGTAGTGGTCGCCAGCGGCGTCGAATGATTCATTACAGGGCAGTGTCCACGATGCCAACCAGGCATGGGGAGACTGAAGGATACGCTGCTTGGCCCTAAGGTGGCTTTACTTATGTCTCGGCCGAAGAGGTCGTGTGACTTGGGGATGGCAAATCTTGCCGCGGCACGTTCTAGCACGAACAAGTCGCTGATATTTTGAGCCCAGATGAAGACGATCGATGCTAATCAGGAGATAACGGCTGGGGACAATGCCAGCATGAAGAACCTCCTTGATGGCACTTTTCACCGTCGTAGGTCTTTGGCATGGTAGACTCCCAGCTCCTTGCCGAACATGTCCGCAATGAGGTATCGCGTGGGACTTAAGACTTGAAAGACTCGACACTTCACGAGCTTCTTGTCTAGCTTGGCATTGTAGTGCCGGCTTGCTTCGCTTTGTCTGAAATTCCGTCGGTAGATTTCGTCACCTGCCTTGAAGCCAGAAGGATAGGATCGCAGGTTATAACGCTCCTCCCCCGCCCGTCTACTGTCTTCAATCCTCTCCCAAATTTGTTCTCGTAGAATTTGAAGTTTTTCGTGTGGCTCCAGAACCACTATTGGGTCTTCCAAACCTTTCAACTGCCGCAATAGCCGGTACGAGTTTCCGTGGCAGATTATATGCTGGCTGAACACGGCAAAGTACGGGGAGATACCTGTGGTGGAGTGGTAAGACGAACGCAGGGCACAGGTAATGGCGGAAATCCTGCGGTCCCAATCCTTCTGATCCGCTTGGACGTAGGCCCGAATGGCGGCTATGAGGGTGCGGTTCAGCCGCTCGGACGCATTGGCTTGCGGGGAACAAACGGCAGTCCGCTGATGAGTAATGCCATATTTGTCCATTAGCTCCCGAAATCTAGCCGAGGTGAACTGAACTCCGTTGTTGGAGACCAACTTCTCCGGTACTCCAAATATATGGAAACGTGATTTTCCAGAAAGCTGACTATCGGGCCAGTGTGCAGGTTTCGAATTTGTTCAATAATTGGAAATTTGGACAATTGGTCCAGGACCACGACAGCTCCCGTATATCCCGAAGTCGAGCGAGGGTACGGACCGATGAGATCTATATACAGGCGCTGGAACACCCGCTCCGGTAGCTCGAATTTTCCCATCGGGGGCCGAAGAACAGAATTGGGCACTTTAGTGCATTTGCACAGCTCACAGCCAGCTACATACTTTTTTACTTGCTGCGCCAGCTTAGGCCAAAAGAAGTAAGTCTTCAGTCGCCGAAGCGTACGACTATAACCGCCGTGCGCATACAATGGGTGGTCATGAGCCCGTTTAATCAAGTTGAAGGTCAGTACCTCGGGCACCCATAACTTCCACTGTTCCTCTTCTTGGATGGGTTCTCCGGAGGCGTGTCCCATCCACTTGTATATAAATCCCTCCGTCACCCGTAGTTCTGGCACCTGTGGTAACTGGTTCCGAGTCGTATTGATCAGCTGAGTGTAGCCTATTGACTTGAAGGCGGGATGGTCCAAGTCGATCCATAGGGAGCTGTCGTCCTCCTGGGCCAACTCGGCTCCTTCAGGGGGGCGAACATCCTTGATAATGTGTCCGGTACCATGTGCTGACTTCCCTTGCGGTGTCTAATCGTGAAGTCAAACGCCTGTAATTTCAAGGCAAATCTGGCCAAACGCCCGTGGAGATCAGTCTGGCTCATCAGTTATTTCAGAGACACTTGATCAGTGACGATCTCAAAGGGATGTCCCTCTACATATGCTCGAAAGCGTTTCACCGCCAGCACAGCCACCAGGCAATCCTGCTCTGAGACCATGTAGGTCCGCTGGTCCGGGTTCAGCTTGTGAGACATAAAGGCTATAGGCCTCTCCTCGCCGTCTGGTGCAACCTGGACTGAGACTGCTCCCACCCCTTTTGACTTGCGTCACAATGGATTGAGAACGGTTTGCCAAAGTCCGGGCTGTGCAGTAAGGGGGCTGTTGTCAGACTCTTCTTTAGCTCTTCGAAGGCTCACATGCTGGGCCCTTCCCAGACGAACTTACGTCCCTTACGCAGCATGTTGGTCAAAGGTGTGGTAATGGTGGCATAGTCACGTACGAAACGCTGGTACCATCCGCATAAGCCTAAGAATCGGCGTAACTGCTTGGTAGTCTTGGGTAATGGAAAAGCGTCAATCGCTTGAGTCTTGTCCGGGTCGGTTTTGATGGTGCCATGCCCAATGATGTGGCCCAAATACTTCACTTCCGTCATCATGAACTGACTCTTCTGTATGTTGATGGTTAACCCTGCCCTCCGGATGTGCAAAGACACTTCCTAAAGCAGGTCGATGTGTTCGTTTAAGGTCTTGGTTATAAGCAGCAGATCGTCCAAGTATACGAAAACTTGGTGCCATAAATGCGGTGGTATCACCTTATTCCTAAGGCTCGTCATTGTCTGAGGGGCATTGCACAATCCGAATGGCATGGTCACAAATTGATACAGTGGCCGACCTGGGACTGTGAAGGCTGTTTTCTCCTTTGAGCCAGGGTCTAAAGGGGTTTGCCAGAAAGCGTCCTTGAGGTCTAAACTCGTGATGTAATGGGCTTTAGGCAATCGACTCAAGATGCCTTCAATCAACGGTAGAGGGTATGCGTCCTTGACAGTGACGGCGTTTAAACGTCGGGCATCTAATCATAGCCGGACCTTGTTCGGCTTGACAACTAAGGTGACCGGGGAAGGCCACGCGCTTTGCGATTCTTCGATTACGCCTAATGCTAGCATTCGATCAACTTCGGCATATATCAACTTTTCTTTCGCCGGAGATATGGCAAAATGTCTCTGTTTTATGGGTTTAGCATCCCCTAAATCTATTGTGTGAAACACCAGGGTCGTCTTGCCGAGACCTTCCTCTTCATGCGATGGAAAAGCCGATATAGCCGAGTCAAGTCGCAGTTGTTGATTCACATCCAGTGCATGTCGTAATGAGTGGGAGGGTGGAGTTTCGTCAGGAACAGTGGCGACGGAATCCAGTGTCGTGCCGAAAAACAGTGCCGGGTTCAAGTTAAATTTTCGAACGAAATCCACCCCTAGGTAAAGATTCTGGGTTGATTGGGGGATAATGTAAAATTCCAGAGGTTTAGTTACTCCTTTAAAGGTGACATCCGTCGTAATTTTTCCCACTACCGAGTGACGAGTTCCGTCCGCCGTGCTTAACCAAGTGGTATAATGATGGATTTGGTCCGCGTGAGTTGCCAGCACCTCCCCTGCAAAATCGGCTGATATGCAATTCACACTGGCTCCCGTATCGACTAAGCCTGACAATCGCTTTTGCAGGAGGTGAGCTGACGCGTATGGTCGAACATCATCCCTCAATAATTCGTCTAAGTGTATTTCCCCCAACGCCTTCCTCGACTGCCTGACCCTTCACCCGAGGCTCCGCATCCGACACGTGGCTCACTTTCTTCGTGGTGGGACAGTTGTAACCATCTCCTCATTGAAGATGCGCTGGCGAGTAGCCAAATAATCCCACAGTCTGACGTGGAAGGGCTTAACATTCCAAGGGACCTTCGTCTCGCTACCATTCCCCTGCACGTCCACTTCGACAAGGTGTGACGTCAGCTGCAGAAGTTTAGGAGAACTGTATTTTGCGGACCGAGTTAGTAAAGTTGGGGTCATGTCTAGGGCTTAGTCGTAACTAGTGATAGGGTCAGTATTGGTTCGTTCGGGTTCTAGGAGTGCCGAAGGGTGGTCGCGGCAGTCGCTGGCAAGTTTTTTCGTAACTTGCAGTCTGCGCAATCTAGTGCATAAGTGTTTGCCTTTCCGCACCGGTAACAGAAGATCGTCGGTTCCGCTGGACATGCATAGAACCGATGTCTCGGTGGTCGGCAGTTCCAACAGACCGTCTGACTTGTAACTGCTTCAATGAATGGTCGGTCAATCATTGCTTTGAACTCGTGCTCCAGGGGTGCTTCGCTCCTCGGTACTGGTACCGGGTCAGCAAGTTTGTGGTCCGCTGCCACTAACTCCGCGGCATTGTTTTTTCGTGGGTTAATTCCCGTCATGCGAGGTTGTGGACGGAAGGTTCCTCGCCGCTCATCTAGCTGTCTTGCCTACGGGTATGGAGGCGTAATCCTTGTACGGTGTTAATGGGCACATGAAGGAGACTGTTCTGAAGCTCCCAATGCATATTCTCCCTGATAATTTCCACCAGTTCGTCCTCGAGCATCGGTGTTCGTAATCGAGTGCTTAAGCGCAATATACTGGTGTAATACTGGTCGAACGGTTCGTGGGCGCCTTGTTTACGTTTCTTAAGTTGTTCCCGTAGCTCTTTTTCAGTGAAGCCGTCGTCAAAGCGGTTGCAGAAGGCTGCACAGAAAGAATCCCAATTGGGGCGTGGCGTCGACTCTTTAAAACTCCAGTACCACTCAGCAGCATCTCCGCTGAACAGAAGGTGTGCATGCTGGAGAAAAGCCAACAAATCACCTCCGAGTGTGCTGGAGACTAGAGCCTGAATCCTAAACAGGAACCGGTCCACCGGTGTCGGCAAATTGGAACCGGTGAAGCTAAGGCACCGACTCTCCATGATACGAGGCGTAGGGTCTCGGGCGGGTGTCAATACGTTCGCGGGGTGAATCGCATCCTCGATGGGCCTGCTGTAAGGGACTGACTCGGGGATTGTGGGTATCAATGGAGGTGCGGTGCTGTATCGTGGTCGATATTCGGGAGCTCGGGGATCCATTCCTGAGTTCCTTGGAGGGAGGGTCCAATGATAAGCCGGTCTATAGTGGAGCATAGCCAAACTGGTATTTGGCTCCCAGGGTTGGCTAATCTGGAGGTTCTGGAGTCTTCCCTCCAGGTGTCCGATCCTCTCGGACATTCCTTGCGTTAGAGCCAGGATTGTGTCGATGGAGTTGGTGGAAGGCGCTGTTGGAACCTCGGCTGGGACAACTGCAGCAGAAACTTCTCTGCCCACGGCTCCTTGGATGTCCAACGGTGGTTAAGGTGGTTCAACATCTTGGGGTTCTTTCGCCACTGCTCCGCGCGTTGGGACGTGCGTTCCGAGGGGGGGCGTATACGGCTGTTCGATCTATAGGGCGTTGGCACAGTGGACAGAGCTCGGACGTCAGTAGGAGTTGTTGGACGCAAGCGCGATGAAACAGGTGTCCGCACTCCAATCGCACGCTGTTTACGCCCTCCACTAAGTCCTCGAAACATATACCACAGTTAGCGGGTTGGACCGTTTTGGAACGAATCCAACGCCTTTCTGGAGTCCGTTTTGTCGCCATGTGTTGGTTTCGCTATTGGTGTTGGTACTAAAAGAAACTGCTGTTAACTACAAACAAACAATAGGTATATATAAAAAAAGGAAACTTTTTAATGATTTAGTGGCCGATAGTGGGGAGCTATTGCTATATAAAATGAAAAAAAAATTTATTTGGTGACCACTTTCCCTTCCAATAGTGCCGACTCCTCCAAAGGGAAATGAGAGTAAATGGTAGTCTGCCGAGAAAAGGGTGCTTTCGGCCGATTTACAAGAATTTATCCCCAAACCCACATACATCACAAAAATTGTCTCTAAACTACGTTAATTGACTCGACGAGACAAGTGGTAGAGCTACCGTAACAGCTTTGTACACGGTCAAGATTCCCGACACGTGGAAGCATTCCGGGCTCCGCAACTTCAGCATACGCCACCGAACGTTGAACCGAAACCACTCGTCTATCAAACTTAAAACGATGAGTAGAATCCTTCCGCGACATAAAGGCAAGGTAGCCTTCTATTTTCTTGAGAGTCCAGGACGATAGGAGAAACCCACCTAGCTGACAGTTCCATCAAGAAAATAGAAGATCCTTACAGGGGTCAACCTGGTACAACACATCGGAAGGATTCTGTCGCGAAAAAAAATCAAACAAAGGAGAGCGGAAGCTACAACTCACGTGAAGCGACTGCAAGTGTGTATAACACAACTCCACTGCTTCTGTTTGTGGGACCCGAGTACCAAGGTACCTTACATCCTCCGTAAAGGACCAACTCGTCAAAAGACGTGAATCTTTCATCCCCGAAGGATGTTGTTGGTCGCCATTTGTGATGATTTTTCCGTCTAAATTCACGAACGAAGTCGGAACCGACCTCTCATCGGTTCTAGACGTGAAGTCTGAGTCGTGCCAATGAATGGGACCAACCGGTCAACCAGTCCGTGCACCGTAATCCATTTTCGCGGTGGCTGCTTGTCTGCCAGCTAGATCGGAGAGGATTTCGGTCGCAGGTCTTAAAATGGATTACGCTCAATTACGTATTTCAGCCACCATTAAACGCCCGTTTCAAACGCGTCGAAAACACAAACATACGGAAAAGAAACCTACTTTACTTTATCCCGTATTTCTTCATTATTCCAGTCAATTACAAAAATCTTATTTACATTTCACGTTCCCGAATTTTACCAACGCGGCACCGAAAAATACACTACGTTAACTCGAACCCGACGAATGCTACGCTAAGGAAAAAGACAAAGCCAACAAAGGTACCGCGTACCGCACGCGACGCGAAACTGGCCTCAGCGGATTTTCCAAAACCCTACCCTCTTCCCGGCATACCTACCATGCAATCCCACTGCCTCTGGAAAAGAAGGACCCATGGAAAGGCAAGTCTGCGTTAGTTTAGCAATTCATGATTTTGTTTTTTTTTATCTATCACTAATCTAATGAGATTAAAACATTTCAACATTCACATGCATTCTCGTTCCTATTTGCCTCGATTGAATATTTCTATGCAATTCAATTAGTCAATCAATTTTGATTTGATTTCTCATCAGTAATTCTGGACTTAATAATATTTACTAATCAATACAATCTAATAGCCTTGGCAGTATGTTTCTGTTTCTTTTCTTTCTCTTTTGTTGTTTATATTAATGTGAATTAATATATGAAAATAATATTATATTAACAAAACGTCGAAAAACTTTTAACATAATTGTTCAATTAATTTTGTTTGGTTGTTCAATTCAGCATAACATTTACAAGTCCTTTGACAAATTCGTCGCAACTTAAATAAGTTATGTTACAAAAAAATAACAACGTTGAAATTGTTTTTTTGTTTTTTTTTGCCCATTTAAAACTGAATCATACAATAAATTAGAAGTGATAATTTGTGAATCGCGACTAAATAGCAACTTTATTAGAATTATTTAATTCATTCGTTTTTCGCATAGTAAAAATCTCAACGTAATTGTTTTTTTACCATTTACATATTTCAATTTTTCGTTCGCCCTACTATGTATTGTTAGTTGGTTTCGCTGCTCGATTGATCGACCAATGTGGTATAGCAACACTTTTTTCATTGCCCTAATAATAGACTTGTATATTCCGACATAATTCCGACACATTTTGATAAACATTAATCTGTTATTTTTTATTTTTTTTTTTCGCTTAGGAACGGAATCATTAAATATTATCAACAGCTAAGCTTATTGATCAAACATTTGTTATGGCACAAAAGCAAAAATAATTCGCGAATATCCCTTTTCTGGAAGAATCTTGAATATGCAATGTTAAAATTATATTTTCTTAATTATAAATATTTGCACGTCTACTTTGATGCTATTTTAATGTTTGAATTTAGGTACAATACCATTTGACTAAGAGTGAAGCATACAAAAAATGAGTATAGTTGCGTTGCCAGAAAGTTCGGTTTATTTTCGTTATCAGGAATTTAAATCGGACATATGATGATTTGATATTTGCATTTCAACAGACGGCGATCATTAATATTGGATATTAACTAGATTAGGCAATTATATTTTCATTTGAACTATGGAAGATTTCCTATTAGCACCATATCAGCAAAAAAAAATAAAAATGTGAACATCTCTGTCTGTTTCAGATGCACATGAATGAAATCTCAATTCTGATGGCAGTTTGGTACAATGTATATTTTCCCGAGCAATCTTCCATAATATTTTGGCCTTCTGCTGATGTTGCCCGTGAGTTCTATGCTACAGTCGAATTCTGTTTTTATATCTCCATATTGTAGAAGATTGAAACAGTTTTTTTATAATGCTTCATTAGCATGCATCGTAACTATAAATAATAAATATAATATAAAATTACACGTTTATTGATACACGATTCATTTATCTTCATGTTATATAAAAAAAATGATACTAATTATATATATAAATGTAGCAAATAAATAGATCGTATTTTTTTTCCTTTTAGTCATAAAATATGTTTATGATTTTAGAAGAGATCACCACAGATAGGTAGAGTGGTTTTTTTCTTGTCGGCCATAAGTTCCTTACATTTATGATTCTCTTTTCATTTCATACAGTGCATATGTATTTGATATATATTCGTACGCAAAAAATATATCCAACTTCACTTTCGCCAAATAACTGCATAAAAATTACCAGTTTTCACGTTTAGCCGCTATGTGTTCTGGTCGCGGGTGATACGACTGAAAATAGGATTTCGAATTAAATGAATGTCTTCGCACAACTTGAATCAAATCAGATACCGGATGGATCTCTTGGCCTGTTGTTTTAAGCAACTTCTAGATTTCTACACAATACTCCCAATCACTATATACTTGAACACAAATTTTATAGGCGACTGGTTTAGTTGCGCACACCAGAAATTCTTTCACGATACCCGCCATGTGGCTGTCAACTCGACTTTGACATCCCACGACAAAACTGACGTGGGATGGGAAACCGTCACGACGGACACGAGATGGAAAGCCACATGGCAGCAAGGTGTATTCGTAGTGGTCGCCAGCGGCGTCGAATGATTCATTACAGGGCAGTGTCCACGATGCCAACCAGGCATGGGGAGACTGAAGGATACGCTGCTTGGCCCTAAGGTGGCTTTACTTATGTCTCGGCCGAAGAGGTCGTGTGACTTGGGGATGGCAAATCTTGCCGCGGCACGTTCTAGCACGAACAAGTCGCTGATATTTTGAGCCCAGATGAAGACGATCGATGCTAATCAGGAGATAACGGCTGGGGACAATGCCAGCATGAAGAACCTCCTTGATGGCACTTTTCAC
Organism: Odontomyia ornata; assembly: GCA_963969285.1. NCBI lineage: Eukaryota > Metazoa > Arthropoda > Insecta > Diptera > Stratiomyidae > Odontomyia > Odontomyia ornata. The sequence continues at coordinate 233,892,600 of OZ017740.1, read as the reverse complement.
CGTCGTAGGTCTTTGGCATGGTAGACTCCCAGCTCCTTGCCGAACATGTCCGCAATGAGGTATCGCGTGGGACTTAAGACTTGAAAGACTCGACACTCACGAGCTTCTTGTCTAGCTTGGCATTGTGGTGCCGGCTTGCTTCGCTTTGTCTGAAATTCCGTCGGTAGATTTCGTCACCTGCCTTGAAGCCAGAAGGATAGGATCGCAGGTTATAACGCTCCTCCCCCGCCCGTCTACTGTCTTCAATCCTCTCCCAAATTTGTTCTCGTAGAATTTGGAGTTTCTCGTGTGGCTCCAGAACCACTATTGGGTCTTCCAAACCTTTCAACTGCCGCAATAGCCGGTACGAGTTTCCGTGGCAGATCATATGCTGGCCGAACACGGCAAAGTACGGGGAGATACCTGTGGTGGAGTGGTAAGACGAACGCAGGGCACAGGTAATGGCGGAAATCCTGCGGTCCCAATCCTTCTGATCCGCTTGGACGTAGGCCCGAATGGCGGCTATGAGGGTGCGGTTCAGCCGCTTGGACGCATTGGCTTGCGGGGAACAAACGGCAGTCCGCTGATGAGTAATGCCATATTTGTCCATTAGCTCCCGAAATCTAGCCGAGGTGAACTGAACTCCGTTGTTGGAGACCAACTTCTCCGGTACTCCAAATATATGGAAACGTGATTTTCCAGAAAGCTGACTATCGGGCCAGTGTGCAGGTTTCGAATTTTGTTCAATAATTGGAAATTTGGACAATTGGTCCAGGACCACGACAGCTCCCGTATATCCCGAAGTCGAGCGAGGGTACGAACCGATGAGATCTATATACAGGCGCTGGAACACCCGCTCCGGTAGCTCGAATTTTCCCATCGGGGGCCGAAGAACAGAATTGGGCACTTTAGTGCATTTGCACAGCTCACAGCCAGCTACATACTTTTTTACTTGCTGCGCCAGCTTAGGCCAAAAGAAGTAAGTCTTCAGTCGCCGAAGCGTACGACTATAACCGCCGTGCGCATACAATGGGTGGTCATGAGCCCGTTTAATCAAGTTGAAGGTCAGTACCTCGGGCACCCATAACTTCCACTGTTCCTCTTCTTGGATGGGTTCTCCGGAGGCGTGTCCCATCCACTTGTATATAAATCCCTCCGTCACCCGTAGTTCTGGCACCTGTGGTAACTGGTTCCGAGTCGTATTGATCAGCTGAGTGTAGCCTATTGACTTGAAGGCGGGATGGTCCAAGTCGATCCATAGGGAGCTGTCGTCCTCCTGGGCCAACTCGGCTCCTTCAGGGGGCGAACATCCTTGATAATGTGTCCGGTACCACGTGCTGACTTCCCTTGCGGTGTCTAATCGTGAAGTCAAACGCCTGTAATTTCAAGGCAAATCTGGCCAAACGCCCGTGGAGATCAGTCTGGCTCATCAGTTATTTCAGAGACACTTGATCAGTGACGATCTCAAAGGGATGTCCCTCTACATATGCTCGAAAGCGTTTCACCGCCAGCACAGCCACCAGGCAATCCTGCTCTGAGACCATGTAGGTCCGCTGGTCCGGGTTCAGCTTGTGAGACATAAAGGCTATAGGCCTCTCCTCGCCGTCTGGTGCAACCTGGACTGAGACTGCTCCCACCCCTTTTGACTTGCGTCACAATGGATTGAGAACGGTTTGCCAAAGTCCGGGCTGTGCAGTAAGGGGGCTGTTGTCAGACTCTTCTTTAGCTCTTCGAAGGCTCACATGCTGGGCCCTTCCCAGACGAACTTACGTCCCTTACGCAGCATGTTGGTCAAAGGTGTGGTAATGGTGGCATAGTCACGTACGAAACGCTGGTACCATCCGCATAAGCCTAAGAATCGGCGTAACTGCTTGGTAGTCTTGGGTAATGGAAAAGCGTCAATCGCTTGAGTCTTGTCCGGGTCGGTTTTGATGGTGCCATGCCCAATGATGTGGCCCAAATACTTCACTTCCGTCATCATGAACTGACTCTTCTGTATGTTGATGGTTAACCCTGCCCTCCGGATGTGCAAAGACACTTCCTAAAGCAGGTCGATGTGTTCGTTTAAGGTCTTGGTTATAAGCAGCAGATCGTCCAAGTATACGAAAACTTGGTGCCATAAATGCGGTGGTATCACCTTATTCCTAAGGCTCGTCATTGTCTGAGGGGCATTGCACAATCCGAATGGCATGGTCACAAATTGATACAGTGGCCGACCTGGGACTGTGAAGGCTGTTTTCTCCTTTGAGCCAGGGTCTAAAGGGGTTTGCCAGAAAGCGTCCTTGAGGTCTAAACTCGTGATGTAATGGGCTTTAGGCAATCGACTCAAGATGCCTTCAATCAACGGTAGAGGGTATGCGTCCTTGACAGTGAGGGCGTTTAAACGTCGGGCATCTAAGCATAGCCGGACCTTGTTCGGCTTGACAACTAAGGTGACCGGGGAAGGCCACGCGCTTTGCGATTCTTCGATTACGCCTAATGCTAGCATTCGATCAACTTTGGCATATATCAACTTTTCTTTCGCCGGAGATATGGCAAAATGTCTCTGTTTTATGGGTTTAGCATCCCCTAAATCTATTGTGTGAAACACCAGGGTCGTCTTGCCGAGACCTTCCTCTTCATGCGATGGAAAAGCCGATATAGCCGAGTCAAGTCGCAGTTGTTGATTCACATCCAGTGCATGTCGTAATGAGTGGGAGGTTGGAGTTTCGTCAGGAACAGTGGCGACGGAATCCAGTGTCGTGCCGAAAAACAGTGCCGGGTTCAAGTTAAATTTTCGAACGAAATCCACTCCTAGGTAAGGATTCTGGGTTGATTGGGGGATAATGTGAAATCCAAGAGGTTTAGTTACTCCTTTAAAGGTGACATCCGTCGTAATTTTTCCCACTACCGAGTGACGAGTTCCGTCCGCCGTGCTTAACCAGGTGGTATAATGATGGATTTGGTCCGCGTGAGTTGCCAGCACCTCCCCTGCAAAATCGGCTGATATGCAATTCACACTGGCTCCCGTATCGACTAAGCCTGACAATCGCTTTTGCAGGAGGTGAGCTGACGCGTATGGTCGAACATCATCCCTCAATAATTCGTCTAAGTGTATTTCCTCCAACGCCTTCCTCGACTGCCTGACCCTTCACCAGAGGCTCCGCATCCGACGCGTGGCTCACTTTCTTCGTGGTGGGACAGTTGTAACCATTTCTTCATTGAAGATGCGCTGGCGAGTAGCCAAATAATCCCACAGTCTGACGTGGAAGGGCTTAACATTCCAAGGGACCTTCGTCTCGCTACCATTCCCCTGCACGTCCACTTCGACAAGGTGTGACGTCAGCTGCGGAAGTTCAGGAGAACTGTATTTTGCGGACCGAGTTAGTAAAGTTGGGGTCATGTCTAGGGCTTAGTCGTAACTAGTGATAGGGTCAGTATTGGTTCGTTCGGGTTCTAGGAGTGCCGAAGGGTGGTCGCGGCAGTCGCTGGCAAGTTTTTTCGTAACTTGCAGTCTGCGCAATCTAGTGCATAAGTGTTTGCCTTTCCGCACCGGTAACAGAAGATCGTCGGTTCTGCTGGACATGCATAGAACCGATGTCTCGGTTGTCGGTAGTTCCAACAGACCGTCTGACTTGTAACTGCTTCAATGAATGGTCGGTCAATCATTGCTTCGTACTCGTGCTCCAGGGGTGCTCCGCTCCTCGGTACTGGTAGCGGGTCAGCAAGTATGTGGTCCGCTGCCACTAACTCCGCGGCATTGTTTTTTCGTGGGTTAATTCCCGTCATGCGAGGTTGTGGACGGAAGGTTCCTCGCCGCTCATCTAGCTGTCTTGCCTACGGGTATGGAGGCGTAATCCTTGTACGGTGTTAATGGGCACATGAAGGAGATTGTTCTGAAGCTCCCAACGCATATTCTCCCTGATAATTCCACCAGTTCGTCCTCGAGCAAGGGTGTTCGTAATCGAGTGCTTAAGCGCAATATACTGGTGTAATACTGGTCGAACGGTTCGTGGGCGCCTTGTTTACGTTTCTTAAGTTGTTCCAGTAGCTCTTTTTCAGTGAAGCCGTCGTCAAAGCGGTTGCAGAAGGCTGCACAGAAAGAATCCCAATTGGGGCCCGGCGTCGATTCTTTAAAACTCCAGTACCACTCAGCAGCATCTCCGCTGAACAGAAGGTGTGCATGCTGGAGAAAAGCCAACAAGTCACCTCCGAGTGTGCTGGAGACTAGAGCCTGAATCCTAAACAGGAACTGGTCCACCGGTGTCGGCGAATTGGAACCGGTGAAGCTAAGGCACCAACTCTCCATGATACGAGGCGTAGGGTCTCGGGCGGGTGTCAATACGTTCGCGGGGTGAATCGCATCCTCGATGGGCCTGCTGTAAGGGACTGACTCGGGGGTTGTGGGTATCAATGGAGGTGCGGTGCTGTATCGTGGTCGATATTCGGGAGCTCGGGGATCCATTCCTGAGTTCCTTGGAGGGAGGGTCCAATGATAAGCCGGTCAAGAGTGGAGCATAGCCAAACTGGTATTTGGCTCCCAGGGTTGGCTAATCTGAAGGTTCTGGAGTCTTCCCTCCAAGTGTCCGATCCTCTCGGGCATTCCTTGCGTTAGAGCCAGGATTGTGTCGATGGAGTTGGTGGAAGGCGCTGTTGGAACCTTGGCCGGGACAACTGCAGCAGAAACTTCTCTGCCCACGGCTCCTTGGATGTCCAACAGTGGTTGAGGTGGTTCAACATCTTGGGGTTCTTTCGCCACTGCTCCGCGCGTTGGGACGTGCGTTCCGAGGGGGGGCGTATACGGCTGTTCGATCTATAGGGCGTTGGCATAGTGGACAGAGCTCGGACGTCAGTAGGAGTTGTTGGACGCAAGCGCGATGAAACAGGTGTCCGCACTCCAATCGCACGCTGTTTACGCCCTCCACTAAGTCCTCGAAACATATACCACAGTTAGCGGGTTGGACCGTTTTGGAACGAATCCAACGCCTTTCTGGAGTCCGTTTTGTCGCCATGTGTTGGTTTCGCTATTGGTATTGGTACTAAAAGAAACTGCTGTTAACTACAAACAAACAATAGGTATATATAAAAAAAGGAAACTTTTTAATGATTCAGTGGCCGATAGTGGGGAGCTATTGCTATATAAAATGAAAAAAAAAATTATTTGGTGACCACTTTCCCTTCCAACAGTGCCGACTCCTCCAAAGGGAAATGAGAGTCAATGGTAGTCTGCCGAGAAAAGGGTGCTTTCGGCCGATTTACAAGAATTTATCCCCAAACCCACATACATTACAAAAACTGTCTCTAAACTACGTTATTTGACTCGACGAGACAAGTGGTAGAGCTACCGTAACAGCTTTGTACACGGTCAAGATTCCCGACACGTGGAAGCATTCCGGGCTCCGCAACTTCAGCATACGCCACCGAACGTTGAACCGAAACCACTCGTCTATCACACTTAAAACGATGAGTAGAATCCTTCCGCGACATAAAGGCAAGGTAGCCTTCTATTTTCTTGAGAGTCCAGGACGATAGGAGAAACCCACCTAGCTGACAGTTCCATCAAGAAAATAGAAGATCCTTACAGGGGTCAACCTGGTACAACACATCGGAAGGATTCTGTCGCGAAAAAAAATCAAACAAAGGAGAGCGGAAGCTACAACTCACGTGAAGCGACTGCAAGTGTGTATAACACAACTCCACTGCTTCTGTTTGTGGGACCCGAGTACCAAGGTACCTTACATCCTCCGTAAAGGACCAACTCGTCAAAAGACGTGAATCTTTCATCCCCGAAGGATGTTGTTGGTCGCCATTTTTGATGATTTTTCCGTCTAAATTCACGAACGAAGTCGGAACCGACCTCTCATCGGTTCTAGACGTGAAGTCTGAGTCGTGCCAATGAATGGGATCAACCGGTCAACCAGTCCGTGCACCGTAATCCATTTTCGCGGTGGCTGCTTGTCTGCCAGCTAGATCGGAGAGGGTTTCGGTCGCAGGTCTTAATATGGATTACGCTCAATTACGTATTTCAGCCACCATTAAGCGCCCGTTTCAAACGCGTCGAAAACACAAACATACGGAAAAGAAACCTACTTTACTTTATCCCGTATTTCTTCATTATTCCAGTCAATTACAAAAATCTTATTTACATTTCACGTTCCCGAATTTTACCAACGCGGCACCGAAAAATACACTACGTTAACTCGAACCCGACGAATGCTACGCTAAGGAAAAAGACAAAGCCAACAAAGGTACCGTGTACCGCACGCGACGCGAAACTGGCCTCAGCGGATTTTCCATGCAATCCCACTGCCTCTGGAAAAGAAGAACCCATGGAAAGGCAAGTCTGCGTTAGTTTAGCAATTCATGATTTTGTTTTTTTTTTATCTATCACTAATCTAATGAGATTAAAACATTTCAACATTCACATGCATTCTCGTTCCTATTTGCCTCGATTGAATATTTCTATGCAATTCAATTAGTCAATCAATTTTGATTTGATTTCTCATCAGTAATTCTGGACTTAATAATATTTACTAATCAATACAATCTAATAGCGTTGGCAGTATGTTTCTGTTTCTTTTCCTTCTCTTTTGTTGTTTATATTAATGTGAATTAATATATGAAAATAATATTATATTAACAAAACGTCGAAAAACTTTTAACATAATTGTTCAATTAATTTTGTTTGGTTGTTCAATTCAGCATAACATTTACAAGTCCTTTGACAAATTCGTCGCAACTTAAATAAATTATGTTACAAAAAAAAACAACGTTGAAATTGTTTTTTTGTTTTTTTTTTTCCCATTTAAAACTGAATCATACAATAAATTAGAAGTGATAATTTGTGAATCGCGACTAAATAGCAACTTTATTAGAATTATTTAATTCATTCGTTTTTCGCATAGTAAAAATCTCAACGTAATTGTTTTTTTACCATTTACATATTTCAATTTTTCGTTCGCCCTACTATGTATTGTTAGTTGGTTTCGCTGCTCGATTGATCGACCAATGTGGTATAGCAACACTTTTTTCATTGCCCTAATAATAGACTTGTATATTCCGACATAATTCCGACACATTTTGATAAACATTAATCTGTTATTTTTTATTTTTTTTTTTCGCTTAGGAACGGAATCATTAAATATTATCAACAGCTAAGCTTATTGATCAAACATTTATTATGGCACAAAAGCAAAAATAATTCGCGAATATCCCTTTTCTGGAAGAATCTTGAATATGCAATGTTAAAATTATATTTTCTTAATTATAAATATTTGCACGTCTACTTTGATGCTATTTTAATGTTTGAATTTAGGTACAATACCATTTGACTAAGAGTGAAGCATACAAAAAATGAGTATAGTTGCGTTGCCAGAAAGTTCGGTTTATTTTCGTTATCAGGAATTTAAATCGGACATATGATGATTTGATATTTGCATTTCAACAGACGGCGATCATTAATATTGGATATTAACTAGATTAGGCAATTATATTTTCATTTGAACTATGGAAGATTCCCTATTAGCACCATATCAGCAAAAAAAAAAATAAAAATGTGAACATCTCTGTCTGTTTCAGATGCACATGAATGAAATCTCAATTCTGATGGCAGTTTGGTACAATGTATATTTTCCCGAGCAATCTTCCATAATATTTTGGCCTTCTGCTGATGTTGCCCATGAGTTCTATGCTACAGTCGAATTCTGTTTTTATATCTCCATATTGTAGAAGATTGACACAGTTTTTTTATAATGCTTCATTAGCATGCATCGTAACTATAAATAATAAATATAATATAAAATTACACGTTTATTGATACACGATTCATTTATCTTCATGTTATATAAAAAAAAATGATACTAATTATATATATAAATGTAGCAAATAAATAGATCGTATTTTTTTTCCTTTTAGTCATAAATATGTTTATGATTTTAGAAGAGATCACCACAGATAGGTAGAGTGGTTTTTTTCTTGTCGGCCATAAGTTCCTTACATTTATGATTCTCTTTTCATTTCATACAGTGCATATGTATTTAATATATATTCGTACGCAAAAAATATATCCAACTTCAGATACCGGATGGATCTCTTGGCCTGTTGTTTTAAGCAACTTCTAAATTTCTACACAATACTCCCAATCACTATATGCTTGAACCCAAATTTTACAGGCGACTGGTTTAGTTCCGCACACCAGAAACTCTTTCACGACACCCGCCATGTGGCTGTCAACTCGACTTTGACATCCCACGACAAAACTGACGTGGGATGGGAAGCCGTCACGACGGGCACAGATGGAAAGCCACATGGCAGCGAGGTGTATTCGTAGTGGTCACCCGCGCCGTAAAAAGATTCATTACAAATTTCAATTTGTAGTTAGTATATAATGTAATGCTGGCTTAAAATAAAAATAAAAAATTCAGGCACGTTCACCACGAATGCAACGAGCAAGTTGATATCCGCGGCCACGATGGTGACACACTTTATATGAATTGAGCATAAACAGGTGTCTATGGATCTGCGAATTCGTTGAATATTATCCTTTTTAGATTGCCACAATCCTAATATTTCCTGTAAAACTTCATCAAACTTAATCTTTGCAAATTATTTTATAACATGTCGCTTACAAAGAATATAACGAACAAACCAAATTGAGGAACCATCACCCCCGCACTATGGAATAGTACACAACATCCTTGGCCATGATGGTGATAAGTAGGGGTAGTTTGTACGTTCTGGCTCACTTTTTCCATACGAATTGAGATTTTAGCGTGTGACTTTGTCCACACTGCGGAAATGAAAGATCACACAGGTAAAACTATATAAAACTCTTTATTCGCTTATGGTTGTCAATGACAGATGCCTTGCTGCTTGCTCGCGTGTTACTGACTGACCGACTGCATGAATGACTGCGTGCTATGCATTGGTTGCTGTTGCTGCACTTGATTGCTCATGTCATCTCTAGTGGTAGTTGTCTCTGGGCTGCCACAATACTCCCCCCTGAGTGCGGAAGCCCGTGCTGGAGCTGGAGGGTAGGTTCGGATAATGTCTCTGGGAGGTGTGTTGATTGGCGTCCACTGAGTCCTGTTGACCGCTGGATTTTGTGATGGTGTGATTGATGAGTCGGTTGTGGGTGTCGAAGCGTTTCTTTCTTTGTATGCGGTCGCCTCCAAGAATGCCGGTTTTAGGCGTTCGGTTGAAACGTTTATTCTCTTCCCGTTGACCTCGATTGTATACACGACCTGCGATAATCTATTTACCACTTTATGTGGTCCGGAGTATGGTTGCGAAAGGGGTTTTCGATTTGCATCTACCCGAAGAAACACGTGGGTGCACGATTGCAGGTCCTTGCTTTGGAATATCTTTCGCTGGCAATGATGCGCCGCCTGTACTGGACGAAGTGTCTGCATCGTTTCCCGTAGCTGCTCAATGAACGCGTGTGGTTCGATTTGATTGTCTCCAGCTGCTATAAAATCTCCTGGAAGCGAGAGTGTTGTTCCATATAAGATTTCTGCACTCGATCCTCCGATGTCGTCCTTGTAGCTGTTCCTTAATCCGAGTAGAACGGTTGGTAATACGTCGGCCCATGCGGGGTTCTGCTCGTGGCACATTATAGTGGCTTTGAGCGATCTGTGCCAGCGCTCCAGCATCCCATTCGCTGCGGGGTGATAAGGAGTTGTGCGATTTCTTTCGCATCCCATTCGATTTGCAAGCGCTCGGAAAAGAGCGGATTCGAATTGAGTTCCTTGATCCGTTGTCACTGTGCGTGGCACGCCGAACCGTGAAATCCAGCCTGAGAAAAATGCTTCTGCAACGGTTGCTGCTGTTTGATCCGGTATTGGAACTGCTTCTGGCCACCTAGAGAATCTGTCCATCATCGTCAAACAATACTTGAAGTTCTTGGAAGGAATCATTGGCCCCACGATGTCTATGTGTATATGCTGGAATCTGCCGTCTGGCATCGCAAATGGTTGAATTGGGTTAACGGTGTGTCTTGCAATTTTAGAGCGTTGGCAGGGTACGCAGCACCGAGCCCAATTATGCACGTCTTTGTTCATTTTGATCCAAACGAATTTTCGAGCGATCGCTTTGCATGTTGCGCGTCCACTGGGATGCGATGGTTCATGATATGTATCGAAGACGTGTCTGCGAAGTGTTTCTGGTACATACGGTCGAACTAACCCCGTGGACGTGTCACAAACGATTTCTCCCTGGTCTCCGAAGGGTTGGCGTTTCAATTTAAGTGACGTTTTGTTATCCTTTACCAGCGCTTGTAGCTCCTGGTCCTCCTGTTGCTCTCGGATGAACTCCTTAGCATCGATCACCGTGGGTAGGCTGATTGTCTCGATTCTTGACAATGCGTCGGCCACTTTGTTCTTCTCCCCCTGGATGTGAACTATGTTGCTGGTGTACTCCGAAATGAAGCTTAGTTGTCGACTTTGACGCGGTGATGACTTTTCGGATTTTTTTTGGAATGAGTACGTCAAGGGTTTGTGATCAGTTTGGACGGAGAATTCTCTGCCCTCCAGGTAATGTCTAAAATGCTTGATGCTGTCATGGATGGCGAGCAGTTCCCTATCATAGACGCTGTACCGTTTCTCTGTACCCGAGAGCTTGCGCTGGAAAAAGGCTAATGGCAGCCAACGGTCACCTTGAAGTTGTTGTAGGACGGCACCAATTGCAATATCCGATGCGTCTGTAACCAGTGACAAAGGTTGGTTCTTTTTAAAATGTACGAGAAGAGTTGCTTTCGCCAATGATTCCTTGCAGTCTGCGAATGCCTTGTTTGCCTTGGGTGTCCATCTTATTGGTGTCTTGTCGTTTTTTTTCGTGTTGGTCACGTATTCGTTCAGCGGTGCTTGAAGGTTTGCTGCGTTCTTGATGAAGCGCCTGTAAAAGTTAAGTGTTCCGAGAAACCTTCGTAGCTCTTTAACATTTTCGGGTTTCTTAAATCTCCGTATCGCTTCGATGCGGGATTCTGGGGGACTGATTCCATCTTTACTTATTTTATGTCCGAGGTACTCGATGTTGGTGGTGCCAAAAACACACTTTGCAATGTTTATAACAATTCCGAATTTGGTAAGTCGCTCCAACACTACCTTCACCTGCTCGAAATGGTCTTCTTCGTTTCGTGATGCGATCAGGATGTCGTCGATGTAGCACCAGCAAAAATCTAACCCCTTCAGTACCTCGTCCATAAATCGCTGGAACGACTGGGCGGCGTTTCGCAGGCCAAAAGTCATGACCACGAATTCATAGAGCCCGAACGGTGTGATCACCGCCGTCTTGGGTATATCGTCCTTCGCAATTGGCACGTGGTGGAATGCGCGTACTAAGTCCAGTTTTGTGAATATTCTTTTGTCTGCGAGGTCTGCCATTATGTCCTCGATGTGTCGAAGTGGATAGCGGTCGGGTTGTGTAACCGCATTTAGTCGACGGAAATCGCCGCACGGACGCCAACCTCCTTTTTTCTGTGCCAAATGTAAGGGGCTTGCCCATGGGCTTGATGATGGACGATAAAATCCTTTGTCAAGCATGTACTCGAACTCCTGCTGGGCAATTTTTAAATTGTCCGGTGCCAAACGAAACCGGGGGGCCTTTCGTGATTATGTGGTGGTGCACTCCGTGACTTATTTTCACTTTGAGTGTTGCTGGGTTGGTGAGCGCGGGATATTTTCTCACTAATTCGTGGAATTTGCTTGTTCCGCACACTGTCGCTATAGCCGGTTGGTTTGAATAACGAATTTGGCCAGGGGTTGATAGAAGCGTCGTGGAGTCAATTAATCTTTTGTTCCTTAAGTCCACCATGAGACAATAATGTCTGAGGAAGTCAGCGCCTAGCATTGGCCGCGATACTTCTGCCACACGGAATTTCCAGGTGAACGTCCGTTGTAGACCCAGGTTTATTTTGAGAAGCTTCTCCCCGAACGTATTTATCTCCGACCCATTTGCAGCGTACAATTTGTAGTCTGTCGGGTTAGCTCCTTGCTTGAATTTCCGAGGAAGTACGGATAGTTCCGCCCCCGTGTCCACTAAAAACTGTACTTTTGTTTCTTTATCGTAAACGTGCAGGCGATTGCTTCCTGTGTCACTGATCAGCGCCTGTTCCGTCAGTGACCTTTTGCGTTTCCCGACTTGAAAGAACACGGCTGTACGCAGTTCCTTGCTCTGGTTCCAAAACGAGAGTGGAACCAACAGAGGGTTGGATTGTTACGACGTGGGCTGCGTCGCGATATGTCTGTTCGCCATTGCTCGCCCTGTCTCTTCTCTTGTATTCGACGAAAATCCCCGCGCATACCCGATATTTCATCTGCCAATGCGTCTCGCAATTGCAGATCCGCTGATGTGTTCGTTGTACTGGCGCATTCGCTTATAGTAGATTTTGTCACGGATTATATGTTGGTTTTGTTGATTTCGGCAATGCGGTCGGCTGCCGCCGCAAGTTCGTCCAGGGCTACGGCACTGGAACCCGCCAATATTGCTCGCATTTCTGCCGGTAGTCGTTCCAACCACAATGATTTTAAGAACGCCTCCGGCACTCCGTTTTTCGCGATGCGTTGCATGTTGCGGAGAAGCTGCGATGGACGCTGGTCGCCCAATTCCAAGCCGTGAAGCAGCTCGCGAATTTGTTCTTCATGACTTTGCCCGAAGGCGGATAAAAGACGTGTTTTGATGGCAAAATATTTCCCTGTCGTTGGCGGATTTTCTACTATGTCCGCCACTTGTGCTAGTGCGGCCATTTCTAACTCTCCAATCACTTTGTCAAATTTTGATGTATCGTTAATTATTCGGTGCGATCGAAATTGAGCTTCTACACGCGCGAACCATAATGCCGGATGCGCCTGCCAGAACGATGGCAGCTTACAAGCGGTGATTTTGAAGATTTCTGCGGATTGGAGTTTTTCCTCGTGCTCGCCTTCGCTTGCATCCCTGAAGTTTTCGTCTTCAGATGTCATTTTGAGAGCCTGTCGTTTCTTTAATGCTGAGTACGTGTCCTCTTTTATGTCTGGGGTCACCAGTTTAGCGTGTGACTTTGTCCACACTGCGGAAATGAAAGATCACACAGGTAAAACTATATAAAACTCTTTATTCGCTTATGGTTGTCAATGACAGATGCCTTGCTGCTTGCTCGCGTGTTACTGACTGACCGACTGCATGAATGACTGCGTGCTATGCATTGGTTGCTGTTGCTGCACTTGATTGCTCATGTCATCTCTAGTGGTAGTTGTCTCTGGGCTGCCACAAGATTGATTTTGCGCGCCACCTAATGGCGGGAATTGGAACTAATGGTGCTTGAAGCGGCCGGGAACGAAACTAATGGTTTGTGTCTCGGGTATGTGGGTGTGTGTGTGTGTCTTGGGTGTATGGGTGTGTGTATTAGGATGGAATAGGTAGGTGCCTGAGATAAGAAGGTGTGAGTCTGGAATAGGTGTGGATGTCATGAATGGTTGCGGCGAGGTTGTGTGTCTAGGGTATGTGGATATGTGTATCAGATTAGTGTAAGTGTGGGCCTTGGGTATGTGGGTATGTGTACAAGATTGGTATAGGTGGGTACCAGGGGTGAGAAGGTATGGGTCTAAGGTAAATATACATCTGTATCTTGGTTAGGTAGGTAAGTGTTCCGGGTCTTAGTAGCCTCCAGCGGTTAATAGTGGAACTAGTCTTGTTGGATGCAATCTAGAATAGACATACACATACTCAAAAAAGTCTGCGTACATCTCATTAGTACAAACTGAATTATGTTGGAATCGTATGAATCAATAATGTGATCTTGATTTAATCATTTCGATAAAAGAGCCTAAACAGCAAGAAATTTATTGAAGCAGGTTTGTTTAAAAAATTCCCAAAATTATCGAACATATAGTAATTTCAATACTTGGAAGTCTGTGAGCAGCCTCAAAAAAGTCTGCGTACACATCACAAAATTTGGGGATTCCCCGAAATGTGCAATGTTGATGCCTTCATTTTCTCATTGTTCTGCGTGACAGTACTTCATTGGAAAATTGTCTGTGTGTTTTGCGTGAATAAAAGACTATTCTTTAATATGGAAGTAAAAAATAAGGAAATCAGTGCTAGTGAGCGTGAAGTCATAGCAAAATTGCGTGAAAACGGGAAAAGTTTTCGTGAAATCGCAAAATTAGCTGGGAGAACCCATTCCTCGGTCCAAAGGGTTGTTGCTAATTACAAAGAAAGCGGTTTGATTATTTCACGGCATCGGTCAGGACGTCCTCCCAAACTTACAACACGTGAACGTAGGAGTATTATTAATGCTGTGAAACAAAATCCCCGATTAACCGCGTTCCAAATTGCGCAGGATATAAGAAAGAAATACAATAAAACAATAAGCGATGAAACAGTGCGCATAATTCTCAGAAAGGTTGGTTACCATTGTCGAGTCGCACGTAAAAAGCCGGATTTCGGAACGGAATCGCCGAAAGAGAGTGGAATTCGCCAAAAATTATGTAAATATGCGAAAAGAATTTCGGGAAAGCGTTCTTTTTTCGGACGAAAGTAAGTTTTGTATATTTGGGATAAAAGGACGCAAATTAGTATGGAGAAAACGCTCGACAGAATTCAATAAAGAAAATTTGATTCCCACTGTAAAGCATGGTGGCGGCGGTGTGATGGTTTGGGGGTGTATGGCAGCCAGTGGAGTGGGGCAACTCGTTTTCATAGAATCTACAATGGATAAATACGGGTACCTTAATATTTAAAAAAATAATATTAAGCAAAGTGCTGAGAAATTGCGGCTGGGGAACGCATTTTTCTTTCAGCACGATAATGACCCCAAACATACAGCTGAAATAAATAGACTTTGGTTGGCCTACAACGTCCCAAAACTCTTAGGTAGACCTCCTCAATCACCAGATTTAAACCCAATTGAGCATTTGTGGGATTTACTTGAAAGAAAAATTCGAGAGCATGACACAACTAGCAAAGAGTCATTAAAAAATGTTATTTTGAACGAGTGGAACAAAATAATAAGAAACATCAAAACTTGTTCAATCCATGCAAAATAGGCTAAAAGAAGTCATTTATAAGAAAAGGCTATGCTACTAGATATTAAGGTTCAAAATCTGAAAGCTAATATAGTGGTTTTCAAATAAAATGAATAAATTTTTTCAGGTGTACGCAGACTTTTTTGGATGGATTTTCATGATTTTTTGGAAGAAACTTTTTTATTTTGGTTATTCTAAACAGCGAACGAGTGATCAGTTACATATTTATGTACCATATAGTTTAATGAATATAATAAAGAAAAGATTTTAAGTCATAAACAAATGGCAAAGGTTTTTATATGATATATTTGCTACGACCAGCAAGTGTACGCAGACTTTTTTGAGTATGCGTATGTCTTTATATTACATCCTTAGTCTTCACAGCCTCTAATGGTGAATAGTGAAGCTAGAAAACTGATTCCTGTCTAGGATAATCCCATATTTCCAATTAAAAGATTAAATACCTGGGTTTCTCAGCGTGCGTTTATATAGGGTCAATATAAATGTTTAAGCCTTTGACGCTTTTAGCGATAGATAATTATACTATCCATGTTTTTTATTCATCCATAGTGGAAGGATTTCCCATATATTCATTGCTTCTAGTCTTGTCATAGTTGTACAATAATAATCTTTAGAGCTTACATATAAATGTCATTCATCCATTCATTTAATTATTTTAATTTTTCTGATTACAAAGAGAATACGGATATCAGTTCCCAAATATTCCCATGATATTTTTTTATCAGTTTCCCAAGTCGATGTGGTAAAAAAATCAAGATATTTGAACCCATAAATCATTTGCATGGCCATCTACATTCTACAGACGATCCTTTTCAATCTCAAGTACCTTCTGCAGCGTTTTTTTCTTATCGCATGCACTCGCATGCATCCATATGTGACATATATTCTTGAGGATGTTTTTTCACACGTGATATGGAGTCAGTTAATCTTTTCCATGTTAGGGAAAGGCTATTGGTATTTGTGGTTAAATTTTATTAGGTGATAATTGGATATTGCTTCTAGTGATTGTATTGATGAGAACAGAAGCTAGTTAAGTGAGATAAATGTATGGTGATTATGGCAGTATGATTTATGAGGTGTTGGTTGTGGTAATCCCTATGATGGGAACATTGGGTAGTGTATGCATGTTACTTGATATATGTGGAAATTTGAGTATGAGAATTTTGAATGTTAGAGTAAAATAAGGTATATTTAATTGTATATTGTATATATCGCTTGAGAATCTGTTCTTTTATTTCTCCTTTGATGTATATTGTACTGTTTGTAAAGCTGCCCATTATATTTGGTAGTTCATTATAGCAAATATCTCCATCACTCCAGTGTAATCCATTGATGTTTTCGATTACATAATCGTTTTGACGACATGCCTTTGAAGATAGCTCCTGATGTGGATACGGAGGCTTGAAGTGATAAAGTATAGGAGATATGGTTCCAAGCGGAAGAATGACGAGCTCTTTGATGAAATATTGATGGTTGTTTCCGGAAATAAATTGTATGTCGAAGATAAACTTTTCCATGGCGGGGAAGTTAAGAACTAGTAAGAATTAGTACCTTTTCCGTTATTTATATATCAATCTGGTTTGACTATGTTTAATGCTATGCAGTAGAAACGCGAGATATGAGTATAATGTATTGTTTCATAAGTTTAAAGATATATTTCGTTTCTCGCTCATATGAATGACAAATACATGTATCGGCGCCTGATGTGGCATCAGAGTCAGACCATTCGCAGGATTTGTGATACTTGCCGTATTGATTGGTTACTTTCTCTCCCGTATTTTTGTATTCAAGTATATAATTCTCTATGAATGCCCGATGCTCAGGAAAGATGTCAGGATATTCACTCAAGAAATATTCGAGAATCATTTTGAAGGTCTTAACTGCTTGAGTTCTAATCATATAATGCATCTAATCTATAATGCATCTAGTTTAGTTTATATAAAGAGGAAGCAGCAAAATGAGGTCTTTTTATTCATGTGCTGTATCTGTCCGCCAATTTGACTTCCTTCACTGGAAATATGTCTTGTTTCACGGCCTAGTTTGAAAGGACAAATAACTGGTAGCTTATTGCTTGTTTCACATATTGCGCCCATTACAACAACATCTCCTCCTAGAAAAATACACCATTCAGAACACTAACACATGAAACTTGAATAAAGTATACTTACCAAATGTCTCAAACTTAATATGTTGCGATGGCTTGAATTTGTAATCTATGTTGAAACTTACAGGGATAGGTTCTCCGTTTCTTAAACGCAGCAGCAATGACTTATGTCCTCCTTGACCCGTTAAATACAACTCGAAATATTTATCATTAACAATTATGTCTATCATTCGAAAATAAATCCATGAATGTTGACAAATACAGTATGGGATATGGCTTCGAATCACATCCACCCAAAACATTATGACACGTTCTTTTGTTGAGATCTCTTGAATGAATGTAGTATTCCATCTATGCTTTTCATGTTTATACACGTTTTGTTTTTGTTAAGACATCTATGGTATATTTTTGTTGTTTTTGAAAATTGTTGAGCATTGTCCATCCAGTATTTATACGATCGCTTTGTTTAATTTTAGTTTCTTTTTTTCTACTTATTGCTTCAATGTTTGAGTTGTAAGAGGGTTGTATGAAAATAGCTTATCATGTAAGAGCAGGCAATACGCAGAAGTATTCTCCGGAATATTCTTCGATGTACGGAACTCCACTCGAACATCCACTGGGCCTGTTTTGATTGACTCATTTTGTCGTGAACAGTCTATTACGACTAGGGGTGCTATTGATTTGAACTGCTCCCTGTTTATGAGTGGCTGTGGTATCTTATTGTAATAGGATGATTGAAATTTACAGTACATATCGAAAGTAGTGCAAACTGATCTTTATCGAAATTGATGTTTAAATCATGATATGGATAGATTTCTGAGTTCAGATGAACTTTAAAATCTGTCAAGCTACATGTATCAAACTTTAACGCATCCTTTGATCCATCATTTTTTCGTGCAGTTTGAAAAGCGAATATTACATAGCGTGGTTTTCCCAATTGGTTTGATGTTTTAACCGACCACGTATGATGAGTTGTTTGTGGTACTGATGGCAGTTCATACAAATCCCAGGATCTAAATGATATGTTCAAAAAACTGCTTGTCTCTGTTATTTTCAGTAGGCTTAGTTTGTCTTGATCGGATACAGTAACATGAGGCATATACCACTGCAGATTATAAATTTTCGTTGAACATGATGATTCGGTCATGTAAAGTTGTGAGTTTACATCAGTTCTTGATTGAGTTAGAACTAGCTCATGTCGTGCATTCATTATAATTTTTTTAAAGTCCTCTGCGAATCCTAAGAGCATTTTCAGTGGAATGCAGCAATTAAAAGTTGCATCCGGGTTCACACTCAAATTCTCAATTTACCAGCAAGCGTTGAGAAGCATTTTGCTTTCATTTTCTGACAGAGATATGGTATTTTTAATTGTTGATGTCACCCCTGGATTCTTTATGCGATCAATTTCAATGCCATTCAATTCATATCGAACCTCTTCAAATAGAAAAGCGATAGCATTATTTGTTAGTTTAACTTCATTCGGCTTTGCAGTCTTGTCTCCTTTGAATATTTGTCCCTCAATGTAAATGTAGCTCTCACTTGGGTGTAAATAGAGATCTTGATTTTGGATAGCAATTCGTATTTCATCATTATTGTTAAACGAGCTAACGAATGGTGAGTAGCTATGATATTCAATTTTCGATATACTATTATCGTAATAAACAGTTTCCATTACATCTAGCATGTCGACCATTTTCACTTAATTCAATTTTCTTTCAGAATAAAACCCTGCGATATTAGAAATCGTTTGTTCTTAGCTGATAATGTTTTTCGCTGAGCAGTCTCTGTTGCTTGATGTTTCGAAGCTATGGACTGAATGTTGTTGATGTAACTCGCGTTAAGGTTTTTATTTATTTTCACGTTATAAATTTGCATAATCTATAGGTTTCAAGTGAAGTCTTATTGTAATACTCTCGCGTCTAAAATTCACTAAATCACCGTCCTGGTCCACAAGTCGTAAGACGATTGTGCTTATTCTCCTAGAGTTGACTGGTAAATATATCACATTCTTTGGCACTTCCACAATTTTATACCCTGGCGCAACTGTTGGTGAGAACTCGTGAACTGTATGTACCTTTGAGCTATTTGAAAATGATCCACTTATAATATTACATTCCACCCGAATTGTACTGACTTTGAATATATTGACAGGCAAGTCTGATTTATGTGTAAGATTTGGGGTGAGTACTTGCTCACTGAATCCAAGTAGTGGCCCAATCGAATTTTCCTTGTTGAAATATATAGGTGAATTGCTCCTGATTTTAACTTGTAGCGTGTTGTTATTTGCAATCATAAATACATGAAAATTTTCTCCAGATCTGTCCAAGGCATCGGTAATAAACTTGGCAATGTCATCAATTTCATATGATCCTATTGGTATTTCAATCAATAGATCGCCAATGTGAAATAAGTTATTTGTTGAGTCAACGTTAGGAATCGAGTTATAAGTCTGAAAATCAACCAGCCCACACACGTAATCAGATTGAAGTTCCTGTATAGGGAAGTAGTCAGCGCTTAGCACTGATTCATTGCCTGTGAAAGTTAATGCATAGGACATGATTACTTGAAACAAATCAGCAATTTTTCTGTGAATTACCTTTATTTATATGATTTATCTCGCCCATGCTGACGCAATAAAAACATTAAGCACATATAACCACAAACTACTGTATCAAAACGCTGATACTTCATATAGTTATAACTAATATTTCGTCTAAGATACTTTATGATCTCCATTGAAGGCTGAAGATTTCCAAAGCAGCCAAAGTATTCAATATTTTTGTTCTTTATGCTGTATGCTACCCAATGTGTTTCTGGTCCTGAAGAGTTGTCTAGATTCACTATTCCACATTCATATTTTCTTGGTTTTCTCGGTAAAGCGTCACGCATAAACCCTCCTCTAAAATGTTTAATGTGTTTTCGACAGAATTTATTCAGGTCCAGTTCATTTAATGGTCTATTGGGTAGCGTCTCTATAAGTTTTTTGCAGGTTTCAGGAAAAGTCCAAGTCCTTTTTTGTATGGTTTCAAATAAACACCATGGCCGATTTCGTGCCGTATTAATAGCATTTGCAACTGCTGACCCACCACCAATAAGTGATCCAATAGCAGCGAGTATTGGAATTATAGGTAGCACTCCTCCAGTTTTCGGGATAGGTATGACCCGGGGAATCTTGATGGGCTTCTTACGATTTTTTAAAACATCTTTTGCTGCATTAGTAGCGATTCTAATTGCATCTGCAGTACTTTGAGGGTTGGATTGCTTCAATGCATGATATGTTCGTCTCACAACATGCTTGAAAGATGGAGCTTTATTATTTTTTATGACTTTTGTCTTATTAATTCCCTGTTTTTTGTTGTTTTTCTTCCGTCGTTCAAGTCCCATCCCTAATTTGGCCTTCGAATTCATTAAACTAGTAACGAGCCATGCACTTGCACGCTCACCTAAACTTGCATCCCTAGATTTAACTTACTCCCAGGCCTTTGCAGCGAATATACGGTCAGCAATATTCCGATTTTCTGTGTTTAGAATAGGCTATATCGTGGTCTTTGCAAGCCTTATCCAATGGGTTTATTCCAGGATCACCTCGTTCTAAACGGTCTCTTAATTTTGTATCAGGACCACAATATTGATAACCGGGAATATGTAATTCAAACGGGAGATTGCTTATAACTTACTGACACTGGTAAATTAGTGACTTCATAGGTCAACATACTGTTTATATACCATTTGACTTGTTCATGCTTCGCCGCAAAGGCCTGGGAGTGAGTTAAATCTAGGGATGCAAGTTTAGGTGAGCGTGCAAGTGCATGGCTCGTTACTAGTTTAGTGAATGCGAAGGCCAAATTAGGGATGGGACTTGAACGACGGAAGAAAAACAACAAAAAACAGGGAATTAATAAGACAAAAGTCATAAAAAATAATAAAGCTCCATCTTTCAAGCATGTTGTGAGACGAACATATCATGCATTGAAGCAATCCAACCCTCAAAGCACTGCAGATGCAATTAGAATCGCTACTAATGCAGCAAAAGATGTTTTAAAAAATCGTAAGAAGCCCATCAAGATTCCCCGGGTCATACCTATCCCGAAAACTGGAGGAGTGCTACCCATAATTCCAATACTCGCTGCTATTGGATCACTTATTGGTGGTGGGTCAGCAGTTGCAAATGCTATGAATACGGCACGAAATCGGCCATGGTGTTTATTTGAAACCATACAAAAAAGGACTTGGACTTTTCCTGAAACCTGCAAAAAACTTATAGAGACGCTACCCAATAGACCATTAAATGAACTGGACCTGAATAAATTCTGTCGAAAACACATTAAACATTTTAGAGGAGGGTTTATGCGTGACGCTTAACCGAGAAAACCAAGAAAATATGAATGTGGAATAGTGAATCTAGACAACTCTTCAAGACCAGGAACACATTGGGTAGCATACAGCATAAAGAACAAAAATATTGAATACTTTGGCTGCTTTGGAAATCTTCAGCCTTCAATGGAGATCATAAAGTATCTTAGACGAAATATTAGTTATAACTATATGAAGTATCAGCGTTTTGATACAGTTGTTTGTGGTCATATGTGCTTAATGTTTTTATTGCGTCAGCATGGGCGAGATAAATCATATAAATAAAGGTAATTCACAGAAAAATTGCTAATTTGTTTCAAGTAATCATGTCCTATGCATTAACTTTCACAGGCAATGAATCGGTGCTAAGCGCTGACTACTTCCCTATACTGGAACTTCAATCTGATTACGTGTGTGGGCTGGTTGATTTTCAGACTTATAACTCGATTCCTAACGTTGACTCAACAAATAACTTATTTCACATTGGCGATCTATTGATTGAAATACCAATAGGATCATATGAAATTGATGACATTGCCAAGTTTATTACCGATGCCTTGGACAGGTCTGGAGAAAATTTTCATGTATTTATGATTGCAAATAACAACACGCTACAAGTTAAAATCAGGAGCAATTCACCTATATATTTCAACAAGGAAAATTCGATTGGGCCACTACTTGGATTCAGTGAGCAAGTACTCACCCCAAATCTTACACATAAATCAGACTTGCCTGTCAATATATTCAAAGTCAGTACAATTCGGGTGGAATGTAATATTATAAGTGGATCATTTTCAAATAGCTCAAAGGTACATACAGTTCACGAGTTCTCACCAACAGTTGCGCCAGGGTATAAAATTGTGGAAGTGCCAAAGAATGTGATATATTTACCAGTCAACTCTAGGAGAATAAGCACAATCGTCTTACGACTTGTGGACCAGGACGGTGATTTAGTGAATTTTAGACGCGAGAGTATTACAATAAGACTTCACTTGAAACCTATAGATTATGCAAATTTATAACGTGAAAATAAATAAAAACCTTAACGCGAGTTACATCAACAACATTCAGTCCATAGCTTCGAAACATCAAGCAACAGAGACTGCTCAGCGAAAAACATTATCAGCTAAGAACAAACGATTTCTAATATCGCAGGGTTTTATTCTGAAAGAAAATTGAATTAAGTGAAAATGGTCGACATGCTAGATGTAATGGAAACTGTTTATTACGATAATAGTATATCGAAAATTGAATATCATAGCTACTCACCATTCGTTAGTTCGTTTAACAATAATGATGAAATACGAATTGCTATCCAAAATCAAGATCTCTATTTACACCCAAGTGAGAGCTACATTTACATTGAGGGACAAATATTCAAAGGAGACAAGACTGCAAAGCCGAATGAAGTTAAACTAACAAATAATGCTATCGCTTTTCTATTTGAAGAGGTTCGATATGAATTGAATGGCATTGAAATTGATCGCATAAAGAATCCAGGGGTGACATCAACAATTAAAAATACCATATCTCTGTCAGAAAATGAAAGCAAAATGCTTCTCAACGCTTGCTGGTCAATTGAGAATTTGAGTGTAAACCCGGATGCAACTTTTAATTGCTGCATTCCACTGAAAATGCTCTTAGGATTCGCAGAGGACTTTAAAAAAATTATAATGAATGCACGACATGAGCTAGTTCTAATTCAATCAAGAACTGATGTAAACTCACAACTTTACATGACCGAATCATCATGTTCAACGAAAATTTATAATCTGCAGTGGTATATGCCTCATGTTACTGTATCCGATCAAGACAAACTAAGCCTACTGAAAATAACAGAGACAAGCAGTTTTTTGAACATATCATTTAGATCCTGGGATTTGTATGAACTGCCATCAGTACCACAAACAACTCATCATACGTGGTCGGTTAAAACATCAAACCAATTGGGAAAACCACGCTATGTAATATTCGCTTTTCAAACTGCACGAAAAAATGATGGATCAAAGGATGCGTTAAAGTTTGATACATGTAGCTTGACAGATTTTAAAGTTCATCTGAACTCAGAAATCTATCCATATCATGATTTAAACATCAATTTCGATAAAGATCAGTTTGCACTACTTTCGATATGTACTGTAAATTTCAATCATCCTATTACAATAAGATACCACAGCCACTCATAAACAGGGAGCAGTTCAAATCAATAGCACCCCTAGTCGTAATAGACTGTTCACGACAAAATGAGTCAATCAAAACAGGCCCAGTGGATGTTCGAGTGGAGTTCCGTACATCGAAGAATATTCCGGAGAATACTTCTGCGTATTGCCTGCTCTTACATGATAAGCTATTTTCATACAACCCTCTTACAACTCAAACATTGAAGCAATAAGTAGAAAAAAAGAAACTAAAATTAAACAAAGCGATCGTATAAATACTGGATGGACAATGCTCAACAATTTTCAAAAACAACAAAAATATACCATAGATGTCTTAACAAAAACAAAACGTGTATAAACATGAAAAGCATAGATGGAATACTACATTCATTCAAGAGATCTCAACAAAAGAACGTGTCATAATGTTTTGGGTGGATGTGATTCGAAGCCATATCCCATACTGTATTTGTCAACATTCATGGATTTATTTTCGAATGATAGACATAATTGTTAATGATAAATATTTCGAGTTGTATTTAACGGGTCAAGGAGGACATAAGTCATTGCTGCTGCGTTTAAGAAACGGAGAACCTATCCCTGTAAGTTTCAACATAGATTACAAATTCAAGCCATCGCAACATATTAAGTTTGAGACATTTGGTAAGTATACTTTATTCAAGTTTCATGTGTTAGTGTTCTGAATGGTGTATTTTTCTAAGAGGAGATGTTGTTGTAATGGGCGCAATATGTGAAACAAGCAATAAGCTACCAGTTATTTGTCCTTTCAAACTAGGCCGTGAAACAAGACATATTTCCAGTGAAGGAAGTCAAATTGGCGGACAGATACAGCACATGAATAAAAAGACCTCATTTTGCTGCTTCCTCTTTATATAAACTAAACTAGATGCATTATAGATTAGATGCATTATATGATTAGAACTCAAGCAGTTAAGACCTTCAAAATGATTCTCTTATATTTCTTGAGTGAATATCCTGACATCTTTCCTGAGCATCGGGCATTCATAGAGAATTATATACTTGAATACAAAAATATGGGAGAGAAAGTAACCAATCAATACGGCAAGTATCACGAATCCTGCGAATGGTCTGACTCTGATGCCACATCAGGCGCCGATACATGTATTTGTCATTCATATGAGCGAGAAACGAAATATATCTTTAAACTTATGAAACAATACATTATACTCATATCTCGCGTTTCTACTGCATAGCATTAAACATAGTCAAACCAGATTGATATATAAATAACGGAAAAGGTACTAGTTCTTACTAGTTGTTAACTTCCCCGCCATGGACAAGTTTATCTTCGACATACAATTTATTTCCGGAAACAACCATCAATATTTCATCAAAGAGCTCGTCATTCTTCCGCTTGGAACCATATCTCCTATACTTTATCACTTCAAGCCTCCGTATCCACATCAGGAGCTATCTTCAAAGGCATGTCGTCAAAACGATTATGTAATCGAAAACATCAATGGATTACACTGGAGTGATGGAGATATTTGCTATAATGAACTACCAAATATAATGGGCAGCTTTACAAACAGTACAATATACATCAAAGGAGATATAAAAGAACAGATTCTCAAGCGATATATACAATATACAATTAAATATACCTTATTTTACTCTAACATTCAAAATTCTCATACTCAAATTTCCACATATATCAAGTAACATGCATACACTACCCAATGTTCCCATCATAGGGATTACCACAACCAACACCTCATAAATCATACTGCCATAATCACCATACATTTATCTCACTTAACTAGCTTCTGTTCTCATCAATACAATCACTAGAAGCAATATCCAATTATCACCTAATAAAATTTAACCACAAATACCAATAGCCTTTCCCTAACATGGAAAAGATTAACTGACTCCATATCACGTGTGAAAAAACATCCTCAAGAATATATGTCACATATGGATGCATGCGAGTGCATGCGATAAGAAAAAAACGCTGCGGAAGGTACTTGAGATTGAAAAGGATCGTCTGTAGAATGTAAATGGCCATGCAAATGATTTATGGGTTCAAATATCTTGATTTTTTTACCACATCGACTTGGGAAACTGATAAAAAAATATCATGGGAATATTTGGGAACTGATATCCGTATTCTCTTTGTAATCAGAAAAATTAAAATGATTAAATGAATGGATGAATGACATTTATATGTAAGCTCTAAAGATTATTATTGTACAACTATGACAAGACTAGAAGCAATGAATATATGGGAAATCCTTCCACTATGGATGAATAAAAAACATGGATAGTATAATTATCTATCGCTAAAAGCGTCAAAGGCTTAAACATTTATATTGACCCTATGTAAACGCACGCTGAGAAACCCAGGTATTTAATTGGAAATGTGGGATTATCCTAGACAGGAATCAGTTTTCTAGTTTCACTATTCACCATTAGAGGCTGTGAAGACTAAGGATGTAAGATAAAGACATATGTCTATTCTAGATTGCATCCAACAAGACTAGTTCCACTATTAACCGCTGGAGGCTACTAAGACCCGGAATACTTACCTACCTAACCAAGATACAGATGTATATTTGCCTTAGCCCCATACCTTCTCACCCCTGGTACCCACCTATACCAATCTTGTACACATACTCACATATCTAAGGCCCACAATTACACTAATCTAATACACATATCCACATACCCTAGACATACAACCTCGCCGCAACCATCCATGACATCCGCACCTATTCCAGACTCATACCTTCTTATCTCAGGCACCTACCTATTCCATCCTAATACACACACCCATACACCGAAGACACACACACACACCCACATACCCGAGACCCAAACCATTAGTTTCAATCCCGGCCACTTCAAGCGCCATTAGTTCCAATTTCCGCCACTAGGTGGCGCAAAAAATCGATCTCAATTCGTATGGAAAAAGTGAGCCAGAACGTACAAACTACCCCTACTGTGATACGCTTCACATATGGGCATCTCCGAACAAACCAATCATCACACGCCTTGTGTGAATTTACTCTTTGGAATTTGTTTTTTAGCCCTTAAAAGGCCATTTTTCAATCATTTTGAGAACGTTCACCACGAATATGACAAACAAGTTGATCATCATAGTGACATACCTAGCTGGCATCTTTGAATAAATCAAAATTGATGATCCATCACACTGAAGCGTGTAGAATATCCGCTTTACATTAGGAGTATGAAATTGGAGGCAACGCGAATTTTTGATGGCGTTCAATCCAGATCAGTGTAAGCAATCGTGTTTGTACCGGAAGCTTCCGCAAAATGTCCTTGGTTTTCTAGAAAATGAAACTTCAAAATTAAACTTTCCCTCACAGAAACTGCCTTTCACAAGTAGTTCTTGGTTTCATCCCTTGATTTCGGAGCGATGGCCGTTTCACCGATGACGTATAAAAATAGATAAAACCAAACATACCAGACGCATTGTCGTCGGATGTGATGTTAATGTGAGACGCACATATTGGGGTAACAATCTCTCAATATCAAAGGTGAAATTCTTCTCTAATGGGTTGAAAATTTGAAATTCAAAATACTTAGCACCGGAACCTATACTTTTAGAAGAATCACAGTTGACGGCAAATGGATTTTGTCCTCTCCGGATATTATGATCTGTGAAAATTAGTCATTGTCTAGTAAAGATCACAATAAAAACGGACTCGAGCACTTGGCGGCTGTGTCGATACAAGGACAGTATTAGTAATGATACCGCGACAAGATCTTTCAACACAAATTTCAGGGAGATCATCAATGACTTGAGCCAAATTATCAACAATAATATAACACGCAAGAGAGTTAAATGCAGCAACAAGTATTGGTGGTCGAAAGAGTTAATGAAGGTCTGGGAAAGAATGAAGCAAAACTTGAGTGGAAACAAATTGAGTAAGTAGGAGAGTGCTCCTACCAGAAGGTCTTTGTAACCACCCTAGGGTTCGAAACAAGTTTTCTAATAGCGTGACTTGAATTATTCATGCGATACTTGGGTAAGAGATCGTTCAAATTTATGCAAAAGATGCGGAGTTTCCTTCATAAACACGTTGCAATTGTCATTTTGTTCCAACTTGAATAATTGTTCTGAAGGTTTGGCCAATTGAAATTAATCAAATTAAACACTATTCCTTAAATTGAAAATATTCAAATTAAACCCTTTTGTTAAATTGGAAGAAACTGAAAGTACGTAGGTCAATTTGAGATGTGTATCACCCATGAACATGCGTTATTGTTGTTGTAATACCAAACAATTGAAATGGCTATATCTCACTCGATTCTGATTGGACTTCCGATAAAATTTTGTGAGCATAAAGATCTTTTTCAATCTATATAATTGCTTTTGGACACGTCTTGGGATCAGGAAAATGCCGGGTGTTCCAGGAAGCCCTAGCCAAGGCCAAATCAGAGCTTCGATGACCCGCATCCTGCAGCTACACCTACACCGCAGTTCAACCGCCCAAAATCTGCTTGAGCAGTTTGCGAGGGACATGAAAGCTGACTTCTTCATGCTGAGTGAGCAACACCATAGTAAAAGTCCTGCATTATGGTATTCTGATGAAACTGGTACTGCCGCCATCTGCGTTCGGAACAGTGACTTTGAAGCGGAGAGTTGTGGACGGGGGGATGGTTTCGTGTGGGCTCGGTGCTCAGGGATCACCTTCTTTAGTGTGTACCTAACGCCTAAAGAGACGATATCATCTTTCTAAGCCAAACTTAATGCTTTGGAGGGCGCTGTCTCGAATGCAGAGGGCAAAGTGCTCGTTGAGGGTGACTTCAACGCTAAAGCAATCGAATGGGGCATGCCTCAGACGGATCCGCGGGGAAAACGAATCCTGGAAATGGCGGCCAGGACGGCCCTCGTCGTACTAAACTCCGGAAACACGCCGACTTCCCGCCGTATTGGCTGTGAGGGAACCATACCGGACGTGACATTCGCCTCGGAGTCCTTAGTACAGAGGATACACAACTGGAAAGTATTAGAGGACTACTCAGCCAGTGATCATCAGTGCATTCTGCTTGAGATAAGTGATGCTGTCTCCCGACGTCCGTGCTCTCGGCCTTCAACAACTGGATGGAACATCGGAAGGATGGACGTCGAGAGGTTCGTCAAGGCTCTCACAACAGGTGAGCCGCTGCAGGGAGCCTCGGAGGGGACGGAAGAATGGGCAGCTGAAGACGTGGTGAACTCTACTATGAGCATAATCACGACTGCTTGCTGCGCTTCTATGCCCCGTCGAAGACCCCGGCACGGCAAACCCCCAGTGTACTGGTGGTCTACTGAAATCGCTGAAAAGCGGAGGGAGTGTCACAAGCTTCGGCATGAGGCTCAACGAGCGCGGAACCGTGACGAGGCAAGCAACTGGGTGGCAGCATATAAGTTGGCCAGGAAATGTCTTCGCAAAATGATCAACAGTAGCAAGGCTCGCTGCTGGCAAGACCTAGTGGACAATGTAAACAAGGATCCGTGGGGCCTTGGCTACAAGCTGGTCATGGGGAAACTTGGTGCCCTACGGAAGCCTTGTATACATGACGCGGAAAAGATGGACGCGATAGTGTGGGGACTCTTCCCCGCCCATCCCGTCCGTGTTGACGCTGTCCATGGTGAAACAGCAGTAGAGTGCCCACTCTTCACACAGCTGGAACTGGAGGAGGCAGTCCTCTCCTTGAAAGCGAGGAAGGCTCCAGATCCAGATGGTGTTCCAGCTGAGGTGTTGCGGCTCGTTTATCACCATTGTCCTGACTTGCTGCTCAGCACATTCAACGCTTGCCTACGGAACGGGGTTTTCCCGGTACGATGGAAGGTGGCGAGGCTCGTGCTGATCAGCAAGGGGAAGGGAAATCCCGAATCGCCGTCTTCATACCGCCCGTTATGCATGCTAGACACGGCTGGGAAAGTGCTAGAGAAACTCATCAAGGGAAGACTCACTGACGCGATTCGTGCTGCTGGGGACCTATCTCCTCAGCAGTATGGCTTTAGAGCAGGACGTTCTACCATTGATGCGATTGCAGAGGTGGTGAACGCGGTCCAAAAGGCAGAGGCATATAGTCGCACCAAGCGACGGATCGTCCTGTTGGTGACACTCGACGTCAGGAATGCCTTCAACTCCGCTAGATGGGTGGATATTCTGGACACGCTGGAAAACTCTTTTCAAGTTCCAGAATATCTAATGCGGCTTTTGAGGAACTACCTAAAGGACCGAAGCCTGCTCTACGACACGACACAGGGCCAACGAAGGATGGAAATTACATCGGGTGTTGCCCAGGGATCTATCCTTGGTCCGGACCTGTGGAACGTGTCTTACGACGGGCTACTGAGACTTGAGATGCCAGATGAGTCGCGCTTGGTCGGCTATGCGGATGATGTTGCGGCTCTGGTCGCCGGACGCACCGTTGAACAAGCGCAACTTAGGCTAGGTATGCTAATGCGCCGAGTGAGGGACTGGATGACTGCTCGCGGGCTCAGTTTAGCACTGGAGAAAACCGAAGTGGTCATCTTGACAAAAAAGAGAATCCCTAGAGTAAGGATGATCAGTATTGGAGATATACAAATCGAATCGAAGCCAGCGGTGAAGTACCTGGGGCTACTGATCGACTCGAAGATGAGTTTCTCTGAGCAAATCAGGGCAACGGCTGAGAAGGCTGCTTCGGGAATATCGGCTCTGAGTCGACCTATGGCCAACGCAGGGGGACCCAGCCCATCAAGAAGACGCCTCTTGATGAGTGCTGTAGGGTCAGTGCTACTGTACGGAGCAGAGGTATGGGGCGACGCTCTCAGCAAGGAGGTATACCGAAAACGATTGGCACAGGTACAGAGAAGAGGAGCACTGAGAATTGCATCTTCGTATCCAACAGTCTCCGACTCGGCGGCGAGAGTGATTGCGGGCGTGATACCTGTCGCCCTCCTTGCTAGAGAGCGCCGCGCTATTTACCTGCGCCGAAACGAGGATGCGAGGGAGATGGTTGTCCGCGAGGAGAGACAACGCTCGCTCAACGATTGGCAGCAGTCTTGGGGGAGTCGCACGAAGGGAAGGTGGACTGCGTGCCTCATCCCGGATGTGAGACCGTGGCCAAATCGAAGGCATGGTGAGACTGACTTCTATCTGGCCCAGCTTTTGAGCGGGCACGGGTGTTTTCAGTCTTACCTGCACAAGATCGGTAAATCACGGTCTCCCGATTGTCGGTTTTGCCCAGGAGAGGAGGACACTGCCTGTCACACATTTTTTGCGTGTACAAAATGGATCAGGCTGCGAAGGAAACTCTACAGGGAGACGGGAGAGCTCACCCCGGATAGTATAGTTGCGGTTGTGCTCGAATCGGTTGACAAATGGAACCAGGTGGCACATTATCCTCGGGCAGTCCTAAAATATAAGAGGGACTTACAGCAGCCGGGGGCGCTGGGGCTGGGGGATCGCTCTTCTGGCATTTCCTCTTCCCCTCTCCCCTCCCACTAGGAAAAGGCTCCCCAGCTTGAAGGCGCCCCACGGCCTAACAAAATGAGACCTGGCCTGAAGTAATGTGTCAAACGGTTCCAGGCTAGGTTCTCAGATTGACAGGGGAGGTGTTAAGTGGGTAGGTCAAGGGTATCCTCCATGGGAGTCCCACACTGCCAGACTCGGCGGGCGTAAATGCCTTCGCCTCCCTACCACAAAAAAAATCTATATAATTGCTGAGTTTCAAGAAACTTAAAGTTACCGTTTTGATTTTATAGGCGAAAATGTGAAATCTACAAATCATACTATTATAACAAAGTTGAATGAATTTCAATTTCTGAGGTATTTGTTGCCCTTGTACTCATAAAGACCTCCCATCTTGATTTTTTCGGATTTTTGGCTCAAAGGTGTCCAATCAAGAGGGGGGACAGAAAATATTCGTACAGTTTGCCTCCCCTGGACCCCCTGAGGCTCAAAATAACTTCAGATTCTAAAAGTTCTAATCAAGACCTTTTATTTGATATCCTATTCGACTACCTTTAGCTAAAAAAAATTTTAAGGGCCACTTTCTTATAAGGGTTGGCACCCTTAACAAATTCTCAAATGCTTGGTAAGACCTAGACTTTTGAGAGAGCACCACTTTTGACCTTTCCACACAGTTTGAGCTTTCTAGCATCTATAGTTTCTGAGGAAACTCCTGTGACGTATGGACAGATGGACGGACGAAGGTACAGACGGACAGACAGGTCACGAAACTAGTGTTTCTTCAGAAAAAAATATGTTTACAAAGTCCTGAAAATTGTGCTTAATGATCGTAAAAAAGCTAATATTAAATGTTGCGGGACCTTTATCTATCTTCAGGATATCTGGAACAAGCAACACCCTAACACCAATATCACCAAGGAAGCTGTAACAGCCATTAACCATAAGCATCCTATATAAAGCCAACGAGGTACAACCAATTTTCAAGGCGCAAAGGAAGCCCTCTACACCTAGTGTCGACTCAATTGGTTATAACGTGCTAAAAATTATTGCTGCTAACCTTCTTCACTGCCTCCTTGAGGCTTGTAATAAAGCTGTTATCGAGGGTAAAATCCCAGATTCAGCCAGGCTTATTAAAGTTGCCCTTATATAACTGAACGACTTCTTTCTGATCAACGGATTCATAATTCGTCATGGATTCATAGCATCAGAAAAGTTGATTTGAGCTCGGGGATGATAACAAAGCCATCTGGTAGCAACACTCTTCTGCCTACCCGTTTGGTTTAAGTTTGCCTTCAGATTCATTTCTAATCGAGCTCTCTTGTGGCTGATAATACAAAGCCTTTTTGGTCTTATATTCGGTTGCTGAAGTCCTCTTCTTCCAGTCCTAGTGCGATCCG
Organism: Odontomyia ornata; assembly: GCA_963969285.1. Taxonomy (NCBI): domain Eukaryota; kingdom Metazoa; phylum Arthropoda; class Insecta; order Diptera; family Stratiomyidae; genus Odontomyia; species Odontomyia ornata. Next base: position 233,860,155 of record OZ017740.1, on the reverse strand, counting down.
TTGGAATGGTGCAGAGGTTTCTTCTCCTCCAGAAATTACTGACTCATTTGCCCAATTTTTCTCTTCGATTTTTTTTTCGTCACGTTGCAACTGTGCATTCTATTGTCTTACTAGTCATCTTCCCTTCCCAATTTCCTATATTTGTACAGATGCATCTGAAGTCGAATCTTTGATCAATGCTCTTGATCCTAATATCAGCCCTGGGCCGGATGGTTTGCCAAACATATTTGTAAAATCGTTAGCCTTATTGCAGAGTTTTCCTCTATCTCTCCTCTTCAGTCTAAGTTTGAGTACTGGTACTTTCCCCAACCCTTGGAAAGCAGCTAATATTGTGCCTTTTATTAAAAGTGGTGATCCTCCGTCAGTTTCCAATTATCGCCCTATTTCCTTACTTTCCTGCTTTCCAAAGTTATCGATTCTCTATTCTATCGATCGATTCTCAAACTCATTAGCTCCCATTATTGCTCCAGAGCAGCATGGCTTTCTTAAAGGATACTCCACTGCCTCTAATTTAATAGAGTTCACAAACAGTATTGTATGAGCCTTGGATAACTAACTGCAAGTTGATGTCATCTTCACAAATTTCTCCGAGGCCTTTGATACTGCGAATAATTTACTTCTTTATTGTAAGCTTGAAGCTCTTGGTATCTCGGGTGCTCTTCTATCTTGAATGTCATCTCATCTGTCGGGTCGTCCCTGTCGAGTAAGTCTCTCTGGTACTACGTCTAGTCCTTTTTATTCTTCATCTGGCGTTCCACAAGGTTCAATTCTTGGGCCTACTCTCCTTCTGTTGTTCGTAAATGATCAATTCCTCTTGCCTCTTGTACGCATATGACTTCAAAGTATTTCGAGCTGTCAAATCCCATTTAGACTGTCAGCTCCTCCAAACTGATCTGAGTGCTCTAAATAAGTGGTGTGCTTCAAACTATTTATGTCTTAACACTACTAAATGTCATAAAATGACTTTTTCTCTCAACGACTCTCCGATTAATTTTAATTATATATTAAATGATACTTTGCTCTCTGAAATGCTCAGTCATAAAGACTTTTGAGTAACTTTTGATCCCAAACTCAAATTTGATGCACATATTTTAAATGTGATTACTAAGGCGTCTAGAGTTTCCGGGTTTATCCTTAGGCATGTACATAAATTCAATAGCATCTCTTCTTCTATTCGCCTATTTGTTTGTCTTGTCCGTCATTTGCTTGAATACTGTTCTGTTATCTGGTCTCCGCGATATTCCTATCTCGTGCCTTGCTTAGAAACTGTCCAAAGAAAGTTTACGCGTTTTCTTTTCCTTAAGTTTAATTTGCCATATCAGCCCTATGAAAGGCGTTTATCCTTCCTATCTCTTCCATCTCTTATATCTTGACGAAATTATTTAGACCAATGTTTTTTGTATAAATTCTGTTACCATCAAATCCAGTTAAATATTTTTTCTGAGCTGCGCTTCCGACAAACATCTCGTTCTTCTCGGATCAGCGATCATTTCGTTATCCCATATGCTAGTACTGATTTATATTTCCATTCACCAATTTTAAGAATCGTATAAAATCGCAATAATCTCCAGCATGGTCCTTCCCCCTCTTCTTACATAGCATTTAAGAAAAAACTCAGACACTTGCTACTAGTTTTACCTATAATTATCGTCATTTTACAATTTTTTTTTTCATTTAAATATTGCTGCATTTATTTTTGCGTTCCATTTTGTTATTGGAATATTCAGTCTGTTAGATGAAATAAATAAATAAATAAATAAATTGAACCGACCAACAAACGTAAGATCGACTGATTGTGATACTTACCACTTAGCTCTTTAATACGTAGCAAATCGTACGTTGAACGAACACAACAAATTTATTGAATTATATAAATACTGCCTATAGTCAGTCGTGTAGTAAGAAAAAAAAACAGTGTGGCACTCTAGGAGAGTCCGGTGGGAAATTTAGCTTCCTTTTGCAAATGACTATGTAAAGATTCAAAAGTTGTATATATATAAGCGCAGAGAATATTCAGGAGTTAATGTGACAAATTCTTAACTCTAGGATGCATATAATATGATAAAATACACATGAAAAGTTAAAAATGTATGCATCCTAGATTTTTGAATTTATCACATTAATTCCTGAATTTTATAGCGATTAAAATTAAATCAAGCGCTTTTGATTTTGTCTTTGACCTCTGAGTACATATTTATCCAATCAGTGATTAATTTTGTTGCTTACTTGCGTAGAACTTTTTTATTGGTTTTATCACTATGGAAAAAATATGAGAAATGCAATGAATACTACCTTAGGCTTTAAGAATGTTTCAATTTGACTTTTTGAGCTTCTTTTTTCTAATTATCATATAGGTCTCGAAAGCATTCATTAGCTGCACTAATTTTGTTACTAACGTTAAGACTTCTGTCCAATTTTATATCACTTGGTTCAAAAAATTGCGTTGCATCTTCTAAATTTGCATACGCTTCTGAAAATATTTGGTTGAAAGATTCTTTTAGCCCAGTCATATTAGGGCTTTCACCTCGGAATGAAAGATAATAAGCTGCAAATTGGTAAGAACCTTTGTTTTGTCATTCTAAATGTTGTCTCAAAAGTCACAATCGTTATCGTGTTCGCGTCTCAAGATATTCAAGGTCAAAGGTCACAAAAATCGGTTTTTCGCGAATATCTGGCTTCCTATCGGTTAAATGAGATTTGCATTTATTATAAAAGTTGTAGGCTATAAAATTCCCTACAACTTTTGTTTAAACTTTTTTTTCATACGACCAACCGTTTTGAAGGTAGAGCGCGAAGAGTGCACATCGTACAGTCATATACGGCCTAATGCAAGGTCAAGCGTGAGTTATGGTTATCAGTACGTTATAAAGTCAATTATTTACTTGGAAATTATAATTATTAAACAATGCCTATTATTTATGTACTAACTATTAATTATTTATATTTAATTAAAGTAAGTAACTTGATTATTTATATATAATTATTCATATTTAACTATTTAAGTATAAAATATTATTAATTCTGGATTATATATTTTAGTTTTATTTTAAGTTAAAATGATAGTAAGAGTATATATTTTACACATATTTTTATTTATTATTAAATACGGCATAATATACATTTATCAAAATGTGAGTTCAAATATCAAAAGTATCTTTGTTGATTTTAATTGTAATGAAATTGGAAATGGAAGCTAATTATCTTCTTCTTGTTCGTCGTCTCCTTCTTCTTGTCGCTCAAAAATGTTCGATTCATTGTCATCATCCTCATTATCTGTCATGTTCATCTCCAAACCTTCCAGAATATCGGGATCATATGTATTTTCTTCATCGGGATTACTTGGATACAGTGAAGCGTTGAGGCAAGCTTGTCCGTTGCACTGGCCGCAAGCTAAAGAACATTGTAGCCCTGATTTTCTGCATCCACAGCGGGAACCACAACCATTTTTGCAATTGCAAAATATTACGTTTAGTAGTTCGGCTGGTGCTGGAGGTAATAACGTTCGTATGGGCTCCAGGATTTCATTTTCAAGCATCCAGCCCCATTCTTTAGGTTCTAAGTCCTTCCCTAACCACGTTTAAATCTGGTAGTAGACACGTTTTATGTGTTGATGAGCTGCTACACTTGTTGGTGGAAGTGTTGACAGTTGTACAGGTTTATTTAGTTTTGTAAATTTGATGAATTGCGTGTAGCGGAAATGATCAATGTTGTCCTCAGATTTTGGAGCATTATATAATGCCAACAAGATGCGCACTCCATTTTCTAATAATGTTTGTTTTGGGCAGTTTTCTTGTTGAAATACTTCCACCAGTTTATCTAAATCAGGAATTTTTTCCAATGCTCTAGTAACAGTTTTTTTTCCTTTTTTAAATAGCGCAGAAGTCGTGTCACAGCCACTGAATGCGTGTAAAAATAAAATGTGCTTTTTAGTACGAGGATATTGGTCAAAACTTTTAGTAGAATATATTTGTGTTTTGACATTGCCTTTGCCAACTTTTTTCAAAAAAATTTCCTGATGATGTGACTGAGTACGTCCAATTAAAATAACGAGCAAATCGATATCTTCTCCTATGATGACAGCAGTCTTTTGATGTTCTGATAAGGTAATAGCTGTGTCAATGATGAGAACATCAGCATCATCTCTGGCTTGTTTTGTTGTGATATTAACAGTTTTAAATTTTTCAACAAGCATGTCGATAAATTTTTTTTTATTAGACCGATTTGATAAAAATTTTTCTTGACTGATTGGCACAACCATTGTTTCGTCAAAACAAACTTCATATGATTTTGAAAGTGCAGCAGTTCTTCTTTGTTGTTCCAGTGTTTTAATATTTTTACTATAGTCCGAATATCCGTCAAATACAACAACAATTGCTGAGCCATAATGTGTTTGTAAATATTTAATGTACTTATTTAAAATAATAGAGAAAGTATCGTCTTTGCTCCATACGACGCGATGCAGAAGAAATCCACCATCAATGATGTATGTTACATTATTTTCATCAAGATCGATAACGACAGGCATCATATTGTCATATAATGTTGCTTTCGTGGTTTTTCTCATGCCATTACTATCAAATAAAGATGTCGGATACGGGCTTAGTTCATAATGAAGATATTCTTGTAAATTACTTTCAAATTTTTTGCTTACAGTTATTCTCTGGAAAAGTAACATTGGATCTATAGAAACTTTACAATCATTAATTTTGACAGATTTGTACATAAATAATAGGCATTGTTTAATAATTATAATTTCCAAGTAAATAATTGACTTTATAACGTACTGATAACCATAACTCACGCTTGACCTTGCATTAGGCCGTATATGACTGTACGATGTGCACTCTTCGCGCTCTACCTTCAAAACGGTTGGTCGTATGAAAAAAAAGTTTAAACAAAAGTTGTAGGGAATTTTATAGCCTACAACTTTTATAATAAATGCAAATCTCATTTAACCGATAGGAAGCCAGATATTCGCGAAAAACCGATTTTTGTGACCTTTGACCTTGAATATCTTGAGACGCGAACACGATAACGATTGTGACTTTTGAGACAACATTTAGAATGACAAAACAAAGGTTCATACCAATTTGCAGCTTATTATCTTTCATTCCGAGGTTGACCCCTTTTTTTACCTAATATGACTGGGCTATTTTCAATTCCTGCGCAATAAGCGATGTCATTTCTTGTGATTGTATTGATTCCTTCTGTAGCTGTGTAATTCAATGGGATCCTGATTGGTTGGCTAAATCGGTAGAAGTTTCTGCAATTTCATCAATTCTACTGATCCATGGATGAAGAAGAATCATGATGCTGCTGCAATATTTTGTATGCCTTGCAAGATTGTTTAACCTGCCTGTAGAATAGTTTTCCTAAGCCCAAACTAACTAAATGAGTTTCACTCGCTTCTTCAAGTGCCAAAACACTACTGACTATGGAACTATAAATTTTATTTGATTAATTTGTTTTTCTTGAAAAGCCGTCAGGTCTTGCTTTGTTATGTGAGCGCACACAACAAGGCAAGCTCCGACGGCTTTTCAAGAAAAAAGAAAATTGGCCTGTGGTTATCAAATAAACAAAACCGTTGAATATGCATCGGCATGATGGAGATAAGTTTAGTATGAATAGTGCACTAATTGATATCTTCAAATAAATCAACCAAATAAGCTTCACTTGCTTCATGACGAACAATCACATCCAAACTATGGAACAGTAGGCCCATTGAATATCTCTGGTAAATTGTCCCACTTTCTAAATATTCCCTACAAAATCCCAATAATTTTACTCTTTGAATGTAATATTTTAGTCCTGCAAAACAACCTTTCGAATGAATTCAATATTTTTTGAATCAATTTAGGCACTTTTATCATGAATGCGACGAGGGAATTTATTATGGTAACAAGCTTAGCATGAATAGCGCACGAGCTTGGTTTCTTCGAACAAACCAACCAAATATGATAAACTTCACTAGTTTCTTGAAGAGTCAACACATCCGAAGTATGGATTTGTAAATACATACGTTGAATATCCTCCGTAAATTTCCTTACTTTGTAAATATTCACCAAAAAAACCATCGATTTCACTCCTTGAATATAGTTTTGTAGCCTTTCTGTATTAATCCAACATTTTTTGTATCAATAATATAATAATAATATTATTGTGTTTATTTGATATCCACAGGCCAATTCTCTGATTTCTTCAAAAGCCGTCGGGCCTTTTTATTTTAACTGAGCAGACGCATTTCGACTCCTTTGAGTCATCTTCTGTATCTCAAAGTAGTCACCTAAAAAGGCAAGGCCCGACGACTTTTGAAGAAGAATTAGAGAATTGGCTTGCGGATATCAAATAAACAAAATAATTGACCACCTAATAATAATTTAGTATTTTATATTAGTATCAAAAGATTAAATTCAAATCATGATCAACTACAAATGTTTATACAAAGGCTAAGAATAAACCTGTTATTATTGTATTGTATGTTCTGAAACTTAGAACTTGGAATACTATCCAAATTCCAAAAATGATTTTATTGTATTGATTTATTAGATCTTAATATGATAACCCAAGAACGTTTGAGTCATCATTTGGAAAGAGGATGCTCTACTTTCTTTCAAGAGGTGAAAAGGCCTTCCGACAATTAAGTAGGAGGTTCTTGTATTGGTAATATATTCATTAAACCAAATTGTATCAACATTCAATCTCTAAGGCTTAGTATGGTTTTTCCTGACCATTATCCCCTCCTTATTACTATTCAAGAGAAGATTAGTAAGAAATGAAGTAATGCCTTGTATAAAATCTATTATAAAAAAATAAAGATTTCTGCTAGCAAACCAAAATGGAATCAAATTTTTCTTAACGAGCCTAATTTCGCCTTGAATGTTTAATATGTTGAATAAAATGTCTCCTTCTAGCATATCGATTTAGTAATGCTGATAGAATAAACAAATCTAAGTACCTTCCCAGAAAATCGTGGATAACTGAAGGTATTATGAATTCTCGTTTGACAAAAGGGCAATTATATTAAATTTCGCGATTGGACCCTGACAATGAAACATTGAAGGCTTAATATGTACAAATTTTAAATAAACATAACTACCGTTAAGATCAAATATCAAAGAGATTAATAGAAAACAAGTCGGAGTAGATAGAGAGTGTTCTTGCCAGAAGGGTGTTCTAAACTATTTAGTAAATTAAAGAAGTTCTTATAAATATCAAAACGCGCCATATATAGATAGTATCAATTGAGTTCAAAAAATTAAATATGGTTAATATGCATTTGAATTCCATTTTGTTTCCAGTGTGCTGGCTCCATTGTTTCAGGAGAATAGTAACATATCAATTTGATAAACCATTTATAAAATATTTATCAAGATTCCTATATATTTGTAGGGTGCAAGCCGTTAGAAAATATGTATCTGAACAGAATCACGTGTTGCATGTAATTGATAAAAATTTGCAATCGGCTGTAACTTAATTGTTTATAGCGTGATTATTGAGAAATTTTCAGGACACATACATATGCTACTATGAAACTTGATACATGTTTTTGACTAATTTAAGGGTCCCCTTTTGATTTTATGGGTAAAAACGTGCAACTCATTAAAGGTACGATTAATGACAAAGTTGATCGGATTTTCATTTTTAAATATTTGTCGGCCTTGTAATCATAAAGAACTACAGATAGGCTTGACAATATTGCTGAATATTAGAACAAATATTTCTGTGAAATATGAGTAAATTTAAGTAACAAAATAATTACATCTAGCAGGAATAATTTGGAAATACTACACATAACCCAAAATAGCATTTTTTTAGATCCAACAGCTAAGGACGCAATTTAAGATAAAACTCGTAGTTTAAAAGATAAAGTTGGTAGTGTAGGCAATATTTGTTCGAGAGTCGTGAAAGCTTTTTCCAATTACATAACATATCTGAACCTTTAGCACAAGTTATCAATATGTGCATTGAATTGTTGATATGGCCACATATCTTTAAAAAAGCTGTAGTTGTTCCAATTTTCAAGTCTAATGATAGAAGCAAGTCAATAAATTATAGACCTATATATATGTTCAAATGTGGCAAAAATCTTTGAGAGTATTTCAATATAAATGATGGAATTTTTTAAATTTTTTGGAGAAACATAAAATATTGTCCAATAAGTGGTTCAAATTCATTAAAGGACTAGAAACAAAAGACGCTTTCGCTCATATAAGTAATGCAATAAATAAAGTATCAAGAGCTAAAGCTCTTGATACTATAAATCATGAAATATAATTGCAGAAATTATATTATTATGATATAAGGGGTTGCTTCTTTAAACTTTTAACTTTCCAATGGACAGCAATATGAAATAATTGCTTAGGGTGGTGCTTATTCAAAAAATCGAAATCTACTACAGCGGTAATGAATATATCTATAAAGATGAAACTAAAGTCATGGATGTATGAAAATATCTAGAGTAAGAAATAAAAATGTTTTTATTAGTACTACTTTTACAAAAGTTGCAAATTGAAGTTCTTAAGGACGCTGGCTAATATTTTCCTTATTTTTTGTTTGAGGTATTATTTATATCTTTAAATTGTCTTCATAATATCTATGCTTTCAAATTTTACTTTACTTCCAACATTATATTCTCTAGTATGTTTAAGTTTATAAAACACTGGTTTCCTACGCACATGTATTCCTATTCGTCTATAGGAATTACAATTTGTAGTTAGTATATAATTTTATGCTGGTTTAAAATGAAAATAAACAATTCAGGCACGTTCACCACGAATGCAACGAGCAAGTTGATATCCTTGGCCACGATGGTGACACATTTTATATGAACTGTGCATAAACAGGTGTCTATAGATCTGTGAATCCGTTGAATATTATCCTTTTTAGATTGCCACAATCCTAATATTTCCTGTAAAACTTCATTAAATTTAATATTTGCAAATTATTTTATAACATGTCGCTTACAACGAATATAACGAACAAACCAAATTCAGGAACCATCATCCCCGCACTATGGAATAGTACACAACATCCTTGGCCATGATGGTGATACGCTTGACAAATGGGCATCTCCGAACAAACCAATCGTCACACGCCTTGAGTGAATTTACTCTTTGAAATTTGTTTTTTAGCCCTGAAAAAGCCATTTTTCAATCATTTTGAGAACGTTCACCACGAATATGACAAACAAGTTGATCATCATGATGAATATCACACGAACTGGCATCTTTGAATAAATCAAAATTGATGATCCATCACACTGAAGTGTGTAGAATATCCGCTTTACATTATGAGTATGATACGGGAGACAACGTGAAATTTTGATGGCGTTCAATCCAGACCAGTGTAAGCAATCGTGTTTGTACCGGAAGCTTGCGCGAAATGTCCTTGGTTTTCTAGAAAACGAAACTTCTAAATTAAACTTTCCCTCACAGAAACTGCCTTTCACAAGTAGTTCTTGGTTTCATCCCTTGATTCCGGAGCGATGGCCGTTTCACCGATGACGTATAAAAATAGATAAAACCAAACATACCAGACGCATTGTCGTCGGATGTGATGTTAATGTGAGACGCACATATTGGGGTAACAATCTCTCAATATCAAAGGTGAAATTCTTCTCTAATGGGTTGAAAATTTGAAATTCAAAATACTTAGCACCGGAATCTATACTTTTAGAAGAATCACAGTTGACGGCAAATGGATTTTGTCCTCTCCGGATATTATGATCTGTGAAAATTAGTCATTGTCTAGTAAAGATCACAATAAAAACGGACTCGAGCACTTGGCGGCTGTGTCGATACAAGGACAGTATTAGTAATGATACCGCGACAAGATCTTTCAACACAAATTTCAGGGAGATCATCAATGACTTGAGCCAAATTATCAACAATAATATAACACGCAAGAGAGTTAAATGCAGCAACAAGTATTGGTGGTCGAAAGAGTTAATGAAGGTCTGGGAAAGAATGAAGCAAAACTTGAGTGGAAACAAATTGAGTAAGTAGGAGAGTGCTCCTACCAGAAGGTCTTTGTAATCACCCTAGGGTTCAAAACAAGTTTCCTAATAGCGTGGCTTGAATTATTCATGCAATACTTGGGTAATAAATCGTTCAAATTTATGCAAAAGATGCGGAGTTTCCTTCATAAGCACGTTGCAATCGTCATTTTGTTCCAACTTGAATAATTGTTCTGAATGTTTGGCCAATTGAAAATAATCAAATTAAACACTATTCCTTAAATTGAAAATATTCAAATTAATCCCTTTTGTTAAATTGGAAGAAAATGAAAGTACGTAGGTCAATTTGAGATGTGTATCACCCATGAACAAGCGTTATTGTTGTTGTAATACCAAACAATTGAAATGGCTATATCTCACTCGATTCTGATTGGACTTCCGATCTTTTTCAATCTATATAATTGCTGAATTTCAAGAAACTTAAAGGTACCGTTTTGATTTTATAGGCGAAAATGTGAAATCTACAAATCATACTATTATAACAAAGTTGAATGAATTTCAATTTCTGAGGTATTTGTTGCCCTTGTACTCATAAAGACCTACAATCTTGATTTTTTCGGATTTTCGGCTCAAAGGTGTCCAATCGCGAGGGGGGACAGAAAATGTTGGTACGTTTTGCCTTCCCTGGACTCCCTGATGCTCAAAATAACTTTTTAAATTCAGATTCTAAAAGTTCTAATCAAGACCTTTTATTTGATATCCTACTCGACTACCTTTAGCTAAAAAAAATTTTAAGGGCCACTTTCTTATAAGGGTTGGCACCCTTAACAAATTCTCAAATGCTTGGTAAAACCTAGACTTTTGAGAGAGCACCACTTTTGACCTTTCCACAAAGCTTGAGCTTTCTAGCATCTATAGTTTCTGAGGAAACTCCTGTGACGCACGGACAGATGGACGGACGAAGGCACAGATGACAGACAGGTCGCGAAGCTAGTATTTCTTCATAAAAAATATTTTTAAAAAGACCTGAAAATTGTGCTTAATGACCGTGAAGAAGCTAATATTAAATGTTGCGGGACCTTTATCTATCTTCAGGATATCTGGAACAAGCAACAACCTAACACCAATATAACCAAGGAAGCTGTAACAGCCATTAACCATAAGCATCCTATATAAAGCCAACGAGGTACAACCAATTTTCAAGGCGCAAAGGAAGCCCTCTACACCTGGTGCCGGCTCAATTGGTTATAACGTGCTAAAAATTATTGCTGCTAATCTTCTTCACTGCCTCCTTGAGGCTTGTAATAAAGCTGTTATCGAGGGTAAAATTCTAGATTCAGCCAGGCTTATTAAAGTTGCCCTTATATAACTGAACGACTTCTTTCTGATCAACGGATTCATAATTCGTCATGGATTCATAGCATCAGAAAAGTTGATTCGAGCTCGGAGATGATAACAAAGCCATCTGGTAGCAACACTCTTCTGCCTACCCGTTTGGTTAAGTTTGCCTTCAGATTCATTTCTAATCGAGCTCTCTTGGGGCTGATAATACAAAGCCTTTTTGGTCTTATATTCAGTTGCTGAAGTCCTCTTCTTCCAGTCCTAGTGCGATCCGTTGGAATGGTGCAGAGGTTTCTTCTCCTCAAGAAGTTACTGACTCATTTGCCCAATTTTTCTCTTCGATTTTTTTTTTCGTCACGTTGCAACTGTGCATTCTATTGTCTTACTAGTCATCTTCCCTTCCCAATTTCCTATATTTGCACAGATGCATCTGAAATCGAATCTTTGATCAATGCTCTTGATCCTAATATCAGCCCTGGGCCGGATGGTTTGCCAAACATATTTGTAAAATCGTTAGCCTTATTGCAGAGTTTTCCTCTATCTCTCCTCTTCAGTCTAAGTTTGAGTACTGGTACTTTCCCCAACCCTTGGAAAGCAGCTAATATTGTGCCTTTTATTAAAAGTGGTGATCCTCCGTCGTTCAATTATCGCCTTATTTCCTTACTTTCCTGCTTTCCAAAGTTATCGATTCTCTATTCTATCGATCGATTCTCAAACTCATTAGCTCCCATTATTGCTCCAGAGCAGCATGACTTTCTTAAAGGATACTCCACTACCTCCAATTTAATAGAGTTCACAAACAGTATTGTAAGAGCCTTGGATAACTAACTGCAAGTTGATGTCATCTTCACAAATTTCTCCGAGGCCTTTGACACTGCGAATAATTTACTTCTTTATTGTAAGCTTGAAGCTCTTGGTATCTCGGGTGCTCTTCTATCTTGAATGTCATCTCATCTGTCGTGTCGTCCCTGTCGAGTAAGTCTCTCTGGTACTACGTCTAGTCCTTTTTATTCTTCATCTGGCGTTCCACAAGGTTCAATTCTTGGGCCTACTCTCCTTCTGTTGTTCATAAGTGATCAATTCCTCTTGCCTCTTGTACGCAGATGACTTCAAAGTATTTCGAGCTGTCAAACCCCATTTAGACTGTCAGCTCCTCCAAACTGATCTGAATGCTCTAAATAAGTGGTGTGCTTCAAACTATTTATGTCTTAACACTACTAAATGTCATAAAATGACTTTTTCTCTCAACGACTCTCCGATTAATTTTAATTATATATTAAATGATACTTTGCTCTCTGAAGTGTTCCGTCATAAAGACCTTTGAGTAACTTTTGATCCAAAACTCAAATTTGAAGCACATATTTTAAATGTGATTACTAAGGCGTCTAGAGTTTCCGGGTTTATCCTTAGGCATGTACATAAATTCAATAGTATATCTTCTTCTATCCGCCTATTTGTTTGTCTTGTCGGTCATTTGCTTGAATACTGTTCTGTTATCTGGTCCCCCCGATATTCCTATCTCGTACCTTGTTTAGAAACTGTCCAAAGAAAGTTTACGCGTTTTCTTTTCCTTAAGTTTAATTTGCCATATCAGCCCTATGAAAGGCGTTTATCCTTCCTATCTCTTCCATCTCTTATATCTTGACGAAATTATTTAGACCAATGTTTTTTGTATAAATTCTGTTACCATCAAATCCGGTTAAATATTTTTTCTGAGCTGCGTTTCCGACAAACATCTCGTTCTTCTCGGATCAGCGATCATTTCGTTATCCCATATGCTAGTACTGATTTATATTTCCATTCACCAATTTTATCACAATAATCTCCAGCTTGGTCCTTTCCCCTCTTCTTACATAGCATTTAAGATAAAACTAAGACACTTGCTACTAGTTTAACTTATAATTATCGTCATTTTACAATTTTTTTTCATTTAAATATTGCTGCATTTATTTTTGCGTTCCATTTTGTTATTGGAATATTCAGTCTGTTAGATGAAATAAATAAATAAATAAATAAATAAATAAATAAATAAATTGAACCGACCAACAAACGTAAGATCGACTGATTGTGATACTTACCACTTAGCTCTTTAATACGTAGCAAATCGTACGTAGAACGAACACAACAAATTTATTGAATTATATAAATACTGCCTATAGTCAGTCGTGTAGTAAGAAAAAAAAAACAGTGTGGCACTCTAGGAGAGTCCGGTGGGAAGTTTAGCTTCTTTTTGCAAATGACTATGTAAAGATTCAACAGTTGTATATACATATATATATAAATGCAGAGAATATTCAGGAGTCAATGTGACAAATTCTTAAATCTAGGATGCATATAATATGATAAAATACACATGAAAAGTTAAAAATGTATGCATCCTAGATTTTTGAATTTGTCACATTAATTCCTGAATTTTATAGCGATTAAAATTAAATCAAGCACTTTTGATTTCACAGGTACATATTTATCCAATCAGTATTATTTTTGTTACTTACTTGCGTAGAACTCTTTTATTGGTTATATCACTATGGAAAAAATATAAGAAATGCAATGAGTACTACCTTAGGCTTGAAGAATGTTTCAATTTGACTTTTTGAGCTTCTTTTTTCTAATTATCATATAGGTCTCGAAAGCATTCATTAGCTGCACTAATTTTGTTATTAACGTTAAGACTTCTGTCCAAATTTATATCACTTGGTTCAAAAAATTGCGTTGCATCTTCTAAATTTGCATACGCTTCTAAAAATATTTGGTTGAAAGATTCTTTTCAATTCCTGCGCAATAAGCGATGTCATTTCTTGTGATTGTATTGATTCCTTCTGTAGCTGTGTAATTCAATGGGATCCTGATTGGTTGGCTAAATCGGCAGTAGTTTCTGCAATTTCATCCATTCTACTGTTCCATGGATAAAGAAGAATCATGATGCTGCCGCAATATTTTTTATGCCTTGCAAGATTGTTTAACCTGCCTGTAGAATATTTTTCCTGAGCCCAAACTAACTAAATGAGTTTCACTCGCTTCTTCAAGTGCCAAAACACTACTGACTATGGAACTATAAATTTTATTTGATTAATTTGTTTTTCTTGAGCAGCCGTCAGGTCTTGCTTTGTTATGTGAGCGCACTCAACAAGGCAAGCTCCGACGGCTTTTCTAAAAAACAGAAAATTGGCCTGTGGTTATCAAATAAACAAAACCGTTGAATATGCATCGGCATGATGGAGATAAGTTTAGTATGAATAGTGCACTAATTGTTATCTTCAAATAAATCAACCAAATAAGCTTCACTTGCTTCATGACGAACAATCACATCCACACTATGGAGCACGAGCTTGGTTTCTTCGAACAAACCAACCAAATATGATAAACTTCACTAGTTTGTTGAAGAATCAACACATCCGAAGTATGGATTTGTAAGTACGTTGAATATCCTCCGTGAATTTCCTCACTTTGTAAATATTCACCAAAAAACCATCAATTTCACTCCTTGAATAAAGTTTTGTAGCCTTTCTGTATTAATCCAACATTTTTGTATCAATTATATAATAATAATATTATTGTGTTTATTTGATATCTGCAGGCCAATTCTCTGATTTCTTCAAAAGCCGTCGGGCCTTGCCATTTTAACTGAGCAGACGCATTTCGACTTCTTTGAGTCATCTTCTGTATCTCAAAGTAGTCACCTTAAAAGGCAAGGCCCGATGGCTTTTGAAGAAGAATAAGAGAATTGGCCTGTGGATATCAAATAAACAAAATAATTGACTTCACCTAATAATAATTTAATATTTTATATTAGTATCAAAAGGTTAAATTCAAATCATGATCAACTACAAATGTTTATACAAAGGCTAAGAATAAACCGGTTATTATTGTATTGTATGTTCTGAGACTTAGAACTTGGAATACTATGTATTGATTTATTAGATCTTAATATGATAACCCAAGAACGTTTGAGTAATCATTTGGAAAGAGGATGCAGTACTTTTTCTCAGAGGTAACCAGGCATCCCGACAATTAAGTAGACGGTTCTTGTATTGGTAATATATTCATTAAACCAAATTGTATCAACATTCAATCTCTAAGGCTTAGTATGGTTTTTCCTGAACATCATCCCCTCCTTATTCTCCTTATTACTATTAAAGAGAACATTAGTAAGAAATGAAGTAATGCCTTGTATAAAATCTATTATAAAAAAATAAAGATTTCTGCTAGCAAACCAAAATGGAATCAAATTTTTCTTAACGAGCCTAATTTCGCCTTGAATGTTTAATATGTTGAATAAAATGTCGCTTTCTGACATATCGATTTAGTAATGCTGATAGAATAAACAAATCTAAGTACGTTCCCAGAAAATCGTGGATAACCATAGAGCTATAAGATACAGAGTGGCTAACATTCTATAAACGCCTGTATATGAGCGTCTAAAAAATTGATTTGTTCTCTTTTTGCCCATTTCGTAGCTGCTTCACCTTCGGCAATTTTCGGAACTTTCATATGTCGAATGCAAAATATATTATCGCTTGAATGATGAGAAATTTTCTATTTTTAAAAATTATTTCTTTGCACAACAACTCAAACATATTGCCTACAAGTTTCTTTAGCCCTCATATGGAAAGAGGATGATACTTTTTCTCGTGAAATTTAAATGTTAACATCTAAAATTTCTCGAGATTTTCCCCACATTAATTGGTGGCAATAGAATCTAGTTCATATTTTGTGGGAGAATGAGGCATTCTCGCCATGCAAAACATATATTTTTATTAATAAAATTTAATTTGAAATCAATGATTACAAATTTTAATGCCATGAGAATATTCGGATACATTCGTAATTCCAATCTGACACTGAGCTGAATAAACAGTTATATGAATAATTCTACTTGAAGGTATGCGCACGCTCACAAAGTATATGCCCAAGGTTTTTTTTCTAATATTTAGATGAAATCGAATTACCGGCGCTTGGGTATCCTGTAAATTACCAGAAATTTTACTCCTTAAAAATGCTTTATCATTGAATATCTACAAGAACCCAGTTTGAAAGAAATTTATTTGCTAACTCTTTTTTAATTTATTGTTGGTAGAAAAATTTACATGCACCTTTAATTTGTTGAAACCATTTTTCATATTTCAGTTGGAGAAATGCTCGCGTTTTTTCGATTGCAACCGAACTGAACGAATTGTCAAAACAAGACTAATAATCTCCTTTTCCCAATTACCGCTGCCGCATCTGGGTAACGTAATCGAAGTTCATTACACTTCGATTCCGCTACCCACACATTTTTTTGTTCCCGTATCGACAATCACAATAGTATCCATTGACTTGCATATATGGCAATTTACATCCCCAAGAATCGCTTGATTGAATGTAAAGTGTCACATATACATTACGAAAACTATTGATTTTGCCGATACCCCAAAAAGAGTACTTCCGTGCGCCCGATAGAACTTGAACTCAGGGTTCCAGCAGACCCAAGATCGAGGAATCACGACGCAGCTAATGGTGCCATGGATTGTCGATCTCCCATTCATCTCATAAGCAAGTTCAACGATGCATTTGGGCATGAGATTGAATTTTGTTAGTAAATCAGTGAATTCATTTTTGTTAGTATAAAAAAAATAAAATTTGTTAGTGGGAATGGAATTAGTTAGTATTAAGGAAGGAATTAGGTTTTGTTAGGGAAAATGAATAGAATGAAATTTTGTTAGTGGGAAAATTGAAATTATTAGTATGTATTATTTTTTTTCGTAGTTGTTAATAAGGAAAAAGGGTGGTATTGTGATGATGGGGGAGTAAAAATTAAAGGGAAAATGGAAAAATGTAAAAAAAATAAATAAATAAATTTATAGAGGAAAAGGTAGAGTTGCCCAAAGGAAGGTGGAAGTGTTACGGCGCAATTTGAAGTTGCGAATGGGAGAAAGTCGGTACGCCGGAATTCGCAACAATGATTTATCTGTAATAATGCAATATGACTTTGCTTTTGTTCCAATAAACTCTGCTATGGGATCTATGGGGTTTTCATCTTTAAATTTACCCAATACTTTTTTATTCACTTGAGGAATATTATATACATTATTTTTAGGGTAATTGTTAGTATCAAATAAATTTATATTATTCTTAATATCATTATTAATGTCCTCAGTTTTTACATTATAGATAAATGAGTCTGTATCCATATATAAAATTTGTGCGTGACTATTGTACTTATTTTTGATAAAGCTATAATGAAAATCATACATCAACGTTTTTGACACATCAAGAATTGTCATGCCAATATAAATTGGCTTATCATATTTAACATTGATTCGACCCATTTGAATGAGAACTAAATCTTCGTTTATTACTTTACAACTATGAAAATTAGGTCGAATACTGTATTAATGAGCTCTTTTCTTTTTTTTCGACATTTTCCCAATGGGTTGACACCTTAACATTTACATGATTATCCACATTTTCCATGGTTTTTCCAAATACACTATTGTTCATTAATTTGTAGAAGTCTTTCCAAAATCATTTGTTACCTTAGTACGCATTTCAGTATTTAAGTCTATATGTTTTTTTAACCTTGATGATTGACTCAACTCTTTTGCACGATGTATTTTAACTTATTTTAACCCTGCACGTAAACACTGTTCTAAATTTCTATAGTGGATAGTATAATTACGTTCATTTGATTGGGTTGCGATCAGTTTCTTACATTTAGAGGTTTCAAGAGGTGGGATCCGACTTTCGGGGCAAAATGGAAGATCATTGTGTAGCTCATGGAGGTCTTCTGGATAATCTAAATCAACGGATAAAATTAACTCCTTAGAAGCAGTCACCTCAACATTCAGAACATCTAAACATTGGAGTTCCTCATTGCTTAGCCAGCGAAAACCGTTGATGGGTAAATATTGACTCATTGCCCAACCGTATAGGTTATTTCCATCAATATACAGAATATAGTTGCTTTCAAGATCAGAGTTGTATGAAGTTATATATTTGTTGTTTGCCTTTGAATATCTTTGAGTGCATTGACAGAGCCCTCCTCTAATTCCCTGCTTCACGAAATTGTACATATCTATATCTGTTAGCAATTCGTTAATACGGTCAGAATTTTCCTCTGCGGGATGAAGAGCAGAAACGATAGACCATAAAAAAACATACATCATCGGAATTTTTCACATTCACGCATGCCTTTTTTTGATAATACCTCTTTTAGTAGAGGTAGATAAGATCCTCCATGAAAGGGTGTATACTTATTTATGTTAACTTGCAAATAAAAGGCCTGTTGGAATGCCCAGCCACTATCCCTCTCTTGAAATTCCTCTTTTTTTTTTTTCATGATAATAGCACGAAAATCTTTGTAAACATACTCAAGACCACAACCCCTGGTAATGATTACAACCTTCGTATTGAATGATTTTAAATTGTTTATATCATTCTGGCTACTTAAATCAAATTTTATAAAAATAGCAAAAAGTTCTAAATTGACTTTTACAGTTGTGAGCTCTTGAAGTTGAGCACTAATAAGATCTGTGAATCAATGGCTCTCATTTTTTAAAAACTCTTCAATACTTAATTTCTCATTTTGGTTAATAATCTGGTACGTTGCTATTTGAGTAGCAAATGCTTGTGAAATTTTCTTCACATTTCTCTGATCACCAGTATTGATTTGGGATGCATATTTTTATGCTCATTACTCTCTTGAAAAATTGTTGACTAACTTCAACATCGCAAATGTGTAGAATCGGTAGAAATCTTCAAACTGGAGACTTGTTGTCCAAATACTTTATTGCTCCTGCTTAGAAGTGTGTTGAAGTAGACATTTTGATCCTTTGAAGCTGTCAAAAAAAGTTTTCACTTGGGAGGTGGTTACTCTAAATCGATAGAAGTCTTCAATCTGGAGATTTGTTGTCCAAATACTTTATTGCTCCTGCATAGAAGTGTGTTGAAGTGGGGTTTTTGCTCCTATGAAGCTGACAAAAATGTGTGAACCATTCGCTTCTTCCGAAGATGGTGGCGTAGTATAAGGAGCCCAATAAAAATTTTGAATATTCTTTTTCAGTTGAATTTCCTACGTAAGTGAATAGTCCGCAGATAGAGTGGTGAGGAGCGAAAATTATTCGTGTCCACTACGCCGTGATTGCTTTATATTCTCCTAAGCCATGTAAATGATTTATGGGTTCAAATATCTTGACCTTTTTACCACATGGACTTGAGAAATTGATAAAAAAATATCATGGGAATATTTAGGAATTGATATCCGTGTTCTCTTTGTAATGAGAAAAATTCAAATAATTAAATGCATGGATGAATAAATAAAATTTATATGTAAGCTCTAAAGATTATTATTGTACAACTAAGACAAGACTAGAAGCAATGAATATATAGGAAATCTTTCCACTATGGATGAATAAAAAACATGGATAGTATAATTATCTATCGCTAAAAGCGCTGAAGGCTCTTAACTTTAAACATTTATATTGACTCTATATAAACATGCTGAGAAATCTAGGTCTTTAATCTACACGTATTAATTGAAATACTTAGGACTATCCTAGACAGAAATCAACTTTCAAGTTTCACTATTTACCATCACCGGCTGTAAAGGCTAAGGATGTGCCAGTAATCTAAAGACATATGACTACTTCTACTAACCGCTAGAGGGTACTAAGACACACACCCTCGACAACATTTGAAGTTTGTATGGAAAATTTGAGCAAGAACATACACTCTCTATCTACTTCCATCACATATAATCCTGTTTCCATTGATATTCAGAGTCGTACTATCAATTTCGATACCAAGCCTATCACTAGTGACTCGCAGATTCGATACCTACACTCGAGACTTCTTACGAAATATTCTATTCATTTTCGTAAAAGCGCCATCTGGGTCCTGGGGGCTAGTACCACTACGATCTTTTGCCCACTGATTGCTGACCTCTGTAGTGAATCGGCCCTTTGCCACTGCCGATTATTAGTCAGCCGTTATTGACGTTGACAAAATCGGAGCGCACCCACTAACCTCTCGCTGTTCCTGAACCGCTTTTGCTCAGCTGAGAGGAAGGTGATCATGTGTGTGAAAACTGACGTTGGATGAGAAGCCATATGGCAGCAGACTTCACTCCCACACACATGACCAGGAGTAGGCCACCTAATACAAATGCAACTTGCCACCATATGACTTCCCATCCTACTTCAGTTTTGTCTGGGAGTGTCACGTAATTCTTTTTGCGACGCAGAACAGTTCACTAATTCTCGAACTCGGTTGAAATTTCACTATCGGAAACACCTTGAATATATTAGGCGATGTTACAGTTACGCGATTTTCATTTTTATAGCTAAGCGAAGGAGTTTGCTCATGGTGTTGTAAGTAATAATTAGAGAAGTTGTTCTCGAGTTTCCCATTTTTAATTTAGCTTTATTGAAGTGCCTCTTCCCTCGTTTTGAATGCGCCACTGCCTTCCTTTCCATGGGACGAAAGCTTACCAGCTTCAGTTTTGTTTCTGGCTTTTCGATAAATTTGTTCGGTGAATCTCTGCAGGCCGGTTCCCTGTGTGTACAGTAAGTGCAACCCTGTTTGATTATATTTTTAAATAACTGTACTTTGGAACAGGCGATTGCTGGTATATTGTAGAGGAAGGAAACGAACCATTTTTCGCTTTTGCGTTGTGGCGCTGCTTCTTGTTTAATGCAAACAAAGGGTTGCAGGTGTTAATTTCTATTGCTTTCCACAAAAGGGTATTGCATGAGGGCTCAGTTCCTCCACATAATTCGACGTGAAAATCAAGTGGGTAAAGTGTGAACACAAAGGGAGCACCTAACCACAAATCTTTTTTTGTCAGTGTAGATCGACTGGCGGTGGTCATGTGCAATCGGACGAATGCAGCGACAATTGTTTGGAGGCCAATGTTAGACTACTCGATGCTTTTGTTAGTGCTGAGGTAACGTTTTTGTATTTGGTAATAAATTTTAATCAAAGCGAGGAAGACCTGGGTAATGCACTTTGAACTTTTTCAAAAAATTAATTTGGGCAAAAGCCTAGTTAATAGAATTGAAGCTTAAAATCTTAGCGCTGGAAAAAGGCAACGACCACTAATGAAGTGAGTAAGCATTGTCAGTATGTATTATTTTCTTGACATCCGTGCTACATACTAGACGTGAAAGAGAATATCAAGCAATCAATTTTCTTTTAAATGATTAAATTTTACTACGCGCATGAAAATGTATAGGCATACATACATGAAAAACGCAGACTATAAAATATACAATAATTGAATATATACGAAACGAATTTGAGGCTCAAACATCTTATTGTTGACGATGAACCTATTGGTTTTAATGAGTAGAGTGGATAACAGCAGTACAGGACGTTATTTTTTAAGTTTCTTTGAATAACAATTCACAGCAAGTGTATGATACAATTGAGTAGTTTTATCGATTACATAAGCGGTCAAGTAAATTGTACTTTTTTTCTGCTGATTCGTTTTGATATAATCCAGGAATAACTTCGAAGTTTTAGCATTTACTCGTATATTAACTACGTGTCGTGTGAAGTTGTTGTAAAATTACTGAATTTTTATTATGACATCCTTTCAATCTCAACATTGTATATATAAACTACAAATTATGGATTTTAACATGTAGAAATGTGTAGTTATTCGCGACTTGACGTAAATTTTAATGTTTAAAAACTATAATGTAGCGTTAAAGTTATTTGTATGGTTTTTGTTTTCACAAACAATTCATCTTAATGTAGAATGTCCTCTTTATTAGATAACAAACTTAGTTGATTGTCATATGCACTTGGGTGATTTCTATTAGATTCCTCCAACTTTGACAGACCTACGAAGCAAGATTTTCCCAAAATTTATCAAAAATTACTACTAATTCTAGTTTTCTTATAACTTCACCCTCAATTGCGCAGTCTATCTTGTAACTAATGTACTAACGGGAGACGTTGTACGAGTCAAAATAAACGAAAAACGCTATATAAACATATGAGTACATGTTAAAATGACTAATAATATTTAATCAATATCTAACATGACATTTTGTTCGGTATACGTTTTTTAAAACTAATTAAGTCCATCTACACCCACAAATTTTTCGAATTGTAATTGTAAATAAGTTTCAATGCTCATTCGTAGAAATTATCTCTACCTGTATCATATATAAAACAGAGAATCGTTTTTGGAATATCTTATAAAAATAATTACAATGCACAGAATTCTTCAAGTATATATGCAAAATGTAAACAAAGAAGTAAAAGTAGCAAATTGAACGTGTGGCTACTTATTAAAACAGCAAAAAGTAAAGTAAATAAAAGCACTGATAATATTGTAGTGGAAAGGAAATGTAATCAGAATGCATTTCAGATTGTGTATTTACATTTATAAGAAAAATTCTCTCCTTTTTACTTTAGAATGTTCAAGCGGCTATCATATATCACTAACAAGATAGTAAATTTATTACAATAAAAAGAAACAATTGAAGTCTAATAAAATCAAAACAAGAAAAAAGCAATTACCACTGTATATTTACATTTACAAATTAAAATTTTAAAAAAATTGTGGTATTGTGATAGATTTTTTTTTATGATTTTACAAATTAAACCCAGTAGGACCTGTACAATCTAAAAATAAAAAAAAATAGATACTCCATATTGCCATTATTTTCATTGATGAATACATAACATGAATTGCTAGACTAGCCAGTCTTTCCTTTCCAGCGAACCCTTCTTTTTTCCAGCGGGAATGATAGCGAACGGTAAGTGTGCCATTACAAGGGTAGGTTTGTAGAAATCCGCGAATGGCTGGTTTCGCGTCGCGCTCGGTACGCGGTGCCATAAGTGTGTTGCGATTTTATTAGAGTAGGATTTTTCAGATTCAGATTAAAGTGGGATATTTTTCGGTACCGCGTCGGTGATACTCGGGAACGCGGAATTATAAACATTTTTGGTTGTTGTCTGGATGAGCTTAAGAAATACGGAATAAAGTAGAGATAGGTTTCGTTTCCGTATGGTTGTGTTTTCGACGCGTTATTAAAACGGGCATGTGAACCGGTGGCTGAACTTTTGTATTCCGGACTTAGTCTACTCGCGCAAGACCCGCGACCGAACTCCTCTCCGAACTAGTAAGCTAGCCAGCAGCTACCTCGGAGTAGACTAAGTGTGTCCGGATTTGTTGACTTGTAGGGTACAGTCCGTTGTCACGTCCCAAGACTTCACGTCTATCACCAATGAGAGGTCGGTTCACATTTCGTTTGAGCGATTTGACACGAAAATCATTACACCTCACTCCTCAAGTACGAACGGATTAAGTTCCGGATATACTTTGGGTGTAATTTCAACAATGCTAACGAGGGATGATTGTAGTCCATAAATTACCGATAAATATTATTGAAGGGTGCGAGAAGAAGACTTTTCAATCTTTTTAACCTTGCGATGATTGGTGTTTCATATCCTTCCATATTGTTTTGATGTTTAATCTTGAGAACTACTTTCTCAATCGTTTCCAACGTCAGCTTCTCTAACTTCGACAAATAGAGATCTACTTCATCGTTCCTTAGATTTCTGTAATTAGCAACTATTGAGCAAGTGTTGCCATCATCAGAAGGGGGACATTGGTTCTGGTACTCTCGATTAAACTTCTTTTGACACTTTCCCCAATCCGTTTTTTTTTTAAATTCAACCGATAATTTTCACTTTGAACTGAAATGAGGAAGACATCATCCCTTTGATGATTAATTTCCATGACGATTGCGATATGGCACACGCTGAAAAGAAAAGTTAATTTTTGAATCTTGTATAACGATTCTCTCCTATAAGGAATTAATTTGCTGGTAGATTTTGAGAAACAGCGCATTATTGCCACTCACATTATTTACATTATTTGCAGCATTTTCTGCTGATCCTCTAGCAGCGAGTGCATATGATACTTTAGGCTTGACGAAGTTGGCAGTTATGCCACTACGATGTGCTTGTGTTTGCTTTCTAGCAAATTTAACTTTTGCACCTTGATATCGGGAACATTCTCGATATGATGATGCCAAAAACAACGCAGTTAATGCAGTATAATTTTTCATTAGGCTCCGCCTGAGCCAATTTGAACTCACAGGGAGCATGAACGTTTTCGCATTTGACTCACCGATAGTGTATAGTGCAGTTGGCAGCCAAATGACCAAATCTTTGACACCAGTAACGCTAGTTGACTCCTCTTTTTTAGAGGTACTTCCACCTCACCACTCTGAAATTCAAGTACCTCATTTGTTGAAGGGCACTTGCACTGCTCTTTTTTGTGATTTTTACCAGGTAAAGTGGTAAATTCTTCATTTCTACCGTTGACCTTTGTTAAATTCTAATTAAAATCCAGATACTTTTTTCACCAGACAGAAACCTCCGACCTGTGGACAATGTTCTCGATGGTTACATTTGGGTCGCTGCTATAGCCGCGCTAAATATTCGCTCTTCCGCCGATTACAAAACTGTTGTACCAAAAGCTGGGATAGTTGGCATCTATCTAGTCGAGAAATATTGCATTCCATGACGTCGTCCTCTTGAGGAGCAAGTAAGGTATCTCCGATTACAAAATGGGCCAGCGTGAGAGCTATTGTGTCAGTAGGATCATCATTCGAACGACATAATCGACGCAAATTTAAGCATGCTTCAATTGGTGCGAACTTTTCATATGTTGAAATTGCACTGCTTTCACAGCTAAACAAATAAAAATTGCAATATACTTGCCTTGTATATTTTCAATCTCCTCCCGTAGCCATCCTTAATAATGATAGGTCCATCATGATCGACCTCTGCGGAGGATAGATCGCCCATGGGTTGTGAAGCACATTAAGCATCTGTGAATGAATTGGCATATTACCCGGCTTCCATTTATAAGCCGAAAACGCCTTCTTAACGTTGCAAGTATGAACTGCGTCTCGCTGTGAAGAGTAGCCTTGTGAAATTGATCGAGAATCAACTGAATCGACTTGCCATCCTTTGGAAGTATGATCGGATGTTTTTCATTGTAGGATAGACTTGCGTGTGACAATCTTCCTCCGAGACGCAATAAGCCGTCGTCGTCGATAAACGGATTCAGACTCTTCAAAGAACTGGTTTTTGGCAATCACTTTTCATTTCGAAGAGCGCAAATGTCTTCTTTGAACTCTGAGCATTGAGACATGCTAATCCAGAATATCAGTGCCTCTGACAACTCCTTGCTGGTAAGAAGTCCCTTCGAAGACGTTTGCTTTGCACATCGCTGTGAGAAAAGATAGCAGTAGGCAGTGATGCGCAGCACGCGGGTAAGTGCAGAGATCTTATATAAAAGTTCGAATCCAGTTTTATTTGATTGGACATGACAGAGTGTGGTCTTCTGGACTTCGAGCTCAGTAGGTCATAGCCGACCAACAAGTCTTGTCTTTCTTGAGCCACGCTGGTCCTGACCACCACAACCAGAATTCTGCAAGTTCTGTGGCTCCAAACCCATAAGATGCTACATCTGCAGGGGTTTCCTGTGACTGGACGTGATTCTACGTGGCATTTCCAACTGTTTTCAGAATCTTGGTTGTTCGATTGGCAACGAAAACTGCCCATTTGGATGGATGCCCTTTGAGCCAAGCTAAGACTATTTCGGAAACCGTCCACAAATTGACGTTCAAAGCACTTAGCATTCCTTTTATGAGTTTGGCCAGTAGCACTGCTTCACATAACTCCTTGCTGGTCAACAGTCAACGAGCTCTGCCGTGTTTCTTCTCGCTGTGCCATAAAATCGACTAATTACCTAGTATCTTTGATTAATTCACCACTGAAGTTTTTTTCGGTTAGTGTCTTGGTGTGATCTTGTTTCTACCGCGATAAGGTATTGTGTCTTGGCTAACCGAGACAGTGTGGTATCTGCAATTTAAATTACTTTTCTTAATCCTAAACAAATTATTCTTTGTTCGCATTCGAAGCAAAAAGCTTCAGTGTTATATCAATTCGCGATCTTACATCAAATACTGTTTTGCTAATTGTGAACTAATGAATTTATCGCTCCGAGTGTCTTGGAAAAACTATTTGCGGTGGCTCAAACCAATTCACGAATTTCCCCCTGGATTCCCCCTTGTGGAGTGTATGTGGATCAGAATTTTAGGTTCGTGCTTAAGCTAAGGATGAACTTTTTATACACTTTGACTTTGCATATCTTTAGGCGTTAGCTTATCATTTGAGCTGATTTTTCAAAGGCTCACCTCTACGTATTTATGCAAATTTATTGATCGATAGTTGTAGTGCCTAAGTTTGTGCCTGTGGTAACTTCTAACTTTTTCACTTGCATTATGTCTATCTGCATGGCTACTACCTGTCTAGATAGGCCAAACAAAACTAAAATCGTGACATTTTTTAGTCCTTGTGGATTAACATTCTACGCTAAATACGTGAACTTAACTGGCCCAGTGGCTGATAACATTATGCGAAGCGGTTCTGGGTTATACTGATACCGCGCTAGGTGCCGCAAGTATACCATTTCATCATTTGTAGACCGGCTCCGGTCAGCTAATGCTACAGTGGAGTCCCTATCAACTTCCTTTTCTAAAATGCAGGAGAAACTTGAAGAGACTAAAATTTCCTTAGCGTCTCTTGTTTCAATTGCACAGGCGAAATAATCGTCAACATGTCGGGTGAACCAGCAACTGGAACAGGGTGTTAATTTCCTTCCCCCTGAAAATGAGCATGTTTTACAACAACAGCAACCTGAGCATCCTTTACAACAACAGCAACCTGAGCATGCTTTACAACAACAGCATCCTCAGCAATTGCTCCTGAGTCTGCCGCAGAGTGAGGATCAGCTACAGCAGTTTCCGGATCAACCATCGACACCTCAAAATCTTCTGCTGTCACCGAAGTTACTCTCGCCCAGTATGTATGATGAGCTGGTATCGTCACGCCATCACAGCATTATACGAAATTCTACCGTGTCACCTCTTGGACAGCAGCGGCCTCTTACGCGAAGTGTGCTTGTGCAACAACAGCAAGCAGGTAGTCAGGAGTCAATTCTAGCTCCAATCAATGAAGCTACGGTCCTGCAACAAAATAGTTGCATACAGCAGTCTATCTTGCCTTTTCAACAGCAACAAAACATTCAGCCGCAACCCGAGCTGTGCCTAACTCAATCAATGACTAATAATCTTCAGCAAAATATCATCATATCTTCAGCACCACAAAACTATATAGATAGTGTATTAGCTGATAACGGAGTATTGCGAGCAGTCTCCCCACCTCTACAATTGTTCATATCAAGGCTCACTTACAACATAACCAAGGATACACTTGCCAACTACGTAACATCAAAGCTTGGTTACATGCCTAGTATTTTTAGGTGCGTAAAATTAACAAAAGTTCATTCAAGCTGACAGTACCGGCTGAACTTTCTACCCTACTTAGTCCCAATTTTTGGCCAAAGGGGACACTCTTTAAAAAACTCGATACACGGCAACCTGAATGGCGATTTTGTCCCGAAAAAGGTTCCAAACACCTCAACCACCTTCAAGGATCATCTAACACTGAAAGAAATTCTTCTCTTCCTAATCATTCAACTATTTCTATTTATTACCAGAATTTTCGTGGCTTAAGAACCAAACTTGAGGACTTATTACTCGTGTCTCAATTAACTAACGACTCTGTTATCTGTTTAACTGAAACGTGGTTGAACGAGTATATTTCAAATGCGGAAATATTACCTGACTATTTAGCCTACCGATGCGACCGTGACCTTAACATCACTAATAAATCTGATGGTGGGGGGGGGGGGTCTTGGTTGCAGTCCGCAAAACCTTGTATAGTTTACTTTGCGCTGATTTAAATTTGCTCGTGCTGTTGGGTGTGTTATTGTGAAACTCCCTCTTCCTCATAACTCCTCGTTATTAATTTCTTCTGTGTTCGAAGCCTTCTTCGATGAACTCTCTGCCTATCTTCTTGCTTGCCATCCACATTCTAAAACTATAATTTGTGGGGACTTCAATCCACCGGAAGTAGAATTGGACACCTTAACAACACCTGGCATTTCATCAACAAATAAGCCTTCTTTGTTACTTTCTTCCTTTCTTTCCCTTTGTTCTTTTTCACAGTTTAATCATATCTATAACCCTAATGGTCGTCTTCTGGACCTTGTCATGTCAAATGTTCAAACTGGGTGTCTATCTATAGCTCTTGTTTTACATCCTTATGTTCAACCTGATCTCCATCATCCATCTTTGTCTCTAGCACTAACCGTTGATACCCTAAAACCCCAGAGAATCGCCTCAGTTTATCGTTACAACTTCTTTAGAGCAAATAACGAGGCAATTAAAACCAATCTGGACTCGCTCAACTGGTGCACCTTCTTCACTCGTCTTGACTGTAATAGTGCTTTGAACAAATTTCACGATTTCCTTAATAATCTGATTGCTCTTTATACTCCACTCCAAGCTCCTCGCAAACGAACGGCTTACTCGAAGAGTTCTTCGTGCCTTAAAAGCCAAAGACAAGGGGCATAGGCACTATAAATTGACCGGAAATAATGATGCTAAACAGAATTTTTGTAGACTGCACTCTTTGGCTAAAAAGAACTCAAAACGGCCATGAAAAACTATTTTAGCAGCTTAGAGAATTCTCTCCTGACAAATAACGCTAAACTCTCCTGGTCATACATCCGATCCCTTAAATCTTCCTCTTCCATCCCGCACAATGTCAGTTGGAATAACACTGAAGCCTCCTCTCGTCAAGATATTTCTAACCTATTTGCCGAATATTTTTCCTCTATTTTTTCCTCTTCTGACATACTACACTCCCCCATAAACTCAATTCAAACTCATTCAACATCCAGTACATCCTATTCCACTCATCCTTCTGAAGTTGAATCCTTTATTAACTTGCTCGATCCGAATGTTAGTCCTGGTCCCGACGGATTGCCTAATATATTTGTAAAGTCACTTTGTTCCTGTTTGTGTTTTCCTCTATCCCTTATATTCAATTTCAGTCTTGGTACTGGCACCTTTCCAACGTACTGGAAAGATGCAAATGTTGTTCCTATCTTTAAAAATGGTGACCCATCATCTGCCTCAAACTATCGTCCCATATCACTCCTCTCCTGCTTCTCTAAGCTGCTGGAACGACTTGTACACAACAGGCTTCTTGAGTCATTGAGTTCATTTGTCACACCACAGCAACA
This sequence comes from Odontomyia ornata, assembly GCA_963969285.1. Lineage (NCBI taxonomy): Eukaryota > Metazoa > Arthropoda > Insecta > Diptera > Stratiomyidae > Odontomyia > Odontomyia ornata. The sequence continues at coordinate 233,830,696 of OZ017740.1, read as the reverse complement.
TGGATTCTTGAAGGGGCATTCAACTTCTTCGAACTTGGCTGAGTTCGAAGATTATATTGCAAGAGAGTGATGCAATATTCACGGACTTCTCCAAAGTTTTTGACTCCGTGAAACATGTTCTCCTCTGTCAAAAGTTAGCTTTGCTTGGTATATCCGGTTCCTACATTCTTGGATTTCATCGTATCTATCCTCTCGTTCATGTTTTGTTAATCTCTATGGCACAATCTCCTTTCCATTCAATCCTACATCTGGCATCCCTCAAGGGTCAATCCTTGGACCTCTTCTTTTCGTACTGTTTATCAATGATCTTCCCTCTGTAATTTCCTCTTCTTGTCTCCTGTATGCTGATGATTTCAAGGTATTCCGGATAATTAGATCCCTTAAACATTGTCAGCAACTCCAAACTGATCTTTTTAACCTCTATAACTGGTGTAATGTAAACTCCCTCCGCGTCAATGTTTCCAAATGTTTTAAAATGATTTTTACTTTGAAAATCGTTCCTTTCACTTACAATTAAACCCTATGTGATGTTGTTCGCTCCTCTGCAGACTCATGTAAAGATTTTGGTGTAATATTTGACCCCAAGCTTAAATTCGATGCCCATATTTTTAGCATAATTACCAAGGTATCAAAAGTTTCGGGTGTTATTATGCGGCATTTGCACAAGTTTGCAAATATTGCTTGTTCACATGTCTTGTCCACCCGCTTCTTGAGTACTGCTCAGTTGTGTGGTCTCCTAGGCATTTATATCGTGTAAGCTTACTAGAAGCTGTTCAGCGTAAGTTTACCCGTATTGTGTTCTTCAAATTCAACTTAGCCTTTGAGTCTTATGAGCGTCTCTGTCGTCCCGTAGAACCTTCTTAGATTAATGTTTTCTCTATAAGTTGTACCACCAGTAAATTGCTTCCACTCTAAGCGAAGACTTGCACTACAGACTGTATGCGCGTCCTAGTCGGTCTAATAACATTCTCGAGGTTGCGTACGCCCGGACAAATTTATATTTTCAGTCAATTATGCCGCGAATCATCAGAAAGCGTAACTGCCTCGAGCTTGGTTCTCTATCCACGTCCTACTTTGTTTTTAAAAATAAACTAGAGACGTTACTTTTTGTGAATAGTGATTAATGTTTCCTTACCACTCAATTTTTTCAAACTTTCATCTAGACTCTAATTTCATTTCTTACATGTTTTAATTAACTTTTATCTGCTTGATTTTGTTGTATGTATTATTCTGTCTCACTCTAAACTATATTTAACTATATTAAATTGTCTAAGTCTATTTTGTAATTGGATTTCTGTCTGTTAAATGGATTTAAATAAATAAATAAATAAACTCCAAACGAGAGATGCTAACGGGACGTCTGGGCGCCACTTTAGTTTTCGTACGTAACAATTTTACGTGAGTACTATCGTTGTCCTGGAATACGATATATATTACAGCAGCCTAAGCTTCTTGAGAAACGTCACAAAATCCATGCAAGGTATAGCTAGCGTCTAGCATAGACTGGATCCATCGCGGTCGTTTTATTGCTTCAATCGCAGGAAGGTCCGATCGGAGTTTCAGGCACAGCACCTCAATTTTCTTTGGTAGTGGTTGATCTCAGTCGGTTCTGTGCAACCACAGTCGTTGCATAAAAAATTTTGCTCTAGTAGTTATAGGAGACAGCCAACCCAAAGGGTCATACAAGCGCGCTATCTCTGATAGTACACTCCGCTTGGTATACTGTGTCAACATTTCTCGTGGTTTCAAACGATATGTAAAATAATCGGCCATTGGACACCACGCAACTCCTAGAGGCTTGTACCCTTGTTCTAGAGGTGATTCTACAGTTGGTTTTACTTCAACATCTAGTGGAATATTATATAACAAGCGAGGGTTATTTGCCACCCATTTGCGCAGGCGGAAGCCGGCTGACTTGAGCATGTTGCGAATATCATATCGTTTCTTGATCGCCTCATCCACATTGAAAGCTAGCAATCGCACTGAACACAATACGCCGCAACAGGAAATTGGGTTTGTTCGTCATCTGCTAGTTGTCGTAGTGTACGAGTTGTCAAGTATGGAGCACAAGTTATACCAAATGTGACCGCAGTTAGCCGATAATCCTTCACATCGCCATTCAGGCAATTTCTCCAGATTATCTTCTGGAAGTTCGAATCTGATGTATGATTGTTTATTTGCCGATACATCTGAGCAATGTCGGCGACAAAAGCAAATTTTTGTAGGCACCAATTTAGAAGAACTGCAGTCAATTCATTCTGGAGAGCTGGACCAGCCAGAAGAGTGTCATTCAAGGAAACTCCCCAACTAGTCTTTCAAGACGCGTCAAAGAGCACCCGTAGTTTAGTTGTAAAACTGTCTTTGAACACCGCATGCTGCGGTCAATAATACGTCTGACAGCCTACTTTGTCATGGTTACCTTCCTTCACGTCTTCAACCGCTTGCATGTGGCCTTGTATAGTGATCTCCGTATTGGATACCTTATGAATTCAAACAATGATGTAAAGTTAGCAAATATTTGAATATGGCCGACTCTATTACATTTTTCATTCTAGTAGATTTAACATCTGGAAATGCCTTTTTTATAAGCAATATAAATATTCAGTATGAGTTGTTAGCAATAAGGTTATACTAAGTTCTTTACGTACAGTTACGTTAAAATAGTATTTATGTGGAAGGGAATTCAATAAAACTCTCTTTCATTCTCGATTCGCTATTGGTTTTACTTGCGTGGGAATATTCTTTTGCTAAGGGCGTGCAAACGCTCACATGGGGCTACCCAGTTAGGGAAGAGACAAAAAAAAGGCATTCTACGCTTGTGTCTGCATTCTACAAATTTTAAAAAAAACGAGCTCCTCCTTGAGCTTGAGAACAGTTCCACCAGTTGCATAGACAGAGATAACGAAGAGATGATCCCCACCTGGCAGTGAGATTTTGATAACCGACACTTCAAGAGATTCAAAGCTTCTGATTTTGACTTTTTCAATATTTTGGAAACAATAGGATCTTTGAACCAATATTCCGGTGCCACCACCCCTGAATAAATTTCATCCGCTCTCTCAGGGTTTGATAGATAAACCAATTCAAAATGTGTTTCAATCAGGGCAAGTTTATGCAATCCCTCACAAATAACCGTGTTTCCATTTGTATCTGGAGTCCTACATCAATTTCGATACCAGGCCTATCGAGAAGATTTATCTCATCACTAGTGACTTCAAGATTCGATACCTTCACTCGAGACTTCTTGCTGAATAAGCTTTTTACTTGCGCAAAAATGCCATCTGGGTCCTGTGGGCTAATACCCCTCAATTTTTTCGCCCATTGATTGCTGACCTCACTCCTAAAGTATGAACGGATTAAGTTCCGAACATTTTTCAGGTGTAATTTCAACAAAGCCAACGAGGGATGGTTGTAGTCCAAACATCGTCGATAAATATTGTTGACGCGTGTGAGAAGAAGGCTTTTAAATCTTTTCAACCTTGCGATGGTTAATGTTTCATATCCTTCCATATTGTTTCGAAGTTTAATCTTGGGAACGACTTTCTCAATCGTTTCCAACGTCAGCTTCTCTAACTTCGACAAATAGACATCTATTTCATCGTTAGTTAGATTCCTGTCATTAGGAACTATTGAGCAAGGGTTGCAATCATCAGAAGGGGGACATTGGTTCTGGTACTCTCGATTAAACATCTTTTGAAACTTTCCCCAGTCTGTTTTTTTGAAATTCAACCGATGATTTTCATGTTGAACTGGAATGAAGAAGAGATCATCCCATTTATGATTGATTTCCATTATGATTGCGTTATGGTCGCTATCGTAAGGAAGCACCTACAGTTTCCGGTGCGGACTATTTAAGCTGAATTCAAGTCTTGCGTCAGCAATGCAGACGACCAAATATAAGATTATCCTCGGGTATGTTGGAAGCTCCGACCGATAAAGATTGCACCTGTTTTCAATTTGGTTCTCTGTTATCCCCGATTTCAGGAATACACCTCTTGGATTATTGGTGGCGTTCAGCCATAATGTATGCTTGGCGTTCAGGTCACCAGCAAGAATATAAGAACTATGCAGCCTGTTCAATTCAAGTATTTCAAACAAGGAATTGAGTTCCTCCTTGAGCTTGAGAACAGTTCCACCAGTTGCATAGGCAGAGATAACGAAGAGGTTGTCCCCACCTGGCAGTGAAATTTTGATAACGGACACTTCCAGAGATTTAAAGCTTTTGAATTCGTCTTTTTCAATTTTTTGGAAACAATAGGGTCTTCGAACCAATATCCCGGTGCCACCTCCCCCATCACCTATTACCCTATCGTTTCTTACGAATTCAAAATCCTTGAATGTCATGGAGTGCCATGAATTGAGGTGAGTTTCGGTGAGAAGCATGATGTCAGGCTTTTGCTTAACAATGAATTCAAGGAGATAATCACGCCGATGTAAAGTAATAATAGAGTTGACGTTGATCGAGATGAGACGAATCCTATCCATGGGAATGTGACTGGATGACAAATCATTTTGAGGCATTTGAAACCCCTAAATGATGAAAAACAAGATTAATTTTCGTATCTTTTTTATCGGTTCTCTCCGATAAAGAATTTAGTTGCTGGTAAATTTTGAGAAGCAGCTCATTATTGCCACTTACATTATTTACATTATTGGCCGCATTTTCTGCTGGTACTCTACCGGCGAATGCATATGATACTCCGGGCTTGACGAAGTTCGGAGCTAAGACATTGCGGTGTAGTTATTTTTGCTGTGGGACAAACTTTACTTTCAAAATATTCGTAGTCAAATTTACATGTCAAAATATTCATTGGTGTTTGAGATACGCGTCGCTTTGTGAGTTGCTAAAAGTGAGTTTTTCGTTTTTTGCGATGTCGAAATTTGTTGAATTCGCATTAAATTTTGATTTGCGGAATCAATTTTCTGCTGCGGATACGTTGAGGATGGTGCAAAAAGCCTTTGGTGGTGAGGCTATGTCTTAAAAAAAATGTTTACATACCACTCCAAGCCGGCGACCATCAACCTCTTCTCTTCTTCGATTATCGTGGTGTTGTGCATTATGAATTCCTTCCGCCGGGCCAAAAAGTCAACAAGGAATATTATTTGAACGTTATGCGTCGTTTGCGTAACGCTATCCGCCTAAAAACGCCGGAATGGTGGAAAAAAACTTCTGGGTTTCTACACCACGATAATGCACCATCCCATACTGCAATCGTAATTCGTGAACATTTCGCCAAAAACTTAACCCATATCGTTCCGCAACCACCGTATATACCTGATCTGGCATCGTGTGACTTCTGGCTGTGCAGCAAGCTCAAAAGACCGCTCCGGGGATACCGTTTTTATACCGAAAGTACTACCAACCTAAAGAAAATAATTCTCCAAATCCTTCGACGTGCGCAGTTTAAATTCAAATGTCACCTTATTTTTTGGTCACAGTCTTATCTTATTGGCTGAAGAGCACTTGCACTGCTCTTATTTGAAATCTGCACCAAACAAAGTAGTAAATTTTTTATTTTACCGTAGACCTTCTTCTTGTGAACGTTTTAACGAAGATAAATTAGATTTCAGGTGCAGCTTCCTTGAGCACCTGAAGAAAATCGACGGTATCTTCTCCGCAGTCCAAGCCCTTCAACAAAAAGGTCTGGTTCTTCTCATTTTTCGGGATATATGTGAAGTGTGGAACCTCCCCAGAATTTAGAGCATTTTAACTGATTTGAAATCAACCAGTGATTTCGGTCTGATCGCTAACTATTCGGTATTGATTCTTTTCATCTCGAAATTAGTTTATTTATTTTCGGCTGCCAATCGCTGAACCATATCCTTTCCGCTTTGACTAAACACATTAATTGGCGGAACTTTCTCTGTGTTTTTGGCAACTTTTTGAGGAGGACCAGCAGAACTGCGAGCTAGTTTCCTCTCCTTGTTTTTATTTTTTGAATAAAAGATAAAATTATCATTGTTATTTTGACTAACATTACCTTCAGTACTTTCGTCAACATCCATTTCTTGTTGTTCTTGTCGTTAATGCCTCCAATACTTAGTATAGCTTCTGGGGTGATCTCTTTAACAGCTTTCTTCGCCTAAGTTTCCGAATTTATTGGCCTTACCGGCTCTGCATCATGAGTTTTCTTTGCTCTCTTGTACATATCTTCAAACGTTTTCAGTTGTAGTTTCAATTCCTCTATTTCAGCCAGAAGTTGACTGACTTCTTATTTGTCTTCGACTACTACGCCTGCTATCTGCGGAGTCCTGGTTACTCGTGTGTCTTCTTTTATTGACGCTTGCCGCCAATTTCGTATTGCTATTCTCCCCGGGGCCCCCAACGGAGGGAAGCCGTCGGGCTCCTCCATACAGCAGTCCAGAGTTAGTCTTTGGTTTATTTGCTTGATTTATTGATTCCGTGGGTCAATGCCTTCGACGATAAATGCTTTTTCCAATAAAATCAAAATTTACTTTTTTGAAACTGACTTTTGTAAAAAATTAATTCATTTTTAAAATTAATGACAGGGGTGATTAAAAACACGTCTACACACAACGAGTGCTAGACGTAGAATTCGGTGGCCCGTCTATTTATGTAATGTATGATTGGGACGCCATCATAATCAGAAACCTATCTATTCATGTCCAAATACACGAATGCTTCTGGAGGAACGTAGCCAGTAGCGAATATATTGCGACTTGCCGCGCTACTAGCTTCGTTCCTCCAGAAGCATTCGTGTATTTGGACATGAATCGATATGTTTTTGATCCTGACGGCGTCCCAGTCATATATCACATAGATCGACGAGCCACTGATAAGAAGATAAAGTATCCTCCGAATTTGAGTTCAGGCGCCCAACAATTCCAATGGAGATGCCTATTTGCTAGATTCGTTAGAGCTGATTGAGCTGAGATGGGGCAATCCGGGTATAAGTGTCTGAATGACAAGGTCTAAATTATTCATGTTAATTTTCAATTTTGGTGTTTTTTGATCATTTTTTTTGAGTTTCAGCTCATTATTGCTACATTTAGTGCTGTTGTTTATTTGTGTTAGAAATCAGGTATATGTTATGTTTATTTTATGAAGTTTTTTGATTCAATTTTATTCGAATTAGGTTATAACGTTTTATTTTTGGGTGGTAGGGAGTTGAATGCCATTTATGCACAGAGTGTGGGACTCCCATGCTCGCAAGAAGGTGACTAGACTACAAACTAAACCTGAGAACCCAGCCAGGCACCGTTTGACACATTGCTTCGAGACCAGTCTCGTTTTGTTACGCCGTGGGGCGCCTTCAAGCTGGGAAAATCCTTTCCTAGCGGGAGGGGAGAGAGGAACCCGTAGAGTTCCCTTCGTAGCCTGACCCATTTTTTGCATGACTTACCGATCATGTGCAGGTAAGACTGAAGACACCCATGCCCGCTCAAAACTGGGTCAGATAGAAGTCAGTCTCACCATGCCTTCGATTTAGCCACGGTCTCACATCCGGGATAAGCAACGTAGTCTACCTTCCCTTCGTGCAATTCACCCAAGACTGCTGCCAATCGTTGAGCGAGCGCTGTCTCTCCTCGCGGACAACCATCTCCCTCGCATCCTCGTTTCGGCGCAGGTATATAGCGCGGTGCTCTCTAGCAAGGAGGGCGACAGGTATCACGGATGCAATCACTCTCACCGCATGATCAGAGACTGTCAGATACGAAGATGCAATTCCCAGTGCTCCTCTTCTCTGTACCTGTGCTAAGCGTTTTCGGCATACCTCCTTGCTGAGAGCGTCGCCCCATACCTCTGCTCCGTACAGTAGCACTGACCCTACAGCACTCACCAAGAGGCGTCTTCTTGATGGGCTGGGTCCTCCTACGTTGGCCATAGATCCACTCAGTGCCGATACTCCTCGAGCAGCCTTCTCAGCTGTTGCCCCGATTTGCTCAGAAAAACTCATCTTCGAGTCGATCAGTAGCCCCAAGTACCTCCCCGATGCCTTCGATTCGATTTGTAAGTCGCCAATACTGATCATCCTTACTCTAGGAATTTACTTTTTTATCAATATGACCACTTCGGGTTTCTCCAGTGCTAAACTGAGCCCGCGAGCAGTCATCCAGGCCCTCACTCGGTGCATTAGCATACCTGGCCTAAGTTGCGCTTGTTCAATGGTGAGTCCAGCGACCAGAGTCGAAACATCATCCGCACAGCCGACCAAGCGCGAATCATCTGGTATCTCCGGTTTCAGTAGCCCATCGTAAGACATTTTCCATAGGCCTGGGCCAAGGATCGATTCTTGGGCAACATCCGATGTAATTTCCATCCTTCATTGGCCCTCTGTCGTATCGTAGAGCAGGCTTCGGTCCTTTGGGTAGTTCCTCAAAAGCCGCATTAGATATTCTGGAACTTGAAAAGAGTTTTCCAGCGTTTCCAGAATATTAACCCATCTAGCGGAGTTGAAGGCATTCCTGACGTCGAGTGTCACCAACAGGACGATCCGTCGCTTGGTGCGACTATATGCCTCTCCCTTTTGGACCGCGCTGACCACTTCTGCAATCGCATCAATGGAAGAACGTCCTGCTCTAAATCCATTGTTACGTTAAAAATGATGATCGGTACGCCGCACCAAGCGATTCCGGTTGGGGGCCTGGGGTTCCCGACTAGCCCATGGAGACGGGGTAGATAGCGCCACTCGCCAACCCTAAAATTGCCCCCAGGAGCCAATTGGCGAGCTTGAGCGTCCCCGGAATGTTCTTTCTAACACCACTAACTTACACCAGGATAATCACTGACTTAAAACAAGAAAAAAAACCTGAAGGGACCTAACGCAGATTGAGGTCCTAGACGGAAGGATCCTTGTTCATTGCAGACCAAAGCTAAGCCTTTGGTCAACACTGCACGCTCCAAGCGCAAAAACACTTCTGTAAAACTTGCACGACACAGAATTTTATTTAAAAAAATCCAATTCTACTTCAAGTAATTAATGCAATTATTATTCCACAGTAAATTTAATACAAAAGTGATATCAAAAAGGATTTATCAAAACTTAACACTTCCTCTACGTTGGTGGTCCCGCCTGTGATTGAAGCTCTCGCTTTTCCACTCAATCTCCTGTTCCAATTTAACTCTTCGGTTATCCCGAGCAGTTTTTCTTTTATCTTCTCCTAATGGGTTGACCGCTTAATCGATGAATCTCAGATGTGTGCGATATTTGCTTCCTCCTCTTGAGAATAAGTTGAACGCTGCCTGTCGGTTTGATAGACGTCCTTCGTTTGCCAGAAGTCCGTGAAAAAAAGAGACCGTTTTCATCGTCGCTGGCTCTTTTATTGACTTGGCCCAACGGCTCCTTTACTTGAGTTGAAGAACCCAAGTTCAAGGCCACGACATTCATCATGGCTGCTCAACCTTGCAGCGTTTATCTCAGGCACAAACCCAGTTTTTTAATTGGTGGCCATCTTCCTTTCGCGCACTGTACTGTATTATCAATAACAACCTTACCGATTGTTTTGATTGAAATGTCAGTCGTGTTTATACTTGTTATTCCGTGCGCGCATGTTTACATTCGTCGCGAGTGAAATTTGAGTGATTGTGCCCGCCGTAATTGTGTCCGCGAAGGGATGTGTTGGGTGATCACGTAAGTATATCATATCGCAAGCTTTAGCATGGGTTATTGGTCCTACAATATGTTCACTTTTACCCAAGTCCTCTGAGAAGAGTCCGACTTTATTAAGAACATCTTGTTTTTCCTGTAACATTTTCCAGATAACATCATCGGCTTCCCTTACATCCTTTAATTGCATTCTATGGTTCATTGCCTCCGTGATGCTTTTGAATTTCACAATATCAATGGTTGTTTCTGGCGCATATACAAATGGCAAGTCAGGATCATCAAGAGTTTGTACAAGTATCGATATACGTAACAGAGCACAACAGCTACAAAATCTAACAGGATGTCAAGTGATTGAAGGATTCTTGGTGATAACTTGGTGGACGAATAGAATCAAACGGACTTCGAGAATTATGCATTTCCGGAGTTGACGGAAATCACAGATTTCCTAATGCTATATCAGGTTAGTGGTATTCGATCCTTGGCGAAACTTTTTCCAAATTTATAGGTGATTCGTGGCAATACATTGTTTGAGGGATTTGCATTGATCATATTTGAAAATGCCAATATTGAGGAAATCGGTTTAACATCACTTTTGACAATCAATCGTGGTGGTGTGCGAATTGAGAAAAATTCGATTTCATGTTTTGTCCATACTGTTGATTGCAATCGTACTGCTATGAATGCAACGCCGGAGACGCTAATATTCAAGCACAACAAGGCTACCAACGAATGTCCATTGTGTGGTTTAGAAAGAATAAAAGGTGATGTTAACAGCGGCGATTGTCCTGTCTTCGGTAACAAACGCTTCGGCTGGAATCAAGATCACTGCCAAAAAATATGCCCGTCAGAATGAGGAAATCGTGTCTGTAATAGTCAAGGAAAATTTTGCAACGAAACTTGCCTCGGTAGTTGTTCAAATGATAGAAATGCATGTTCCGTTTGCCGAAATTTAGTTGCTTATGGCAAAGACGGTGAGAAAATTTTTATCCACCATTTTTAGTTGAAAAAACAATTCGACAGGACGAGACAATGCAGGAGTTCCCGTCAACAGGATAGTTCGTTTTGCCTTCCTGCCTAATTTTTCGGCTACGCCCGTACATTGGGCTTTCGTATTTTCCAATGTATGTGATTCGTCCATAATGAGGACTCCAAACTGCATAGACTCCAATTTTTCAATGCATTTTTCCATGATCGCGTAGCTGCAGATTACAACTTTTGCCTCATCGACACCATCGCTGTACTCGACGACATCCCCGTTCTTGCCGAATAGTGAAGCACTTGCATTTTGAGAGCATTATAAATATTATCGCCAGAAACCATCACACAAATAATCCACAAGAGTGATACAAAAATCATATCAAAGGCTGCAAATAGGCAGAAAAACCGCGGCACCACCGACATTCTGCCATCTTGCATATAGCCAGCTACAAACTCCTCCGTAATAAAATTAATGGAATGCGATCGACTAATGTCTAAAGTCGAGGGATGGCTTTTTATCGACATTGTACTGATATTTTCGTAGATGGATTGTGCTGCGGCCCTTATCTCGTAACCGTTTCTCATCACTTTTCTTTTGCATTCGCATGTCAATCAATGATGCACTCACAGCAATCGGGTTGATATTTGGATATTGGTGTTAGTATCCCTTCCAGCTTGATGTTTATATTTTTTCATTTGATTTTTTAAGTTTCTTTATAACACCGAATCAATGTTGCAATGATGGAAATATCTTGATTTGAAATCCGGACGTCAAGCACTAACACTTTTTCATGACTTTATCGACTGCGATATAATTTACATGCTGATTTTTATGTTGTTACGATAATTCAATCCGATAAAATTCAATTAAAATATCCTTTCTTCTAAGGAACATAACAGAAAAGACAACTGCTGACTTTGTTTTATTTGACACTCATGTAGGTTGCATTTGCATACGTATTCTTCTTTTTCCGCTTAATACTTAATCACTAACATTACTCAATGCTAATGATTTGCATCGTTTATCCTAACCTTACTGTAATCCTTCCCACCAGTACTTCCGCGCGTGGAGTGGTTCCTTGGTAATGTTCCGAATAAAATGTTAGAGTGCAAGGAATCCTTCCCTTCTAGGAATGGTTTCGGGGTTTAATTTATATTTTATATATTGTATATATATATATGCGTAGGGTAGATGTCTGCCTCGCAGCTCTACGCAAAAAAAAGTTGGAGGCTACTGAAGATAGCAACCGCCTATTGGAAATACCACTAAAAAATACCTAACTGCTACTAAACTCACTACACTGTTCTAGGAAGGGGAAGAGGAAATTGTTCCACTTGACCTTATTGTATTATAAATCCTATTCAACTAGTGTTTGCCTACTTTTTAACTCTCTGAAACCCGCGTTTGCTTACCTGCTAATACCCACCACCATGCTACGCAATTCATCGTAATTTAAGCTTTTCTTCCTACCCCTAACAACTTCACTAGACCCTTATTCTACTATTTCATATTTCAATGCATGTAATTGACTTGAATCCAAAGCTAATCTATTCTCAACATCTTGATTTTAGCCCCATCACCTACGACAAGGAAATTCGGAAGCCGTGAAGGAAGTGGCTTGTCAGAAAAATAACAAAAAAGAGGAAAATATGGAAAGTGAAGCATCCTCGAAACTCTGGTAATTACCTTTTTTTCCTTTGTCAGGGTATTAACTCCTACCAAGAAAATTCACTCTAATTATCTCTGACCTTTTACTCCACTAATTCAGCCCACCTCTAAACCCTAAATCAATTGAAGGAAGATTCCCATCCAAGTCGCCCCGAATACCCTGTTCGACATCTCAATCACGAGAAACCACAGGTGCAGTTATCCGATTCAACTCCCTTTTAGCAACTAACCAAACAACTGGAGGCCACGATACAAAAAAGACGCAACTTCAGGAGGACTTAAGTGATTTGCCGTCGATGCCTCTTCAAAGGTAACTCTTTCATTTTCTTTTCCATGTCTTTTCTTGTGATGTCTATTTAAATCTTAATTTAATTAATTTAATTTATCTTATTACCACCCCGAACTTCCACTATTCCATCGCTATGAGATGAGAGCCCGATTTAGACGCAGTATGCTACGTAAGGTTTCAGATCCTTAGCGTTCCATAGACCCGCTTCATCTCCTTCTCGAGTAACGAGCCGATAGGCAGACGCTGATTCCTTCCGTTGGATTCTAAAATGTCCTAAATATTCTGGTGCTAGCTTCGCGGGAAAATAGTTCGCCGCATCCGACTGAGCGAAGTTTCGTCTCCAAACCATATCGTTCACCTGGAATGGTGGAGTCCGTTTCCGAAGATTGTATCTTTGTGAGGTTTGCTCCACCGCCTTTCTCATGCATTCCTTAACTTCCTCCCGCATTTTGGCCATTAAACTTTCTCGTAACCTTGGATCATTTTGAACCTTCTCTTCCACTATTGGGTGGTCTTCCCTCGAAGTCAGCATTTCGCGTCCAAAGTTTACAAAATATGGCGTCACCTCCATTGATTCGTGAGTATACGTGCGCAGAGCACACCCAATTTTTGATATTTCCTTATTCCATAACTTATGGTTATCACCTACGTACGCTCTCAGCATCCTTTTGATTGTTTGGTTCACCCGTTCTGCGGGATTAGCCTGGGGATGATAATAAGCCGTATACTGAATCTTGGTACCGTACGTGGTGACCAATCTTTGCAACTCTTTAGAGCGGAACTGTACCCCGTTGTCGCAGATTACTTCCGCTGATACCCCAAATAATAAATATACTTGTTACACCAATATCCATGCAATTGCTTTTCCGTGTGCTTGACGGAGCGGAAAGATAAGTGGGAACTTGCTGAAGTAATCCACGATGGTTAATACGTAGCAATTCCCTAGAGTTGAACGAGGTAAAGGGCCTATCAAATCAACGGATATTATCGCCCAGGGCTCCTTCGCCTGACCTTCCCTAGAAACCATTGGGCCATACGGACGTCTTCGTTCCACTTTAGTCAACTGACAGGTCTGGCATCTCGCGACATATTGTTTAATATCGGCTCTCATTTTGGGCCAAAAATACTTTTGCAGCACACGATCGTATGTCTTACCAGCTCCCATATGTCCCGCCTTTGGATCGTTGTGACACTGTCAGAGTACTTTCCCCCCTCTCCCTTGAGTATAACTCGTTTCTAGCTATTGCCACTTAATTCTGGGTACCTACCCGTGAGGTACTTCCACAGTTGTCCGTTTTCCACCCTCCAGTGCGGAAAGTTTTGTCACTCTCTCCCCACGTCTGAAATCATCCTTTCCAGCCACTTATCTCCACTGTTTGTCTCTGCCAGGGCGACATTGACCTCCTCGACTGACTGTGATAAGGCATCTGGTACGAGATGCTCTTTGCCCTTCCTATGCAGGACGTCGAAGTCAAACTGCTGGAGTCGAACAGCCCATCTCGCCAACCGTCCGTTCAGATCTTTCAGGTTGTTTAACCAAACCAACGAATGGTGATCCGTGATCACACTGAACTGAGTTCCTTCTAGATATGGGAGCAGTTTTTCTACTGCTCACAACACCGCTAAACATTCTTTTTCCGTGGTCGAGTACTTCTTCTCTGCCTTTGTCAAGCTACGGCTGAGGTAGCAGATTGCCTTCTTCCCCTCTGCGTCCTCTTGACTTGTGGCGGTTATATTATATATAATTCAAAATAACTTAAAACTATTCATTCCATGCATAAAATATACTTTACATAAAAATACTTTACTTTTGACATATTAAACATATAATGTAAATCTAGATACCTATATTATTTTTGGAATTGTATATATATAGATTGTAAATTAATGAAGTAGATTCAGTCAATTCAGTTGATTCAGTTCGTTCTCAAATATTGTATTGTTTGATATTATATAATAAAATATTATTATTCAAAATGTCTTTCTAATTGTAGGAAGAAAAAGTTTATCCTTATAAACAATTACGAACAATCATTATACATCATTACGAACAATTGGTGACCCCGATAAGGCACAAGCGCCTTCAAAAATTCAAGACCTCCAGGCTAGAATTTTTTAGAAAAAATTGTGAGATTCCCTCGCAAAAGCTGTGACTCGCGTGTCGTGGAAGATTGAATTGCGAAGAAAGTGAAGGAATCTGATTTTTCGTGGCGATTGAGTCGGTTTGTGCGATTGACTCACACCTTGATAGATGAAAATTCTTGTGTCAATCCCGTCGGCGACGGTAGAAATATTATTTCGTTAGAGCAGAAAAACAAGCGAAAAGGTCAAATCGCGGTTTTATTTGCAATTTTCGCCAATTGGTGGTACATTTACGGTCGTGTGTCCGCCCGCCCGCCAGCGAAACGAGAATTAGAATTGTGAGCAATTTTGAATTTAATTATAGCATCCGGACAGAGCCTTAAGAGCAAAGCAAAACAATCATCAAATCAGCAGGCAGCCATTGATTTAGTACCGCGAATAAACCGAGAACAGGCGGAAAACGGTGAAAAGTTCCAGCAGAAAATTCCAATCAGCGAACTCGTAAAACATCAAAAGTGTAAAACGACGAGCGAGGAGCGAATATCCAAGTGAAAAAGCAAGAAAAATGTTGTCATGTTCAGCAGAAAGTCGAGAGGAGTTTTTGCGTTTGATCGATATTAGGACCAGATTATGGATATTTCTGACATAATATTGTGTGGCAAAGATCGATTGGTAGTTTTATCAAGAACGATTTTCAAGGCAGTATGACAAATGGAAACGTAAAGGAATTTAAGTAAGAGAATTTATGTACAACATTACATTCTACAATTACACGCATTTTAAATTCATACATATATACCAGGATTTTTAAATATTTCAAATATTTTTAAAATTTCTAAATATTTTTAAAACTTTAAATAAAATTTTAACGATTAGATCGCAGATTAAGTGTAGGATATATCCTGCGACAGGGGGATATATCCAGCGTAGCGCGCCCAGGACCCCTTTTTGTGTGCAATGAATTCATCTTTATGTTTGATTTTATATTCAGTGTATGAAGAACTATTACTCGATATAGATGGCAATCAGAAAAATTACTTCATATAAATATGTAAATGTATATGAATATTTTAAATGTTCTTTATAGAAAATGTATATTTTGATTAATACGGCAGGCACGCGGACTGTAAAAGTTATACCAAGATATGTATAACTATTTTTATTTTTCCACGTACTTTCATTTTATCTGAAAGACACTTTATATTATCACAAGATAATTCCCTTTTCGTACTTAAGTAGAATCTTCTTAATCGTACTATGGAATTATAATTTCTCCTGGTGGCATTATGTCAACACGATACAAGCTATCCCATATGGTTGACACCCAGAGGATTTGGTCGTGACATTCAGTTCCAGCTATAACATGACCAATATATGGTAAATCCCGAGATCTGAAAACCTTATCATTACTCTTTTCAATAAATGTAATGGCCCAATTTTGTGCTAAGGTTAAATTGTATTGAAAAAATGTTAATTTAAATATTGATAAATAAAAGTTGGAACCTATTTTTCTTAAAAGAATTGAAAATATTTTTTTTCATTCCTATTTTCTGGACCGATGTTTAATTGTTTTAGCTGGGAATGAGTAGTCCATATAAGTTATTTCTATTTAGTTGCTTAATGCTTTCAATACTCAAAAATGGGTGCACCCTCGTAATTGAAGTTAATTTTCCGTTGATATTCTTCATTAAATTGTTGAAAAAAATATTGACAGTTTCCCATCTTCTCTGCCAAGCATAAATATTAAGAATATACAAATACTAATAGAACAATAATATTTAAAACTTAACCTACCGTCATAGATATAATACCTTTATTTTAAGTCATCTATAGATAACAATCAATCTTAATCTTATATACTATAGTTTGATTTTCATGATTTGTAAGTTTTCTTTTGCTTCCAACTATCAATGTTGGAAATTAAATATATATAGTCTCTATGGGGAACTCGTCAGACGAGCATATACTTGTTTCATTTTAGTCTCAAATTATGAGAGGTTAGTTATTATTTTCGAAGAAAATATTATGGAGTCCTTTTCTCTCGAGTTTTCGATCAAATTTATCCGCCTCTAACAAATATAGGCATGAAACATTAATCCTAATTACTCTTAACAGACTCGTCAATTTTGATTGATACGTTTTAAATGTATAACGTCATAACACTGATCTCAATAAATATTTAATATTTTGAACTCTAGGAAAAATAGTTGTACTACTATATATTAAAAACGAATGCGAATAAACTGCCATTCTTCCATTGACCAATAACTCTCTAACAAATACTAAATAATCACTCTTGCAAGCGTTTGATTTTCTCGAATTCTCAAGGTGAAAAGGCACCTTTTCTAATAATACTTCCCCCCTAAGGAAATAATAAATACACGTCCATTCATTACTCACGTCGCGTCCGTTTTGGACGAGTATAGGTTTCCGTTTCGGTTACTACTGTTTGAGCGTTGTTTGATGCGGTTTGATTTTGATGTGATTTGTCTCCTCGTCCTTTCTTACCGGCTACTTGAGATTGTGCTGTCGCTTGCAACGAAATGGCATGTGTATTGAATTTTCTTTTTTCGACAGTAGCAAACCCTTGCGAGCTTCTCCTACTGGTTGCTGATGCTTCGGGTTTTTCTCGCTACTTATCGCCCCGCGGTTGTGCTTCCTCACTCGCTGATAGCTCCTACACCGGACCTCATTTGACTGTCACGCAAACTTCTTCATGACAGTGAGATGTCGTGGTGGTATGCAGGGTGTTGCCAGATGGTGCTTTATACTTCCCGATTAATTTCTGGTGCGATTCTGAATCGGAGAGAACATTCTTTTAATGTGATTTGGAATCGAAAGAAAATATTTTCCTTGCACTATAAAAAAATGAAAGAAACCATTTTCTCTGCGATAGAAATCACACAACAAAAAAAAACATTCGCTATGTGATTCGGAATCCGTGTAGGGACTGGACAAGCGATTTGAAGAATATTGCAGAACCGTGAGCATGGCCTTTGGGTGCCAGTCAGGATCGGAATCACTGTGATCCGGGGCGGCGGCGTACCATTACACAATCCCCCCCCCCCCCCCAAAATCGAAGTAATTCCAATCCTGCTAGCTCCCTTCAACCATCAGCGGGAGATCTGCAAGGGATTAAGGATCGTTTTCTGAGGGTTAGGTACTACCGATTTCTTTAAATGGGTAGTCTCCGGTTGGCCTGGGTGAACGTGCGTATGTGTACTCACAAGTAGAAGTGAAACTGCATCTCAGGGGATCTTAGCCAAGGACTATTAGAAAAATTGCTTTTCGTGTGGAACAGGTGGCGCTTCACCGTCGAAGGTCCTTCGCATGATAGACTCCGACTTCTTTACCCTTGAGGTCAGTGAGGAGGTAGCGGGAGGGTCCCAATACCTTTTGTATGCGGCACTTTAGGAATTTCCGATCCAACTTGGCATTATAGTGTTCAGGAGCATTGTTCTGTCGGAAATTTCGTCGAAAGATTTCCTCTCCTTCTTTGAATTCCGGGATCCTGGACCGAAGGTTACAACGTTCCTCATTCACGCTTCTGGACTCCTCAAATTTGGACCTGATGGTACTGCGCAGAAGTCGTAGCCTATCATACGGTTCCACGACGTCTACGTCATCCTTAAGACTGCTCAACTGACGGAGCAGTTGGTAAGTCTTCCCGTGGCCTATCATGTGTTGGCCAAACACGAAATATGGAGATACGCTGGTGGCAGTGTGATGCGAAGACTGCAGCGCACACGTGATATCAGACAATCTCTTGTCCCAATCCTTCTGATTCGGGTCAGTATAGGTGCGTATCGCCGCGATTAAGGTACGGTTCAATCGCTCAGAGGCGTTGGCCTGTGGTGAGTAGATCGCAGTCTTTTGATGGATGATTCCGTATCTGTCCATTAGCTCTCGCAACTTGACCGATTTGAATTGGACCTCGTTATCGGACACGACGAATTTTGGGACTCCAAAAAAGTGGAAGACACGTTTTTCCAAAAGATAGGTGATGGGGCTGGTATTTAGGTTTCGGAGTGTTCGAAGATCGGGAACTTTGATAGTTGATCCAGGACAACGACATCTTAGGCCAAAAGAAGTATGTCCTCAGCCGCTTCAGAGTCCGTCCAAGACCGCCGTGTGCACTCAGAGGATGGTCATGTGCTCGTCTGATCAAATCAGCCGTCATCTCCTCTGGCACCCATAACTTCCACTGGTCTCCTTCCTGCGCGGTACTTCCGGTGGTGTATCCCTGTCGTTTATAAACAAAGCCATCTGATAACTTCAAGTCGGGAAGTTGTGTCTCGATATTATGTTTCAATTGTGTGTACCCTGCCGACTTAAAGGCTTGATCATCCAGGTCTATTAGAACCGGGCTGTCACTGTCTTGGGCCAACTCAGCTCCTTCCGGAGAGAACATCCTCGACAGAGTATCTGGGACAATGTGTTGGGTTCTCTTTCGATGCTTGATTACAAAATCAAAGGACTGTAATTTCAGAACCCACCTCGCCAGACGTCCGTGTACATCCGACTGGCTCATCGACCATTTCAAAGATGCATGGTCGGTCACGATTTCAAATGGACGGCCCTCGACATACGCACGGAAACGTTTCACCGCCAATACTGCTGCCAAACATTCCTGTTCTGTGACCGTATAGTTCTTCTGAGCCGAACTCACTTTGCGAGACATGAAGGCTATAGGCATTTCCTCACCGTTATCGGACAACTGGACTAAGACCGCTCCCACCCCATGTTGACTGGCATCACAATGGATTGAGAACGGTCTGGCAAAGTCCGGACTATTGAGAACGGGAGCTGTGGTCAGGCCTTTCTTCAGCTCTCTAAAAGCTCGCAAGCTGTGTTCGGACCAGGCAAACTTATGGCCCTTTCGCAGCATGTCGATCAGAGGAGTGGTGATAGTTGCGTAGTTCTTTCCAAATTGTTGATACCATCCGCATAAGCCTAAAAAGTGACGCAGTTGTTTAGTAGAAGTCGGTAACGGAAAAGCGTCGATAGCGCTGGTTTTCTCTGGATCAGTCCGTATGGTTCCATGCCCGATGATGTGACCCAGGTATTTGACCTCCGTCATGACGAACTGACTTTTTTGGATGTTTATGGTTAATCCGGCCTTCCTGATCTGCAGAGCTACTTCTTGCAGCAAGATGAGGTGCTCGTGGAAGGTCTCCAAGATGAGCAGTAGGTCGTCCAGGTAGACAAAGACCTGATGACGTAAGTGTGCTGGTATCACTTTGTCCATAAGGCGGATCATGGTCTGAGGCGCATTACATAGACCAAATGGCATGGTGACGAAATGGTACAATGGACGTCCGGGAACATTGAACGCTGTTTTGTCTTTTGAGGTGGGATCCAGGGGTATTTGCCAGAATGCAACTTTAAGGTGTAGACTGGTTATGAAATGGGCTTTAGGAAGACGACTCAGGGTGCCTTCTATGAGCGGAAGTGGATATGCATACTTTATAGTAACAGCATTTAGCCGTCTCATATCCAAGCATAGTCGAACCTTATTTCGCTTAACAACCAAGGTAACCGGTGAGGCGCAGGCGCTCTGCGACTCCTCGATGACGCCTACTTGTAGCATCCGATCTACTTCGGCATAAAGCGACTTTTCCTTCGCCGGAGATGTCGTGAAGTGTCGTTGCTTGATTGGTTTTGCATCGCCGACGTCTATGGTGTGTGAGACTAAGGTAGTCCTGCCAAGTCCTTCCTTCTCATGCGACCGGAAAGCCGCTATAGCCGCTACAAGTCGCCGCTGTTGTGCTGGGTCCAAAGTGTGTTACAAAGTGCGTGAGGTAGGTGTAATATCTTCGACAGTGTCGATGGTTTTGAGTGAAGTGCTTGAGAAAAGGCCAGGGGCAATGTCGAACTTTCGAACAAAGTCCACCCCGAGATACAGATTCTGAGTTAATGCAGGAATTATATAGAATTCGATTGGCATCGTAACTCCATTAAAAGTGATATCAGTGTGGAGCTTGCCTTGAATGTAATGCCGAGTTCCGTCTGTGGTGCTCAGACTTGTAGTAAATCGTTTAATCTGATCTTGGTGTTGCTCCCATATCTGTCTTGCAAAGTCAGACGATATACAGCAGACACTAGCGCCAGTGTCTATCAGACCCATCATCTGTCTTTGCAAGACAGTTACAGTCGCATAGGGCTGAACATCGTCTTTGATAAGCTCATCCAGTCTTATTGATCGAATTAGTCGTCTAGCGTGTCTCACTCTCCGCCAGAAGCTGTGCATCTGGAGGGTGGAACGCTTCCTCCTCGTAGATGTGATAAGGATAATTTCTTCTGTGAAAAGACGTTGTTTTGCAGCTTGGTACTCCCGCATTTGGATGTGGTACGGTTTTGCATGCCAAGGGACCAATGGTTCAAGTGTGTCTGCCGAGTGCTCAGGTGTTCAGGTGTGTCTGCGGAATGCCACTGAGAAGGAGTTCCAGTCCACCTGTGGCACGGACGCTTTGTAATGCCAGTACCACTCCACGGCGTCTCCACTAAAAAGAAGGTGAGCGTGGTGAAGGAACGCATTAAAATCTCCTCCCTGAGTGCTCTCCACTAGTGACTGTACCCTGAAGAGGAAACGGTCTACTGGGGTGGTGGAGTCGATTTGCGGCGTCGGATCTCGAACGGGCATAAATGGTGTCGGTTGGATCGATTCTTGTACTGGATGGAACGAGGGAACTGCTGTGCTAAGCCTCGGCCTGTATTCAGGAGCTTTTGGGCCCATTCCTAAGCTCGGGCGTGAGGGATTCCGTTCGTCTGGTGGTCTAGAAAAGATGGTACCGGCTTGTCGGTTAGGTTCCCATCCTGCTGTCGTGAAATCCTGCCTGGAGGACTGGCTGGATTGGAAGGCCTGAATATCCCTAGCCATGCATGCCATCTGCTCTGTCAAACCTTGCAGTACCGATAGGACGGCCTCGTTCACTGCTGTTGCTAGTAGTGGTGGTGACCAAAAGGCTGTTTGAGCGTCAGGGATCATTTTCTCTCCTCCAGCAACTCCTTGTTCTTCATTTACCAACATCGGGTAGTCCCTGCTGCGGTGAATCTTGGGCACCGCCCCTGGAGAATTGGTCAGTGCTAGGGATGGAGCATTTATTGTGGTCTGCTCGATGAGACGACGGCAATTGGGACTCACATCAGAGGTCAATAAAAGGGTTTGGACGCAGACTCGGTGAAAAACGTGTCCGCATCCCAGTCTACACGAGTTTGCCTCGCTGAGATCTTCTTGTTGGCAGATGCCACAGATCGCGGGCTGGTAGGTCTGAGACCTCGTAGCATGCTTTTTAGGCGTTCTTGACGTCATATTGTATGATGGGAAGTTTTCCTTTTTCTCTTTTCTTTTTTTTTTATCTAACGAAAGATTCATATAAGTGGCCTTAAGTGGCGAGTACTGACTTCTTTCCTTCCCAGCGGGCAGATCCCCCAAACGAGGAATCAAGTGGCAACACAAGCAAGCTGACAAAAATCAGGTGCTTCACATCATCTTTTAACATTTTCCCCTGCTCCATTACCTTACAAACCGTCTCTAATCTACGTTAATGGACTCGACGAGGTGAGTGAAAAGGTCTACGTAATATTTTACCTTACGCGGTCAATAGCCCAACGCGTCGAGCATCCCGGGCTCACCATTCCGAAGTACGCAAATAAAATTTCGAGCACGATTAACTCACCTAATACGCATAGTAAAAAGAAGAACCGGCTCGCGACACAAAAGCAAGGTAGCATCCGATTTACTTACGAGTTCCGCCAGACAGGTAAACCCGTCCGGTTGACAGTTCTCAGTAAGTAACTCGGGCGTCCTTACTAGGTTTTCACCCAGGGACAGTACATCGAACCGATTCTATCGCGAAAAGAAAAAAAAAATAAAACAAAGGAGAGCAGAAGCTGCGGTTCACGTGCAGTGACCACCAATGCCAAGCACACTCTGCCTCTCCTGGTCGCGGGACCATAGTACCGAAGTACCTGTCGTTTCCATGTAGGACCGAAACCGTCAATGAACTATAAACTTCCCCCTCTACAATGAATCTGGGCCCCACGTTGGGCGCCATTTGTAAGGATTTAGCTCCACCAAATATCCGACGAGATTTCCCTTAGGAAATCAGAACCGACCTCTCATCGGTTTATGGACGTGCAGTCCGGGCTGTGCCAGCGAATGGTATCCAGTCGGTTAACGCTTCCGTGCACTCGTAATCCATTTCGCGGTGGATGCATGACGGCCAGCTAGTTCGAAGAGGGTTTCAGTCGTAGATCTTAAAATGGCTTAAGCCCGATTACAAAAATTTTCAGCCACCATAACACGCCCGTGATAAGAACGCGTCAAATACCCGATGCATACGGAGACGAAAACTATCCTTACTCTAGTCCGTATGTACCACTTTCCTCATTTCAATTCAATCCTATCAACAAAATCGAATTCATTTCACGTTTCCAAAATATTCCCGACGCGGTACCAAAAATAAACTACCCGAGTCTAAAGTGCCAACAACCTACTCTAATGAAACTGAACAAACGCGAACAATGGTACCGCGTACCGCACCGGACCGAAAGATGATGATCAGTGGGACCTTAGTAACTCCTATCGAGGGTTACTAAAGTCCCCACCCCAATCTTCGTCATACCTACCTCTGTTGGCTACCGTTTCCTGAAAAAGAGGATCTATCTTGCTGGAAAGGAAAGATTTTCTTGAGCTAACAATTCATATTATTCAAAATATTACTACACTCTATAAAACTCAAAAATTTCAACCTATGTATTGTTACCATGCAATAAATTTAGTGTATTTACAATTATGATAGCCAAGTATAATACTTAAAAATAATTAATAAAATTTAAAATTTCACGATAAATGCTTTTCCTTCTAACATCTTATAAAATTTAAGCAGTGAAATTCTCCTAATAACATGATATACAATATTCTGAAATACTTTTGTTTGCAGTGAATTCATCTTTATGTTTGATTTTATATTAAGTGTATGAAGAACTATTACTCGATATAGAGTGCAATTGAAATAAACAGACGTACGCTCTGTCAGAAGGGTTTTGTATTCAATTTTCAAAATGCAGTCACCAAATTGAATAAAGTCAAAAAGCATGTCAATGACGATTTTATTGGAGAAACTGTGAAATTTGAAGATCATACTATCATTAACAAAGTTGAACGAATTTAGACTTCTGAGGTTTTTGTTATTGTTATACTCATAAATATCTCCCTTGATAATTATTTCAGATGTCCATTCACGAGGGGGGAAACACTTTTTTCATGTATTTCCCCCCTGTGCCCCACTGAAGCAAAAACTGACAGTTTAAGAACTGTTTTGAAAAGCTCCCATGAAAACTTTCATTTCATACTCATATCGGCTACGTTTGATGAATTTTTTCAGGGGCCACTCTCCTGTACTGTTATCATCGATTAATGGCCAATTTTTTCGAATCCTAGAGTGTTACAAAGCCCATTTGCTAGGAGCTCTCTCCCGCCTCCTTGACTTGTCTCACTTATGAGCATTAATTGTAGGTACTCATCTTCAGTCATTCATTAAATTGAATCAAGTGTTCAAAGCATGCACCTTAAACGTTAAAGTTGGGAAAAACTAACTCAAAATTATTCAATCTTCGCATTAAAAACAGCCACTATTTTGTTTTACGATTACTGATACCACTAGCTGAACCGATTCTCAAAGATATACATGACACCTATCATTCCTGAAATTTTCATGCAAATCCTAGCAAGACTGTAGTGTCTGAGTCGGTAAAAAGCGCATGTTGTTCCATAGCCATATGTTGCCCTAGTAATACATGCAGCGCCTATTGTTCCATAGTAATACAGGAAAATTCAAACCGCTATAACTTTATGAAACTTGCAGGGTAAATCAATCTTATGAATAGTCATCGGTGTACTGAATTCCATTGAATTTAAGGGTACCGTTAAGATTTTATTTAAGAAAACATAAAATCGATAAATCATACTTTTACTAACAAAGTTGAGTGAATTGCGACTTCTAACGTATTTGTTGTTGTTGTACTCATCAAGGCCTACATTCTTGATTTTTTTCGGATTTTTCGGATCACAGGTGTCCAATCGCGAGGGGGGACACAAATTTTTCGTTTATTTCCCCTCCCTGTGCGCCCCTCAAAGCAAACTTTGCCAAATGAAGACCTGTTTTGAAAAGTTCTCATCAAGACCTTTCATTTGATACCCATATCGGCTACCTTCAATGAAATTTTTTTTTCAGGGGGTCACTCCCCTACATGGGGAGACCCCCTTGAAATACCTTACAAAATATTTTTGTAGTTGAACTTTGAAGAGAGCACCACTTTACACCTACATACAAAATTTGAAGCTTCTAGCTTAAGTAGTTTCCGAGTAAAACTGCTGTGACACACGGACGGACGGACGGACAGACAGACGGACAGACAGGACGCGATTTTAGAAGGGTTTTGTAAAATTATTTTGCAAAACCCTAAAAATTACTTCATATAAATGTGTAAATGTATATGAAGATTTAAAATTTTCTTTATAAAAAATGTATATTCTGTTTAAAACTGTAAAAGTTATACCAAGATATGTATAACTGTTTTTATTTTTCCACGTACTTTCATTTTAACTGAAAGACACTTTATACTATCACAAGATCATTCCCTTTTCGTACTTAAGCAGAATCTTCTTAATCGTACTATGGAATTATAATTTCTCCTGGCGGCATTATGTCAACACGATACAAGCTATCCCATATGGCTGACAGCCAGAGGATTTGGTCGTGACATTCAGTTCCAGCTATAACATGACCAATATATGGTAAATCCCGAGATCTGAAAACCTTATTATTACTCTTTTCAATAAATGTAATGGCCCAATTTTGTGCTAAGGTTAAATTGTATTGAAAAAATGTTAAATTAAATATTGATAAATAAAAGTTGGAACCTATTTTTCTTAAAAGAATTGAAAATATTTTTTTATTCCTATTTTCTGGACCGATGTTTAATTGTTTTAGCTGGGAATGAGTAGTCCATATAAGTTATTTCTATTTAGTTGCTTAATGCTTTCAATACTCAAAAATGTGTGCACCCTCGTAATTGAAGTTAATTTTCCGTTGATATTCTTCATTAAATTGTTGAAAAAAATATTGACAGTTTCCCATCTTCTCTGCCAAGCATAAATATTAAGAATATACAAATACTAATAGAACAATAATATTTAAAACTTAACCTACCGTCATAGATATAATACCTTTATTTTAAGTCATCTATAGATAACAATCAATCGTAACCTTATATACTATAGTTTGATTTTCATGATTTGTAAGTTTTCTTTTGCTTCCAACTATCAATGTTGGAAATTAAATATATATAGTCTCTATGGGGAACTCGTCAGACGAGCATATACTTGTTTCATTTTAGTCTCAAATTATGAGAGGTTAGTTATTACTTTCGAAGAAAATATTATGGAGTCATTTTCTCTCGAGTTTTCGATCAAATTTATCCGCCTCTAACAAATATAGGCAAGAAACATTAATCCTAATTACTCTTAACAGACTCGTCAATTTTGATTGATACGTTTTAAACGTATAACGTAATAACACTGATCTCAATAAATATTTAATATTTTGAACTCTAGGAAAAATAGTTGTACTACTATATATTAAAAACGAATGCGAATAAACTGCCATTCTTCCATTGACCAATAACTCCCTAACAAATACTAAATAATCACTCTTGCAAGCGTTTGATTTTCTCGAATTCTCAAGGTGAAAAGGCACCTTTTCTAATAATACTTCCCCCCTAAGGAAATAATAAATACACGTCCATTCATTACTCACGTCGCGTCCGTTTTGGACGAGTATAGGTTTCCGTTTCGGTTACTACTGTTTGAGCGTTGTTTGATGCGGTTTGGTTTTAATTGTGATGTGATTTGTCTACTCGTCCTTTCTTACCGGCTTCTTGAGATTGTACTGTCACTTGCAACGAAATGGCATGTGTATTGAATTTTCTTTTTTCGACAGTAGCAAATCCTTGCGAGCTTCTCTTACTGGTTGCTGATGCTTCGGGTTTTTCTCGCTTCTTATCACCCCGCGGTTCTGCTTCCTCACTCGCTGGCAGCTCCTACACCAGATCTCATTTGACTGTCACGCAAACTTCTTCATGACAGTCAGATGTCGTAGTGGTATGCAGGGTGTTGCCAGATGGTACTTTTCATTTCCCAATTAATTTCCGGTGCGATTCCGAATCGGAGAGAACATTCTTTTAATGTGATTCGGAATCGAAAGAAAATATTTTCCCTGCACTATAAAAAAATGAAAGAAACCATTTTCTCTGCGATAGAAATCACACAACAAAAAAAAAACATTCGCTATGTGATTCGGAATCCGTGTAGGGACTGGACAAGTGATTAGAAGAATATTGCAGAACCGTGAGCATGGCCTTTGGGTGCCAGTCAGGATCGGAATCACTTCGATCCCGGGCGGCGGCGTACCATTACAAATTGATTGGTCTGTGCAATCAAAATCGTCTGACGTTCGATGGAAGACGGAGCCATTTCCTGAAATAAATCGCTAGTAGCTAAGCAATTACACCAATTTTTGGGAGTATTTCCTCCCTTATAATTTTAACGCTTGCGCTCTTTCACCAAGTCCAAAAATAGCACACTCCCGCAATGAGACACTATCACTTCACTTCTTTCACTTAGTCGCTGGTTAAAAATATCACACTCCCGCAATAAGACACTATCACTTCACTTCTTTCACTATGTCGCTGGTAAAAATATCACACTCCCGCAATAAGACACTATCACTTCACTTCTTTCACTAAGTCGCTAGTGAAAATATCCCCACATTGGGCGCCAAACTTTTACGTTAAAAATGATTATCGCTACGCCGCAACAAGCGATTCCGGTTGGGAGCCTTGGGGTCCCGACTAGCCCGTGGCGACGGGATGGATAGCGCCACTCGCTAACCCTAAAATTGCCCCCAGGAGCCAATTGGCAAGCTTGAGGATCCCCGGAATGGTCCTCCTAACACCACTAACTTACACCAGGATAATCACTGACTTAAAACACACAAAAAACCCTGAAGGGACCTAACGTGGATTGAGGTCCTAGACGGAACGACCCTGGCACACTGCAGACCAAAGCTAGGCCTTCGATCAACACTGCGCGCTCTACGCGCAAAAACACTGCAGTAACACTTGCAAGTTAAGTATCTTGCTTATCGCACGATTAAAAAAAAAGAAAAACACAAAGTTCTGATATTACTTCACTTTAACTTTTCATTTATTTAAACTTTTCATTTTTAAACAATGCTTTGATATTAATACACTTTAACTTTTCATTTATTTAAACTTTTTCGTTTTTAATTTATGGAATTGTTGATTTAACGTATACGTAACTACTTCCTCCTCAAGACTAAAATTCTCCTGAATTCGATTATTTTTGCTGAAGTTTGCCTTATTTTTCTTAATATACAATACAAACATTGCAATGAGGAGAGATATGATAGCAAAAATTGTTATATTTGGTCCATAGCCAATATTTTTATATTTCGGTTCTTTGATATGATTTATATTTTCTATGTTTTTGATTGCGATTTCTTCAAAGGTAAGTTTTTCAGAAAAATTAGCAATTTTTACATTTACAGGATAAAAAAATCTCTCTTTAACTTTGCTTTGAATTGTACAATTGTTATAATGGATAAGAATATTTTTATTTACAACAATGTTTCGATCATCACAATCTTGGGTTACATTTAATTCGTATGTATTTATGATTAAAATTGTTTGTTCGTCCAATTCTATTAGTTCGGCTTTAGTATTCTTTATTAATTTACAATCTTTTTTGAATGTACAATGATTGGTAAGGCTTAATTTATTGATTGTTTTCAATGGCTCATTTATAGGTTTTATTGTTTAGTGTGAAAATTATTTCCTTTTCTGAATCTTTTTCTTTCATCGCGTAGTTTGGAATTGGTAGTATTACTTTTATTTGAACGTCTGTAAAAATTTTTGGGGCTTTAATGGCAAAAATTAATAAATTGTTCGTACTTTTAGCTAATCCTAACTTAATATATTGCATACAATTTACATCAATTTGATATTTATGAATTTCTTCATCCGTAAGTAAACTTGGGTGAATAATTCCATGCCTTGCTGATGAAATGTTATTTTGGAGATGCTCGGTTTTGCTTTTAAGAAGTAGGATTTTGACAGTTGGTCATAATAAATGTTAGATAATTGGAAATTTTTTGAAATACCGTTTACTTTAGTCAAGACCAGATTTCGATCATTTTCGATTATATTTTTCAGCTGTGTAAATGTTTCGTTAAATTGTTTGTTTATATTTACTTGTTTATTAAGAGTGGTTATTGCCTTATGGTTGTTTGCTTCCAAAGTTTTTATGTGTTCATCTAGTTCCTGTCTGTCTACGTCGTCCATGGTCCCAAAAAGCCACTTATGTACATTTCCAACAAGATTTATCAGTCCTCGTCTAGTCCTGTTACTTTGTGGAATAAGTGTCTTTACTTTTGCACCGAATTTCTTTGTTTTCTAAGTTATAAGTACTTAAATTCTTTTCGGATAATTTAATTACTTATAAAACTTCGTCAGTATTAATTATATTTACTATGATATCTGTCTTTGTAATAATTTCCATTTTGTCTAGGTTAATCTCCGTAAATCCTGAATGTTCATTGATGTCATAGATGTTTAGAAGTCCTGTAACTGGGCTTATAAATATCAGAAGTAGAAAATTGATATGTAAATCTGAAGCAAAATTATAATCAAGTTAATATCTACAGTTAATTTATCCGTTACTTTTAAGTTACGTCTGCTCTAAGGTGTACAGCCTTTATGTCAGTAATTGTCCTTGTATGATTTCAAGGATCATTCTTTTTCTCAAATATTGGATATTTTCTTGTGTGAATGTTGGTTTCATGTCGCGAGATATGTATTCAGCAACAATACAACTGAATACACCACAATCATAACTATTGGTTTGCAATGGTGAATCGGGAACATTTTCGATTATAAACTCTGATGTGTCGAGGGTGATACTTAATTTATCCAAAGATTCCTGTTTTAGGTACTCTATCAGGCCAATTAACAAGGATGGATTTGGGTTTTTAAAGAGTCAAAGTATTTTATGGTTTTTTGTCTGAAGTCAATAATACTCATGCACCAATGACTCTCGTTAACGTGGACAGGTATGATAACGATATCATAAGCAAAAATGTTTACATTTTTTGTCCATCTTTTAACAGAGTCATATCCTGATTTCAAATATACAGGTACAAAAAATGTGTTCATCGTATGAACTCTGGGTAACCCCTCTGATTTCTTTAAACTTCTTTCTGTTGTTGCATTGGTAAACTACTGCAATTAGTAATTAGTTGCGAGCGAACACATAATACATGCTCGGATATATTCCCGCCTCATAACTGCAATAGTAGCGAGCAAACAAAACTTATGTACTCGCACTTCGCCAATGAAAATTAGCCATGGAAACACATGCGCAAGTAAATAAGCGAGCAGTTAAGTGAACGAGAAAGTTCAACCCGCAACAATGTTTACATCATGAACAAACGGGGTGCTTCGAAGTGAGGTAAGCGGGGAGGAAAACCGAGAGTTCCGACATAAACACTCTTTCGCTCAATATTCCCACTTTCGCTATTTCACCACGAGCGATCGTGGGAAAGCCGAAAGTTGTGGCTAAAACACTCTGTTGCTCAATGTCCCCAGTTTCGCTATTTCACCTCAGGAGATAGTGAGAAAACCGAAAGCTTAACCCGAAAGTACTCTTTCGAAGTCGTAAGCTTAAGCGAGAAACACTCTTTCGCTCAATTTCTCCAGTTTCGCAAATTCACCAGTCGAGCAAGCGAGACGAAGCGGGGAGGAAAAACGTTCGTGGAACGAGAGCGCACGTGTTTGACTACTCAGCGCATTTTAAGAGAATTTAGGTCAAAGAATAGTACTTAAACTTCTTGAGCGAGGTGAAAAAAGCAGCAGGAAGCCGAGTGCGCAACGACGCGCATCTACGGAAAGCATCTACGGAAAGCAGTACCGAAATGAACAACAGAATGGTGAGGGGTGAGGTGTTCGCTTGCGCCGCGATCCTCATTCGGCCCTTTGGCGCTTCACGCCGTGTGGCCACCCCGAATCATTAACACGACGAGTTGGCTCCCTATTCAGGCTGGCTGATATTTAGAGTTCAAGATAATTTATAAATTCGATTGTGATGTAAATGTGTTTAGAAAATAATAATAATTCAATAAAAGTAATGTTTTAAAGCTAACCCTCGCTTTTGGTGTTCTGGTTTAAATGGACAGAGTAGCAGGTAAGTGGTGTTAATAGGAGTCCTTTCCCCGCGAGCCTTGATGTTGTATATTGGATACACATCAAATGAGCTCCCAGTTCTTACCAGTATACACAGGGTATACTGGTTGGTAACAAAATTGGCGCAGCCGGTAGGATATCGGTTTTGCAGAGACCACAATGTAGCGCATTGTGTAGCAAATTTGAATGGGCTGAAAATCAATTTTCCCAGCCGGTATCCGAAACCCTTCAACTCCTGTATGACACCATTGCTACTCATACTGTCCATCAAACTGGATCAACCTTCTTTAAAAAGAAAATCAAAAGATAATGTTCATTATTTAAATATAATAATATCAATACTATTCAAACAGACCATCAAACTAGATCAGCCTTCCTAAAAAAAAAAAAAAAAAAAAAAAACAAATAATAATTTTAATCATTTAAAAAACAAAAATATAATATCAACATCCCCACATCATAATAATGCTACTCATACAGTGCATAAGACTAAATCAATCTTCTTAAAACAAAACAAAAAACAAATAATTATTTCAATCAATTAAATAACAAAAAGGAAGTATGAATATTAGTGATCAAACTAAATCAGTCTGCCTTTAAAATAAACTCAAATACTTATATTGATCATTCTAATCACCAAAATATAATAACAACATTCAACTATAATATTAATCCTACTCATACTATCCATTAAATAAGATCAGTCCTAAAACCAAATAGTCATATTGAACATTTAATTCTTCATTCATTTACTCCGTCATTCATATATTTTAAATCTCATCTTTCTTATCTGAAGTTCATTCGAACTAACTCCTAACTCGTTCAAACCCAACGTAGAATTTATAAAGATATAAAGTTTCAATCAACTAACATACAAAACACAA
The DNA here is from genome assembly GCA_963969285.1 of Odontomyia ornata. NCBI lineage: Eukaryota > Metazoa > Arthropoda > Insecta > Diptera > Stratiomyidae > Odontomyia > Odontomyia ornata. The sequence goes on along the minus strand of OZ017740.1, from coordinate 233,798,902 downwards.
AACATTACAAGTAAAAATTAAACACAAATAAGCAAACCAAAAACTTAATAGCGAGGAAACAAACGCGTGCTCATTGTTATCGAAATATGATACCATTTATCACTCCAACCACTTAAACAACAATAATAACAATAACGCGTACCTAACATACATGCATATTAAAGTGTTATCTTTTGAATGAAATGAGCATTCGAATTCCCTAAGATGCAATTAAAAGAGCAAAGAAAAACAAACATTTAAGTACAAATTGAATAAAAAGACACCTGGGCAACAATTTTTAAATGCAATAACACGGAAGAGCAAATGAATTAAATTAACTGCGCTAAACAAATAAAAAAAAATAATTTACATAAGAACGGCAATTTACCAACGCAAATAAACATGAAACTAATTTAATTTCAAGTTACACTGAAACAATTAAAGTATGGGAAAATTGAAACAACAGAATTTTAGTTATAAGAACAATGCACAATGCAAACGATTTTACCCCAAAACAAATTATCTCTTACAAAATCCACTGCAACTCCATCATGTTAAGGAAACGGTAAAAGTGGCTGTCAAGTCGGTAAAACCTCGGCAAAACTCCAAACCATAACTATCAGCAGACACGCTTTTTCTATGTCTAATTGCACAATCACTGGAATGAAACCAGTAGATTTAACAACAGCCTCTGAGCCGTTGACATAAGCTGTCGACGAACACGCTATTTTTAGTTATAAGTCCCTAAAGAAACACATAATAGCCTCTGAGCTGCCCGATTTCAACTTTCGGCAGACACGCTACATATAGTATTAAGTCATATGCAAAAGAGACATCATTTTACCATCCAGTCGTAGCCTCTGAGCTGTTGATACAAAAGGGTTTACAACACACTATCAACCATGTACCCTTTAAACAAGCCACTACGTTTCCTTGCACAATGAATGCATTATATAACTGCTAACTATTAGAAAAAAGTCACAAATAAAACCCCTGTAGAAAGCGCAAGACAATTCAAAACCCACCCATTTCCCACCCTTTTACTTCATATATGGCGAAAATACCAAATAGCGTCTTAGAATGCTATAATATATACTTTAAGATGCTTTAAACAATCGTTTTCTCAAGATCGAGATCAAAAATTTATTAACGGCTAATGAAGTGACCTCGCACGGCACTGTACTGTCTTCTAGTAAGGTCCAGGACAGCATTATGCCAAAATTAGTAGACACACACTAGGGAAAAATTAGACGGAACACATATAGGGTCTTGAATGAAGACTGAAACTATATGTTCCCAAGCCCATATAGTGATTGTGTCGCTTCGATCATCTTTTACAATAATTTCTCGCAAGAAATTTTCAATGCAGTATATCTATTTAACAATTCACTAAAATCAATAAAAGTATAAAACAGAGCTCAAAATCGCTCTTTCTAGTTTCAGTTTGAGAAAAAGGTCGACTTAATTTATATTAACCCATTAAACATTTCTATACTTAATTAAAAAACCTACATAATAATTCCGATTTATAAATAATCCACAACTATTTACACATACTGCTGGATACATTTCTAATAACCCCCCCCCCCCCCCCTTTTTACCACTACAAACGGATAAAAGTATGTAATAGACAACTTGAGCCAATTAATCGACAATTCAATGCATATACCTTGAAAGCTCTTCCTCCTCACAATTGCATAGCATAGATGAATTAAAAGTCCAGCCCACTACGTAATGCATTAAGCCGACTAAATTAGAAACAAATGCTCTTCAAGGCAATTACTAACCAAACCACTACTAACGAGCAGCACCTATGAACTGTTATTTTTTTTTTTTTTTTTTTTTTTACACCTCGCACACTATGAGCATAATCCAACCATTTACTAATAAGCTTAATCCCTAGGAACGATACGATTGGATAACGATTTACTTGATACCCATATATTAGCAAAGTTTCCTATAGCTAACGTATGAATGATATCTTGCACCGAATCACTCGTGACAAGTTGCAAGTATGCATCGAAGAGCGCGGAATGTTATCATCTGATAACAAGCTTAAACGAGCATGCACACAATCAGTTCGTGTGATAGCAGATAGTAAAGCATGTGGGATAGGTAAAGACAATGCATGCGACACAACTCCCCAGCTCGATCCACCTTATACGAAGCCTGTACGAAGTAATCTTCGTCGGTGCCGTAATATTAAGTCTTCTCAGAGGCGTTTCGAGTCACAGGTATGCATCGAAGAGCGCAGAATGTTATCACTTGATAACATGCTTAAACGAGCATGCAAACGGTCGGCTCGATTGATAGCTGCTAATACACCATGGGGAATAGGTAAAGAGAATGTATGCAAGTATGCATCGAAGAGCGCAGAACGTTACCACTTGATAACATGCTTAAACGAGCATGCAAACGGTCGGCTCGATTGATAGCTGCTAATACACCATGGGGAATAGGTAAAGAGAATGTATGCAAGTATGCATCGTAGAGCGCAGAACGTTATCACTTGATAAAACGAGCATGCAAACGGTCGGCTCGAATGATGCCTGCTATTAAACCATGGGGAATAGGTGAAGAGAAACTTGTACGAAGCCTGGACGAAGTGATCTTCGCCGGCGCCGTAATACAAAGTTCTCGTTCGGGTAAAGCTAAAGAAGCGATTGGAGGGAACGATATTATCACCTGTACGGGTATGGGCAAATGGGATGCCGTACAGGCGACTTACTATACCCATGTACATATTCACACATCCCATCCCATTAAGATACTAACAGAAACTCCCGCCTACATACTTAAAGAAACTCCCACTAATCCAATGGCATATTAAAGATGGAAAACTAGGTAATGTAGTCAAAATATGAAAAGCGAAAGGTAAACGAAGGGAATAATATTAACATTAGTAATATAGGTACGTTAGTTGAATAGAAATTAAAAGGGAAAATAGATGTATAGGGGAAAATTGCACGGGAAAAGCAAAATGAAAAAAAAATGCCATCGCACCCCCCCCCCCCCCCCCCCTCACTAACGCTAACTGTTATAATTTACTAAAACCTGTACTAAACAAATAGTAACACCTTAATACGAATAATAACCAATAACCGAAAGCAACATCGAATTAATTAGTAATTTAAATATTTGAATATACGCAAGAGAACTTTAATACTATTTGAAAGAATTGAGGAAATTAAAAGCCAAAAAATATACGAGTAGAATAAAAATTCCAAGACGATAAGTAATGTTTAAAATAAGAGAAAACCATTAACTTCTAAATATAAAAAAGATCGGCATTGAATATGAATCTTAAAAGAAGTTGTAACCATATTATTAAAGCCAATTAAAGGAAGAAATTGTAGTCCGCTATTTTTCAATTGTAAGATAATAGTTTATTGTCAAGAAAAAACAATTTAGGGTCGGAAAATATGTTCAGTATGGTTTTCAATATTATAGTAAAACGAAATAATTTATAATCCTGTAATTTACGACAGAAGCAAATTTAGCACTATTCCATTATTGCATAGAATCAAATGAAATAGTAACATCTTAGTGTTTGAAGCAAACAAATTATTAAACCGAACAGGATCTTAGCTCATTATATCCATAGTAATACTTAAGCATCATTACAGTAACTTATGATTAAATCAAACAGAACCTTGTATAAAATCGAATTTCAACTTATTAATTATAATTGTACTGGCTTATGAAAGCAACATGAATATGTAATGCATATCAATTAACATTAATTCAAGGTACCAAACAAAATATAAAGGATGTATAAAATTGAATTTCAACTTATTAATTATAATTGTACTGGCTTATGAAAGCAACATGAATATGTAATGCATATCAATTAACATTAACTCAAGGTACCAAACAAAATATAAAAGATGTATAAAATCAAATTTCAACTTATTAATTATAATTGTACTGGCTTATGAAAGCAACATGAATATGTAATGCATATCAATTAACATCAACTCAAGGTACCAAACAAAATATTAATACATAATTGTATAAAATCGAACCTCAACTTCGTAATTTTTAATTGTAATAAATTATAGATAAACACTGACATGTAATAGATGTTGATTAACCTTAACTCACGGTACAAAACCCAGTATTAAAATATGAGTACATCAAATCAACGATCGAATCAAACGGAATGTAAAATTGTATAGAATCAAACTTAAGTTAACGACAATTAGAAGTTAAAACGCCTACCAATGAAGATACGAAATTAAACGATAGAAATACGATACCATCTAGTGAAAGTTCAAACAAGCAGCAGAACAACGGTTAAAGGTACGTTGCGAGAAATACAGTGGATAACAGCGATGGCGGTAACAGCACGAAATATAAGTACGAATGATCTGCACAAAAGGGAAGGTAGCGAGAATCAACCAACTTCAAAAACTGCGAAAAAAACCAAGAGTTCGCGTAATTCTTTGGGGTACATTAAGTAATCCAGATCACCGGAGTAGAGCGACGATTTATTGTACTCTCCAAGTACATTAAATCCTATCTTTAAATGCCGGAGAAATGTTGCATTGGTAAACTACTGCAATTAGTAATTAGTTGCGAGCGAACACATAAAACATGCTCGGATATATTCCCGCCTCATAACTGCAATAGTAGCGAGCAAACAAAACCTATGTACTCGCACTTCGCCAATGAAAATTAGCCATGGAAACACATGCGCAAGTAAATAAGCGAGCAGTTAAGTGAACGAGAAAGTTCAACCTGCAACAATGTTTACATCATGAACAAACGGGGTGCTTCGAAGTGAGGTAAGCGGGGAGGAAAACCGAGAGTTCCGACATAAACACTCTTTCGCTCAATATTCCCACTTTCGCTATTTCACCACGAGCGATCGTGGGAAAGCCGAAAGTTGTGGCTAAAACACTCTGTCGCTCAATGTCCCCAGTTTCGCTATTTCACCTCAGGAGATAGTGAGAAAACCGAAAGCTTAACCCGAAAGTACTCTTTCGAAGTCGTAAGCTTAAGCGAGAAACACTCTTTCGCTCAATTTTCCCAGTTTCGCAAATTCACCAGTAGAGCAAGCGAGACGAAGCGGGGAGGTAAAACGTTCGTGGAACGTGAGCGCACGTGTTTGACTACTCAGCGCATTTTAAGAGAATTTAGGTCAAAGAATAGTACTTAAACTTCTTGAGCGAGGTGGAAAAAGCAGTAGGAAGCCGAGTGCGCAACGACGCGCATCTACGGAAAGCATCTACGGAAAGCAGTACCGAAATGAACAACAGAATGGTGAGGGGTGAGGTGTTCGCTTGCGCCGCGATCCTCATTCGGCCCTTTGGCGCTTCACGCCGTGTGGCCACCCCGAATCATTAACACGACGAGTTGGCTCCCTATTCAGGCTGGCTGATATTTAGAGTTCAAGATAATTTATAAATTCGATTGTGATGTAAATGTGTTTAGAAAATAATAATAATTCAATAAAAGTAATGTTTTAAAGCTAACCCTCGCTTTTGGTGTTCTGGTTTAAATGGACAGAGAAGCAGGTAAGTGGTGTTAATAGGAGTCCTTTCCCCGGGAGCCTTGATGATGTATATTGGATACACATCAAATGTGCTCCCAGTTCTTACCAGTATACATAGGGTATACTGGTTTGTAACACTGTTATATGTGCCATGTAAAAATTGATAATATTATCGTTGAGCCAAGAATTTCCAACTAGAGTTAGGAGATCATTCTTTTTGATCTTCAAATTGAATTTAGAGATAACAACATTATTTTGTTGACCTTGCTTAGGTGCTTCATCAATTACTGAAATTTGGCTTTGGGTTAGTTCAGGGAATTCATCCTTGAATTCGGGTTCTTTATTGGGAAATTTGCCGTATTTAAGAGGTCTTTTAATATTTTCTGGATGTACGTTTTTTTAATTTGCCTAGTTTAAATTTGGGTTCGTTTTTGAGCCTAATGGCTTTATAATTTTTCACGTATCCTGTGGTCCTAGTTTCTTCATAAATTTCTCTTTTCTCATTTGTTTTTTCTATCCATTTTTCTTTACTTTTGATAAGATTTTCCCTAATCTTTTCTCACTCGATTTTATGAAATTGTATACTACTTGGTGTACTTTTTATGGTCGAATGGTAACGTTCGTTATAATTTCTTACGGCTTTTTGTAAAATTTGTTTAATCGAAAATTTGCTTTGTTCATTGATCAAAATTCTAAACTTTTCTGCTAAAGTTTGATGGAATCTTTCGATATCTGCTAGACCTGTGTGACTATGTGGTTTTGTTAAATGAAGCTCAACATTTTCATTGTCGAGAAATTCTTTTAATTGGAAGCCGTTGAACTCATTTCCTGCAATAATCTTCTTAGGTTTCCCAGCTTTCGCAAAGTGTTCCTCAAAGATTTCCATCATTTTGGTATGACTACGATCTGGAATGCAATAGGCTGTGATAAATTTTGAAAATCTATCGATTATTGTAAGCTATTGTCTCTTCATTATTGTGTAGATGTCAATCTGAATAATTGGGTTTATATCGGATGGAGTTTCGGTTAATTGAAATTTGGGTTTTATTTGTTTGCGATCATATTTAACTCGTTGACAAATATCACATTGATTGATGACAAAATTCATAAGATCAAATAATTTTAGATAGTAGATTTTGTTCTTGATTGCATTAAATGTTTCCAAAATGCCAGAATGCAAACTTTCTCTAACGTGATACTTTGATATCTGCTTAATTACCTCAGTTTCTGTCTAGGAATAGGAACTACAGGAAGCCCAATATACTCCTTCACGCGTAGTAGAATTTTTTTAGTGTTAGTAAAACATGTACATAATATTGGAGCATCAGTAACGTAAGGAATAAAGTTATTTTGAGTCGGGGCAAAATTATTTAGATTTAAAATTAGCGTGAGGAATACTAAGGAGAAATGAATCTCTTTATTTGCTATATATAAACAATATATATATATATATATATATATATATATATATATATATATATATATATATATATATATATATATATATTTATATATATATATATATATATATATATATATATATATAATATATATATATATATATATATATCTATATATATATAGATATATATATATATATATATATACATATATATATATAAATATATATATATATATATATATATATATATGTATATATATATATATATATATATATATATATATATATATATATATATATATATATATACATACATATATATATATATATATATATATATATATATATATATATATATATATATATATATATATATATATATATATATGCTTTAATGGCAAAAATTAATAAATTGTTCGTACTTTTAGCTAATCCTAACTTAATATATTGCATACGATTTACATCAATTTGATATTTATGAATTTCTTCATCCGTAAGTAAACTTGGGTGAATAATTCCATGCCTTGCTGATGAAATGTTATTTTGGAGATGCTCGGTTTTGCTTTTAAGAAGTAGGATTTTGACAGTTGGTCATAATAAATGTTAGATAATTGGAAATTTTTTGAAATACCGTTTACTTTAGTCAAGACCAGATTTCGATCATTTTCGATTATATTTTTCAGCTGTGTAAATGTTTCGTTAAATTGTTTGTTTATATTTACTTGTTTATTAAGAGTGGTTATTGCCTTATGGTTGTTTGCTTCCAAGGTTTTTATGTGTTCATCTAGTTCCTGTCTGTCTACGTCGTCCATGGTCCCAAAAAGCCACTTATGTGCATTTCCAACAAGATTTATCAGTCCTCGTCTAGTCCTGTTAC